>JAPQRN010000010.1:10512652-10532600 GCA_037367275.1 Coranthus polyacanthus
AGGAGAGGAGGAGAGGAGAGGAGAGGAGAGGAGAGGAGAGGAGAGGAGAGGAGAGGAGAGGAGAGGAGAGGAGGAGAAATGAGAGGAGAGGAGAGTCTTCATATGGAGACTGAATAAGAGCAAAACAACTGAAAGGGACTGGACAAAAAAAAAAAAAGAAAGTTGGATGATGCAGGGTCAAAGTGGAACGTTCTTGAAAAAGTTTCTCTGAAGCAATGAAAGGCTTAAAAAAAGCCCACTGACCAAATACATGACCTGAAAAGACACTTAAGGTTAGAGACCCAGACAAAAAAACATCCACTGAAAGGAAAGACAGAAACTGAAAAATAATAGGAGTATGTGTCTCTCCATGGGGGATAAGAACAGCTCTGTGTGTGGTGGGTATTTCCATTATGTGTGAACAAAATCTCTGGATTCCCTTTGCATCATTAGAGACTGACTCTCTGGTTGCAATGAGAGCAGCGCATCTGTGTTTGGGGTCATTACAAACACTCTGTTTGGGCCTTAAATTCAAAGAGTCTTTGTTTGGGTCACACTCTTTCACCAGTCCTCTCTGCCATCCCCCTATTCACCCTTTTGAGAGCCATGGAAACAAGAAGTCTTTCACTCTCTGCTCTTTCTTACAGCTTTTCTCTGTCTCTTCCTCCCACTACTTCATTTTTGTCCCCATCACAGTGGTCCTTACTGCTGTAGGACTAATAGGAACAGGAAGAGTCAGACACTTACTTAATTGGGCTTCAAGGTGACTTAGTAGAGGTTGGGCTGTGTGTTTGTGTGTTTGTGTGTTTGTGTGTGTGTGTGTGTACGTGTTTGTCTGTACACTTGAATGCTTCCCTGCAAATGAAGTAAAATCTGTGGAACGGAAGTAGACAAGGCCAAATGGGCTGGAATTGGCTCTAATAGCTTACTGGGCCTTTGTGGATCATGTCTGCCAGATCCTTTACACTCAAATAAGACATATAAAGTAAGCACAGCCTCACTAGAATGGAAAACTGTAGAACTGAAATAAAAAGGCCCCCAAAGCAATATTTAAAGCAGTAGAAATGTCTGAAAAGCTTCAGTCCTTCTGTTTCATTTTAAGAAAATCATCGTAAACTTAAGCTATATAATTTAATGTCGCTTATATAGAGAGCTTGCTGTCCATGACAACAGACTCTATAGGGGTGTATATTGGGGTTTAGAAGGTTTTAGACTAGGGTTAATAATGTTATAAATATGCCTGAGACACTGTATTTAATATTTTAAAAATGTACTCATGGAAGAAGTAATACTTTTTTTTCTGAGCGCGTGCCCAAGATGTGTGTTTATGTGTGTGCCAGTGTGCGTATGTGCTCATGCCCCATGATGGCAGCCATTAGACAGGAGTAAGGCAGCCATGATGAATCGGCACTTAGCCCAGGGAAGCGCACTTGTTCAATGGGCTGTGAATCTCCCGCTGCCACTGTCAGCCTGCAGAATGTTAAATAAAGTTATTTGAATATTTGTAATATTAATGTGCCAGTGTGTCAAAAGCCTGCTGGAGCCTAACGGTGAGAGAAAATATGAGAAGATTCATATTGCTGTGCGGACCTATAGGACTGTTTTAGTGAGGAATTACGTAAATGCCCAACTAAATATATAAACATGAATAGAGAGTTGGTTTATGGTTGTTTGAATGTCTGCATGGCTGGATGAAATAACGCAGATAGAAATAACCAAGTGACAGGATGAGATGGTTAACTTTTTTGCTGTTATATTTCACTCATATCAAAATCCCATCTTAGAAATAATCAATAGCTAAAACAACACTCCCTTCCAATATTTTAACTACTCTTCTGACACAGTCCTGTCTCTAAGTGCATGCGGGTGATGAGAGTCAGAGCAGCTTTCTGTTTTGCACAAGAATGGCCCAGTGAGATTAAAAATGACAAAGTGAGAAAAGGAAAGAATGAGAGAGAGAGGAAGAGAGGAGGGCAGCAATAAGCTTTGAGCATGGTTAACCAATTATAAAAGAAGACAAAATATAGTAGAGGGCGTCATAAAATAAGACTGCCAGCTTTATAGACTCCGGGCAGGCATTTATCTGCTCAAAGAAAATTTGGTTCCCCAGAGGAAAAATTGTTAGCAGCAAAATGAAGAACAGGCAGCACAAAAGTTTGGAATTTCTCTTCGTCATACGCTATGTAATTTAGTTCTGTTTACACTAAGGCAATTAATGCCATATCATTTACTTTTAATGACTTAAAAAACAGACAAAATTAGCTTACCAGGGAGTTTAATGACTTCATACAGGAGAACGCAAGAAACATTAACATGATCCATGATTATTATATGAGACTGATAAGAGAGATGGATACGAAGGAAAACTAATCAAGGTGATTCTATCAATCACTCAGCTGGAGACCACAAGATGGGAGGGTATGAAAGGTTTCAGTTAAGTCACCAAATCAGTCTTAGTTGAGCAGGACACACACAAGTCCGATTTTTGCATTGGTGGAGGTAGCGGGGTGCTATTTAGAGTTGTCTCCGCTCGATTTAACAGGGCGGTGATAAAATATTTAGCAGATTGCTTACATAGCCAAGGGGGAGAGAGAGAGAGAGAGAGGGAGGAAGAGTGAAAGAGAGAGGGAGAGAAGGGGGATACCCAAATGGCTTGTGTGGGAGCTGGGGAGCCGGTAATGACGATGGCGTGCTGGCATCATCGTTACAGAATAACTCCACATGGTCTCTCTGCCCACTGACAGCAGGCCACTCACACACACCACGCTCCCTGTCACTAATTAAAACATATAGATTAGAGAAAGTGCAATCAGCAGGTACAGGGAGGCTCAAACACTCACACACAAGTTGTGTTTCCATGTGTAGAGGGAACATTGCGATGGCTTAGGCCACGATCATTTTCCATAGCCTTAACCAGAACCACAACGTGCCTAACTTCAACCTTACCCTAACCTTTAAATAAGTCTTAAGCCTCAAATGATTTATGTTATGACGACCTGCTTTTGGTCCCCATGAGGACTTCCCACAATTGACTGCGTGAAACAGATTTACGCGCGCGGAGCCACAGACAAACACATTTCAACATGCACGCTTAAAACACATGTACGCCAGCAATGAGGCTTATCTTCAGTGTCATAACAAATGACTGAAAGTACAAAAAAAAAAAGAGAAGACATTTGTTAATTAAAGACAACATTTGTCATCTTTTGCAGCATTTGCCTTTCAGTGTGCAAAAATAAACAGTTGTGCTTCAATAACACATATCCATGACTGACACAACAGTGGGATAGTTTCTTATGCCAAGAAAAAAGCATGTTTAGAGAGTCTGATTTGTCATTTTTCATTAATATTTGAATATACAAGTTGCACAAAAATGTCTGATATTATTTATGAGGGATTATTTTATCATTAGCTGGATTAAACCAATTTAATACATGTTTATGTACTAGCACCATCCATGGTACAATTTTCACTTCTTAACACTGGTGTTAGTAGGAGAACAGTAACACTGCATTTTCCAACAAATATATTTTGAAAGTATTGTAATATTGTAGCACAATATTAGATCTTTGTTCAAACAGAAATATTTTTTTTTTATTTCAATATCCCGCACCCTTAAACAAAACAGTTATTTTCGTATGTAATACTTTCCTTCTCATGTCGCTCATAAAGGGGAATTAGTTCAGCATGAAACTACATGCTCTCATATTCTTTTTCTTCCTTATTCTGTTACTTCATTTCTAATGGGAAATTATTTTATACCCGATGCTGAGGCCATGTTATTGTACCAACCCCCAATTGATTGGTTGACCATGGTACTCAGGCTTTCACAAGCACTTTAAGGTTAGACTTCCCTGTTTAAATAATGGATTACAGGCCCGTAAGACTGTGAGGAAAATAAAAGGTTGAGATTGCTCTTATTGGAGAGGCCTCTCACTGGAGATGAGAGAGGAAGAGATTCCATATGAGTCTCCAGAGAGTAAGCTAGTTATGAGATAGAAATGGCAAGCTCATCTTTTTTCTCCCGTCTGAGTCTTCCTCTCTATGCATGCTTGTGTGTTAGTTTGTCTGTGTCCTGAGGCTTCAGGTCAAATTACACAACATGTTATAGGTTTATAATATTTGCTACAACAATGACACACTGTCAACTCCCTCCATCAAAAGGCTGTTTTTCACGCCACCCAGAACGCAAATTCTCCATCAGAGAAAGAAAGAAAAAAAATGTTAAAATGTCAAACTTAACACAGCAGGAAGTCTACTTTCTGTGGGCACTTGAGGAAGGAAGCAGGGGGGATTGTGGGAGTTAGTGGAAATGTACGTCTCCTCCTATGTTCAAAGATTCTTTGTAGTGCAGTGTCTACTGGAGGAAAGTGTACGTGCATGTGTGTGTTTGTGGTGTTTACAGCATTGACAATGCCCCCCACTAACACAAGCCACCACAAGCCTCCTCACAGCACCCAGGGATACCATAGGCTTCAATTACCGACTGTGTATAGGTTGAAGTTATTAATAGAGGACAAAAAAGGAATTGAGCAGAGAAAAGATGGACAGAAGACAGAAACTGATCGGCATTAATAATATCCGTCCATAAAAGTTCATTTGTCTTAAAATAAAAAAATATAAAATCATGCTGGCAAACGTTTCTTTATAAAAGAAAAACATTTAATAAAAGAAAAAAGACTTCAATCACTTTTATTACATAATATCTCATTAAAATTCAGTCATATGCTGAACTGAAACACAACATGCTTAAATAGAATATAGTTGAATATATATATAGATATATATCTATATATCTATATATATATCGCTGTCCCGAAAACTTGAAAAAACTTTATAAATGACACCAATAAGTGGATGGAAAATGGTGCAGACAAGTGTATTTTAGAAATCTAGAAAACAAATATATTAAAGAAAATATATGATAAATACAATCAGACTGAATGATAACCAGTTGCATAAGTAAGATATGCATGTCACAGACAAAATGCTCTCCAAAAGTGTAGCACAGAGTAAAGAACGCATAATATTCCTCTCGTCGTAGCATTTTATTGAGCTGATGTTTTTGTTTTGTTTTGTTTTATCAGTTTGTGTTAGAAATAATGATGCCGTTTGATGTTTGTTTGTATATACTGACACCATTGATTCCATGGGAATAGACGAGACATTCATCAATCTTTCTAAAATATGTACATTTAATTTACCTTGCATTGAAAAAACACAATAATCATAGAATCAGTCATGTAAACTTAAATGTCCCGTGTCTTACGATGAGACATTTATGACAAAATTAAAACGGCTGAAAACCTTAAAACGTTGTGTTAAAATGTGATGATGAAGGCAGCTAACTTCTGCCTCATTTTCATCTGAATGTTATTCCATCTCAGCCAAGGTCTGTGTGTGTCTGTGTGTGTTGGTGTGTGTTGTGCCTAGGACATAGAGCAATGTGAGAAGGATACAGTAGACACAGTCAGACAGTGGGCTTTGTAGATATGTGGCACTCTCATATCTGTTTATTGATCAGAGCAGATGTGCGTCAATCAATCTTATCTGGGCTCCACACACTCTCCAGCTAACCTCCAGAGGCAGGCCAACCAATACTGCACCATACTAAGAGCCCCAAGCCACTCACATTATCATCGGACACCTTGAGCACATTTTCTCTTTGTGCATGTGTGTGTGTGCAAGTACGTGAGCATGTGAGAATAACTGGGTGCAGAGTGTAAAGGTGCAATAGAGGACAAACAGGAAGAGGGAGAAAGTGACAGCTCGAACCAAAAAACTCAGATTAACCTCATCTTTATGTACACACCATTATCTATTCCTCAGAACTTCATCTTCCTCACATCATACCGAGGCAGCATCAAACCTCTTGCCATCTGTAAAGTAGGCTGCACAGACGGCTGGCATTCGCTGCAGATTAAGAATCAATGCTAATATGCCTTTGTAGTAAGCCGGAGGTGGATGTGATCAAGTGAAAGTAAGGCACATCATGCTCAGCAAAACGCATGAAACACAATCAATTCAGCCCTTCAAATGACGCAGAAAATCTGTGATCCAAGGTACGCTGATTCCTCGTTATATGCACACCTAAAATAGAACCAATTCATGTTGGCTGTCTACAATGAAGTGATTTGTTCTATTATGAGTAGTCCATCATTTTAAAAGAGAGTACTTCAAAGTAGGTTGCTTGCAAATGGCAGACATAACACTTGTACACGGCAACAATAAGATATTTATGAAAAATATATCTTCTTCTACTTAGCACTTACCTCGGCATACGTTGCCATTGTCAGGTTCAAACCCAGCTTTGCATGTGCAGCTACCAATAGGAACCATCCACTCTCCGTCTCCGTTGCAGTAGAGCTTTATAGGGACATCTACTTCCTCCGAGTTGGGAATGCAGATTCCCCTGGCAATGACCAGGGAGGTGCTTTCAGCCCCTGTCATGGTCTCTGGAAAAATTGCAAAGTTCTGGACAACACTTGGGCACTTTTTATAAAAGACCCTGACTGACAGCAGAGACATGCAGGCACCATAGTCCTGAAAGGCCAGGTAAAAGCCATTTTTAGACAGTGGACCAAAGCTCCGCACCTCTGTGTTGACCTTCATCAGGCGTCCGCCAAAGTCCACCTGCGAAAAACTTTCATCTGCAGCTATAGTGTCCACCTTCAGGTAAGGCGCCTCCATCCAGAAGGCTGTACCTTTGGTGGCAATGACAGCATCGGTCTCATAGTAGTAGAGATTGAAAGTCTCCTTGCAGGAGCCAGGGACATTGGGGATGGAGCTGCAGTCACGCACTGTGAATCGAATCTCCACATAAATGCGCTGTGCTCCGCGCCGATCGATGAAGGTGGTGAGGAGCCAGTTGTTTTGACTGGGCTCGAAGACATTACACACCTGGTAGGTCCTGATGGTGTTTAGGTTCTCATCATAGCCACTCACCTCCTCCCACTGAAGGAAAACAGAGAAAGGAGTGATTAGTAATCATTTGTTACAAGGCTATGTAACTATTTTTTGATGAAGAATTCCAATATTAGAGAATTTGTAGACATATTAGTAATCTCCCTAAGGCAATGAATTTGATTCTACTTCCTAGATTAACAGAAAAGATTCTGCCAGCCTGGCTTTGGATTCATCCTCTGAGAATACTCGATTGTCTATCTTTTCTGAATCATAAACAATTCCTTAAGAGCGTCAACAGCAAAAATACTACTTAGCATGCTTGTTTTCTAAATACACTGAACAGCTGTAGTATGTGTACTGTCACTGTATAAGCACAAACCCAGTAATTACTTGGATGCGGTGCTATTTGCCATCCATGCTGAGTGTGGCTGGGCACTGAGTTGACGCATTAAAAATATGGCGTGTAACAAATTCAAGATTATACACTACTGAATTACAATTAGGCTGGACTCCTACATGGCAGCCAAGTGCCAGTCTGTTGGAAATACATTTGCATGTGAACTGAACTGAAATACACTGTAGGTCTTCACTTGCAGGTGTGACCCAGAAAGTATGTTGGATGAGCATCAGACGCCCCAGTGCACCAAAACATGATGAAAATGTGCCATTAACATTTGGCTGGACTCACTGAGAACTGCAAAGAGAAATTACTGAAAGAGAAAGAAAAGTATGCCTAGAAGCTGTCTTTCAGCTGCGAAAAAGCTGGCCAAGATCAAGTTGTTGGTGACAGACTCTCCACTGATATTTAAAATGGAATTCTTAATTTTTAAACCTATTTTTGTCAGAGATGGGTTATAATTTTGGTATATAGCAGTAGACAGAAAAAAAAAAAAAAAACCACTGAGAGTATATGCATTACAACAGTCACATGAAAGCCACCTGACTTGAAATGAACATTTTGAAGAGTACAAAGGGTGATATGAAACAGTTTTGCAATTTCTCCTCTCAGATCACTTTCACTATCTGTAATATTACCGTTTTTATACTCCCGTTTCAAGTAACGGCTTGCCTCACAGAGTTATTTCTTCAAATAACCCCCCCCCCCCAACAAAGATCCAAACAGCTGTAGGCGAGGAGAAGTTAATGAGGTCTATAGTGGACAGAGTGGGCCTCCAGTCAGTTCAGGTTTCTTATGTGCAAAATTCTCTTGATGCTTCCTCCTTCTGACCTTTAAGGCCCCAGCTGCTCAATCTGGCCTAATAGAGAGGAGAAAGCACCAACTCTCCACATACATTCCCAACTGCTAAAATGATGGAAAAGATAAGTACCATAAAAATCATGACATTTATGGACACATTTAAATTGCCGGTATTTAGCATTTATTGTTACTTTTGTGCAACTGTATACATGTGTGTCCCCTGAATTTCACATACTGAGCAATCAAATTTAGCTTAAAAAAAAAAAAAGAGGAAACGCCGTCCACAGCGGTGTTTAGATCAAGGAAAAATAGGAGATAAACAAGGTATGAGTTAGGTGAGGATGGGTAGTGCTATGGTGGAAAGACACGGAAAACAGTGACACTGCTGACATGATAAACGAGTTTACAGAAATTTGAGGTGCAAATTAAAGCCTTTTTTCACTGCTGCTCCCTCTGCGCCCACTCTGCTCTACCCCCCCCCCCCCTTCTGCTCTCTTCTCTCGTCTCTCCTCTGTAATGACCATTCATCAGCATTACAGGAACCTGTCCCTTTCAGCACTGCCTGTTCATTAATACAGCCAGCCCTAGGCTCCTCTGTTCCAGTCTAGGAGGGGGTCCTCACCGCCCCTCGTCTAGTCAAATGACCACCATCTTTCACTCCACACAGTGGCCCGAGGCATCTCTGATAATGCCCGTCTAAAATCTGTCCAGAAATTCATTGGCTCATATAATAATGAACTAATTTTTTTCATTCTTCCCTCCTCAAAAGAAATCTTGTGTCACCACTGTGTCAGACAAACAAAACTATTACAGGTGCATCAGTAACTTAGCAGAAATCAACCTTCGCAGCATATTTTCTTCAGATCCATTCACTGAGCTCTTTCAATTCATCTGCCGTTTACATCTGTGTGTTTGTGTGTGTTTAGACAACGTGCTGTTTATACGTAATTTGATGGTTTACCGACCACATATTGATTTGCTGGCTGTTGTTTTGCTGCTGAAGAGTTTGAGGCTACGTGCCACATTTCTGCTTCTTTAGATCCAAAACATTTGATTACGCTGAGTATTAATGCTATTCTTTAGCATCTCAGTCATTTGTGCTGTTCCAACAGCACTTAAATGTGGGGAAAAAACATTCATTATTAAAGATGCAAGGACACTACAATACATGCCCTATGGTCACATCAATATCTTGCTTAGGTTTTCTCTTTCTTTGTATTCCCTCACTCTTTCCCAGATCTTTTACAGCATTTAAATCAATCCTATCTCCTGCACTACTCCCTGACACCACTCTGACCTTAGCAGAGAAGAGAGAAAAGAGAAGACATCATCATCTGTCACCTTACTGATAATGGAATTCCCAAGTCCCTGCATCCTTTTCTACTTCAAGGATTTGTGTATAAAATAACACTGTTGGACCTGTGCTGTGTATATTCAGTCCATGCATTATGGACATAAGCACAAATGTATGCTCCTGGCACGTATCATTCAGGCATCATTTCAAGGTGAATAAAGTGTGGGGAGAAAAAGAAGTGTCATTACTGATGTTTATCCCGCTGTACACCTCAAAACTTTTTTACTTTTACAGTACACATTTTTATCACTATAGCTGTAGTTTCTCATTTCACTGAACAAAGACTTCATGCTGATAAAATACCAGGCAAATATTGAAAGCCTCTTAACATAACACTCATTTTACTCAATCCATATACGTATACCAGTTGGCTCCACTCTAATGGCTTTGCTTTTGCCAGTAATAGAAGATACACTTCCCTTGCCCCTGATTGTCAAGTGTGGCCATTGTGTATGTCATTATGGCTGCTCTGTTTTATGGGCAGTAGCAAAGAGATGGAGGAACTATGGATTCACAGAGTCCTTAATGTTTGTGTTAATGACCAGTCACAGCTAGCTGAGCTGAGAAGAGAGGGCGGAGGAAAGAAAGAGACGGAGTGATGGATAAAATGAAAATACAGGAGTGGAGAGATATCAAGGGAGGGAGGGGAGTTTAATATATTCAGGCTGATGAGCCCCTTCCCACAGCCTCAGCTCACCGCCATCAAGCCATCGATACTCTGCCCTCATAAAGGCCATTCATCACATTGATCTCCTGCCATTACCTTCAGCTGCTAAAATAACACAGAGCAGCTCAGATGGACACAGTCTTGCTCTGGAGGCCTGCAGCACCCAGCAGTGGGTTGGGGACAAGCCGAGCCCGAATCAATAAGCAGACAGGCTTTACCTACCTGAACATGAATGTAACACCTATGGACAATAACATGAGAAACCCATTGAAGCAGGCATAGTGGGAACAGGACAGGAGCTACCTGATTCCAGTCAGGCTGATATGGATATAACAAAAACTACTGAAAATAGGGGTAGTCTGGGAACAGTAAAAAAGGTCATATATACCCTTTTTAACGCTGCAAGAATACTCTCAGGAACCCCAAAAGCCTTTTTAAGAACTCAGGAACTCTTTAAGGACTTCATTTGTGCTTCAAATGGAGAAACCAACAGGTGTAGACGTAGTTTCTTCCCTAATTATTTCTTACAAAAACAGTCCCTTCCCTTGGGTGTCATGCTTTCCAAGCAACTAGCAGAGCAGATTTTGCAAAGCTTGAAGCAGCTAATTGGTCAAACACTACAATCACAGTTGATATAACCTTTTTGTTTTTACAAGAGTTAACTTGTAATTTTCATTACTGTTGCCTGGTTGATTTTTCAACAACCATGTTTTAAATAGTGAGATAATGAGACTGACATTGATTGGTGATCTAGCAAGCCAACAGCAGACTTTTAGTTTCTGAGAGTCGTTTCCCTGGGCCTACATAATTCCTGAGAATATTTGGTGAAAAGGGGCAAACTCCTGATATTTTCTATGAGCAACATGACATCTGTCCCAGTGTACTGTGTAACTCTACACTGAATCATACAAACCAACAAAAATAGCTTGGCAGCAACAGGTCTGTCTGTGGTCTGACCTTAAGTGCACATAAATAAAGAATGTTCTTGACAACTTTTAGCTCATCATTCAACCTCAGTCAATTCACACGAGACTTGAATATAGAAGCATCTATTTGGCTGATCTTTAACCGCCAGTCTGCTGTCTGATCCTCAGTGGATTCACTCTCACAAACTGCTTTTCAAATCCATCAGCACCAGTTAATACAGCTACATGCTCAGGCATACTGAACACAGATGGATGATGTGCAGCTTAGAGCATTTCTACATTTTATAGCTCCACAGCCTAGAAAGGTCCACAAAATGCCACTGCAAAAAGTATAGTGTCTGGCAACTGTTTCTTGAACGGTTGTCAAAACTCCTATTACTCAGTCTGATGATGGGATTTTACAGCAGGACCCAAGGCAAGAGATGTAATAAACACAAGACAGCAATAGCCAAATGGAAGCCACTCCACTAGCACTGTGTTACTTTGTCCATGACAATGCTCTGCTGATGCTCTTTACAACAGATTTTTGTGCTCTTTAAAATGCTCAATTTTGCTCTTTCATTATAAGAGGCTGCGTTGTGCTTTTAGTTCCATGTGCTTATAGAGTGCTTCCTTTAACAGTTTACATGGAAAGGGCATTGTGTTTACATATGTGTGCAACCCCAGCAGGGAAGACTGGCACACTTGTGAGCGCTCTCTACCCATGGATGTACGTTCATCTATCACTGCAGGACTAAAACATGTGGGTGGAGGCAAGCAGGAGATTGCTTTTCATAGTACAGGCTTAGGATGGACATTTCAATAATGAGCCTATTTGTTATTCATGACAACACAACATTGCACTGAGGCAGAGAAAGCGGACCTTCATAGAATCCATTTTTTAAATAATTAGGCATGAATAAATCAGAATTTAAAAAAATGTTTTCGATAAAAGAAAAGCAGAAAAGAAGAGGGAATAGCATATATGCAGGTGAAATGCACATTGACAGATTTGTAAAGGCCAAGGTCTCAGAAGGACATTGGATTATAGCAGGACATGAAAAGCTGAGATAGGGATTGAACTCTTTATGCCCCTGCTGAAAGATGCTCTTCTCATTTTGCAAAGCTCACCACCGATGGTAATCACAAGCCCGATAGCTTTTTCTTTCCAAAGGCTGTTTCGAATCCCTCTGACTTAATGAGCATATTTGCATTTCAACCTTTGGGTTTGTTCATTGAAGTCAATGGAATGGACATGTCATTTAAAGCAACAGTTGGTTTGCTTTACTAACAGAACAATAACTGCAACTACACCACAGCTTTGAGACACATACTCGTAGTCTCCTGTAAATTCACATATTTTGATACAACTACAAGTCATCTCCCACCTCATACACATACACACAGACTGCAGGCTCCAGTCTAAAATATGCAGAGGCATGATTGCTATTATCATTTCTGATCAGCTGTGTTATTGAATGAGGGCTGCTGTCAGGCCAGTTGCATGGGAATGATTATTTTGCAGGGCATCTGAGGCCTAGTTCCGCCTCGCTGAATGTGATGGATGGGGAGGAAATGGTGATGTCTGAAACACTCCCAGTCCTGCCAGATCCCAGCCACTCTATAATTACAGTCACACAGTTTGACTGAGCTCAAATAGAACACTGTCCGTCTGTCCGTCTGTGTTGGAATGAGTCTCATTGAAGATCTGCTTCCCGGCTACTCCCATACCCTGATCAATACATTTACTGGCCTGAGGTGTGAACCGTGCAAGTTTGTGATGGTGCCACTGTACATGAAAACAACTATTCAAGGTTTGTTTTGTTTTATTATACCAAGTTTATTTGAAAGTGCATTTGTGTAGTGGTAGAGATGTGGTTTGTTGCCACATTATTTGCAATTTGGTCTCATTACATGCTCCCAAATATCTTTGATATGCCTTTGTTCTTAGATCCTGAATGTGATGCACATAATGTGGCATCATGCTGTGCCATTCAGTGAACAATCCACCCTGGTGGCTCACTCATTCTTCCAGCCAACTTTTGTAATATTATTATTAACACTTGCATTTGCAATTATGTGCTGTTTACTTTGAAGTGACAACCTATCTGTTGGGCTAAATATGCTTTTATACTGAACTGCTAGTAAACACCAAGATACCATAGCAGTTATTAAATGTAGCCCTTGCTAAAAACAACAGGCTGAAAATAAAAATGACCATGAATTAATTTTATTCCACTCAAAAAAAAAAAAGAAGAAATGGTAACAGTTTGCAATGTAACATCAGTATTCCTGCAGAAGACTGTTTTGATCAGAATAATTCAGGGATTTGTGCATGACGGAGTGATACTACATAAAAAGATCAAATCTGCCATGTCTGACTATAATACATTTGAAGAAAAAGTCATCCAGTGTAGTAAAGCTGACAATGAATACAGTATTTTGTGATTGTGTGATGTGATAATTCTGTTATGATCTGCTGTCATTAGGAACATTCAATCTACTGCACATATCATCACAACTATGAACATGAACTAGACAGAAAGTCATGTCAACTAACTAAAATCTGTGTGAAAAGTTAAGTTAATTAAACACTTGTTTAACCGCATTTACACATTTCCGCAGGTAGGAATGGGTGAATATACCTAAAAAAAAAACGTCTGAAAAGCTTAATTTAGTCAGCTGGTATTTAATGGACCAAAACAAGGTTAATGCACTTATTGGTTAATGAACTGTTACTCAAAGACGTTTATCTCATGAAGCACCTGGTAACACCCACTCAGTTTCCTTCAGAGAAACCATTCAGCTGACACTGCCTCACCAGAGCTTTCAGTTACCAGTAGCAACATTACCTTGAGTCACCTTATAAGAAAGGCTCAAGTTGTGCTGTGTTGAAATCTGACAGCCTCTGCAACCTTATGGGTCTAATGTGGAGGATGATAAGGAGGAAGACCAAGTGAGTCACCATCACTGAGTATACAGTATGTATTTAAATTGGAGATGTGCCCTGGCGCAATACAAGACCTGCAGAGAGATGAAAATGGAAATTCTAAAAGTTGAAGAAGAGGGGCGCGAGAACTCAAGAATTCTACAGAGAGAACAGGGAGGATGTAAAGACTAAGAGCTTAAATAATTTAGAGAGGACGGTGAACAGAAATGGAATAAAGGAGTAAAGATAGTGACAGAAAAGCGAAGGTGGAGAAAGCAGGAAGTAAGTAAACTTTATTTATGAAGCACATTTCGAAGTCAGATGTATATGGTGCTGTACAGTGCAAATACCGAATAACAGGTAAAATAGGAAGTAATAAGCAAGGCAATCAAACAACAATGAAAACGGCACATTAGGCAAACATACATTACACTATTAAGTAAGAGTGATAGCTGTCACCCTGCAGACACTCTAGCCGCCTGTGGCCCAGGGCAAGGCCATTTAGAGACAAACGATGAACAGCATGTCAGCAGGACACATGAGAATGGCAGGGTATCTAGGATTTTCAGCGCAAAGAAGCCCCTGCCCGTGTGTGTGTGTGTGTGTATAAAAATCCCCCAAAGCATGACATCTGACAGCCCTATCCTCTAGACACAAATACACAGGGAGGGAGTGGGGGCATGGATAGGTGATGGAGCCAAAAGGGAGACTGAGCTCTGAGACAGACAAGTTAGAGAAAAGAAAAGCAGGGAAAAGGGAGATGGAAACAGTCAGTGTGAGTAAAAGGATGGAGGTGAAGAATGGGGGGGGGGGGATTTACTGCTATTTTTTGCCAGCTCTGTAGGACTAGTGAAATAGCAGGGACCGCAGGTACAGTGGTAGATGCAATCACTCCTACTCACACAAGACAGACTCAGCCTCCAGCCACTCCTTCGTACACTTCCAAATTCATACCAAATTAAGGATAGACTCATTTCTCCTTTCTTTTTTGGCCTAGTTCTATCACTTTGTTCTTTTATTTATTCTTTGACGGAAAATTGTCCTTGCTTCCGAGCACATCCAAGAGAATTCTTACTTGTGAAATATGGAAGGGAAATCCACAGGAAATCAATAATTGAAGTAGCCACATGCTATTTCTTTTCAAAGGAGAAGATAGAAAATAGAAAAAAAGGTAAAATAGAAAATGAAGAAAAAGAAGGGAGATGTGGCATAAGTATGAAACCAGCTTGATTTAGTGATGCACACACATACTACAGTTATATGTAGATGCTAGTGTCTTGGCTACGGGTCCATTGCAAATGAGATTTTTGAAACTAAATATTATCTGTTAGAATAAATACTCCTGATTCCGCATGGGTGGTTCAAACTAACAACCCCACACAGACATACTGTACACATATGGCATACACACATAATAACACAGAGACAGAAAGTGATTGTTGCTTTACCTTTCTAGCCTTCGTGCTGAGCAGAAATGGTTACGTCTGAGGCAAAATGAACCAGGTTTCCCACTGATCTGTATTGTGTGATGGTGCACCAATGCGCCTGTGCACTCAAATTCTTTTTTTTTATTTATTTTTTTATCCCAACTCATTCCTGGGCAATTTGTAGGAAGTTAAATGGGTGAAGACGTGAACGTTTGGTTTTTATGCATGTGCTCATGTTTGCGTAAATTAATAGACATCCGCTTATATGTATGCCGTTCCCATCTGTGAGTGAGAGTGTGCGTGTGTGTGTGTGTGTGTGTGGTGTGTGTGTGTGTGCGTGCGCTTATAATGAAGGCACTCATCTCACCTGGCCGCTGAAGCACAGCCAGCATGACTCACTGTCGTTTTTCTCCTCTCGTTCCATTTCAGCTTGAGCTCTGCAGGTTCAGAGTTCACCCCCACCCCTCTATCTCTTCTCACTCCTTTTCACCATCTATATTTTCTCTCCCAATCTCCCTCACTCAGATTCTTATTATCTATATTCAATCAACCCCCATTTTCCTCATTCTCTACCTTTTGACTTTCCTCACTTTACTTTTCTCTATTGTGTTTCCTTGTCCGTTAAGCCACTGCCTGTCTGTCTGTCTGTCAGGGTATGAATAATTGAGGTGTATTGACCCTGGTCAGCAGATGGTGAGACGGCCGTTATGGATCTATCTGTGCTCTTTAGGAACTGCTGAGTGTATGCTGACACCTGTCCAGTCAAGGCCCACAAGAGCTTTGCCGAAGCACAGGGCGCAGTGGGGAGCAATGGCAGACCCACCCAAAAGTGCCTCCTCCCGTAACAGCACCTGCATTTGCACACACTCACATTCGCAGGTGCAGAATGCAACAGCACACACAGCTGCTTGAGTTTATGGCTGAAAAGATACAAGCCTGTATGTGGAAATACAGAAGTGAGTATAAATACAAACACATCAGGGTGTGTCCACTCTATCTCCTTCCCCTGTGCACCAGCTACAAGCAAATGTCAAAAATCTCATCCATATCTTTCTGCTTCAGTTATACTCTGCACACCTTTTTCGTGTCTGTTGTGCCCCTCAGCGTTTATCCTCCACACCCCTCTCTCTGCTCATTTGGCCCTCTCTTTATCCCTCTACGCAACCACACCAACCTGCCCTGTTTCTCCACGCTTGAGAGCACCCACAGCCTCTGTCAGCGCAGTCACCACCACCCCGATGACCCTATAACCCAGCAAACCCCCCTCTTTGAGGCTCTCACCTACAAGCCCCCTAGAGTCACATGAGTTAACCCGAGCTCTCTTCCGCACGCACACCCACAGCTGAATGCTACAAGGCTTTTTTTCTTGGCCCGGTTAACACACAATTGATCTCTTACCCTCTCTCACACTGGTTTCTTCTAATTCCTCCCTTCCCCCCCTTCTGATCCTGCAACCCTTTCGGCCCATCCACCGCCACAACCACAATTTTCTTCCATGCCCCTCTTCTTGTCTCTCATTCTTGTCCACTGCTCTCTTCTTTACACCATACTTCCATAATCCTGACCTCTCCTAAACAAAAGCTTTTTTCCTGCTTCCACATTTATACAAACCATTCAACACTGATTTGGAAATGCCTAATATAAAGCAACTTGATTTGTTCCCCTAAAAAAGGATTCAAATTCCTCAATGTGCTTGAGCACTGAGAAACATCTTTCAGTGTGCTACTATATTCATTTAAAAAAAAAAATTCAATTCTAGTTTAACAGCTGCCTCAATCCCATATTTATTTATTTTTTTTATTTCAGAACACTTTGTTTTTCCATACAAGCAACTAAAGTTGAGTTTTAAATTAATATCAATGATTTTAAAGGCAAAGTTGGAAGCAAAGCTCATAAAAAAAGTGTAAAAAAAATTCTAAATGTAAGGACACTGTCCGAATTGTAATGGGTTTTATATTCACGTTTTTCTCATGCCGCAAATTCAGTCTCAGTGCATCTGAGTATCTCTGAGCATTTTTTCAGACTTGTTCCTAGCACCTCGCAGTACCATCTTTCTCTTCAAATATAGACTCGCACTCCTACTCCTGTGCAGCTTTTCATTTCGACTACCATTTACTGCCCTTTTCAGCTGATTGGCCTGCTTCACAAGAACGAAAATACCTTTTTTCCTCTGTCAGAAACCTCTTTGTGTTAACCGCTTTTCTCTTTAATCATTTAGCCTCATAAAGAAACGGTTTCTCATTTAGATGGCATTTCAGAAAACAAATTACTGCAAAAAGCTGAAAAGTAGTGGCATTAGCCTAGTTAGAAGTGCATGTACATTTACTTCAGTGAGGCTCAGTGTGTCGGTGCATTTCATTGTCTTTCATGTCCGCTCTGTCATATCGTTACATGGCAAGGTCAAGGGGCATTTGTCTTTCTGAGGCTACATATTTTATTTATTCTGGAGTAAGTGTTTGCTCGAGAGGAAGGCGTTGACAGCACAACAGGGAAAGAAATAGAGGGCTGACTCACAAGGATGAAGGTGAAATAAAACGAAAGAAAAATGGCAAGGGGAGGGGGGGATATGAATACAAAATAAAAAGGCTGCAGCATGCTCATTGTGAAGGAATCTAAAAAGTAATTTGCTGTACACATCTGTTTGCCTTTTGAGCGCTCTTTCTCTTTAGCAGATGCTAACTTATAAGTGAGCATCCGCAGCCTTTCGCTCTGTTATGCATTCACATTTGCTAACCCTGGTGTGTCCTCATGTTTACACCACTGGAACTAATGACATTGCTTCTGCAATCCTTCAGAATTAACCCTTAGGGTCAGTTAAACACAAACACACATACAGTATACACTTATTATGAACTGCTGTAGGCGAAGTTACTAAAGGAAATTAATGAGACGTACCAGATAGCACAAAGACAATACCAGTGCCTTTTCTCTTGTTGTATGTGTATTCAAGAGGCAGTTATCAGGTTCAGAAAAAGAAGTCAACAAAAAAAGAAGAGACCAGTTAACCACTGGTTACAGATACAGTAATACATCATTATTAAAACAAATATGTATTGTAATACCTATAAAAGTGCATTGTACTGTGGAACACATATGTCAAATGTTTTTGATTATTGATTAAATACAGCTTTTCCAAATCAACTGTGTGGCATACGTACAGACAAAGTCATGCACCACCACTGACCATGTGCGAGATCATTAATTTAAAACCCACTGAACTTCGTGGAAGTGTGAAGGAGTAAAAGACTGTGTTTGAGCAGGTGCATTTCTACACACACTGCATCGTGCACACTAACAGCAAGGTCAAGGCAGCTGCATAGCGGGATAAGTTCTACCAGTGAGTGGTATGAGTGATCCTCCCTACAGCAGGTCTCTTGCTGCCTGAACCTTTACAGCAGGAGTAGCTTAAAAAACCATGCTTAACAGAGACAAGAGGCTCTGTGTGCCTGGAGGCTTGTGGAACTGAACAAGCTTCGATTGAAATAGCACTGTAGATGTCTCTACTCACGAGGTCCTACTTGATACTTCCTCTTCAGAGAGACAAGGGATGATGTAAAGACAGTTTATAAAAAAAAAATCTTACAATGTATAATGCGCAAGTGTGATGAAACTATGTCAGTCAAGTGTTCAACTGTGGTTTTAAAATGAAATGTTTACTGCATTCAGCTTGAAAGCACTAAGTTTAAACCAGCATACCTCCTACCCAAAGAAGAAAAATAGGCTAGATGTGTAGAACAGTGTAATACAACTAAAGAAGGAAAAGAAAGCCACTGTTTTTGGTTTTAAGGCACATTGCCAGGCAACTACATGCTTAATTATCTAGTAACAAGTAATGCACCTTTACTGATGGATAATGTAATTATTGAAATTTAAATATATGAATTTAAATTTTTGCATATCCAACAGTCACAGTTTTTCCAGCTTTAATTATTCATTTTTACGTAGTCCTGTTACATTCGCACGAATCACAAAATAATGAAATAAATAACACCGATAATGCTAATGCACGTGTTTACTGGTGATTCTAGAAAATGTTTTTTGGATGGTAACGGTAAGATGAATTATTCTTGCAAGGTGAGATTTGAGGATGAGTATTACTATTACCAGTATTACTGACTGAAAATATGATAAATGTGACCTGATAAATCCTGTTGAGATGATTATAATTAGATATATGTACAAAGTCAGTAACACCAGGTTCCACGTTGTTTTTTTTCTACTTCAGGGAGACAAAAAGAGCGGGCTGCCACACTTAAACAATGTTTAAGTGTGCCATGTGTTTAAACAGAGCCAATGTTTAAACAGAGCCAAAGCTCTGTTCATAAGCAATAAATGCTCCCTTTACACATGTGTAAAATGGCTCATAAAGACTCAAAGACCCAGGAAATTCAGGAAACAGTCACTGTCTGTCCTGGATAGCTCTTGCAAGATTGGGCTATGAAGCTTTTCATTGAATTATTGAATTACAGCACTGAGAACAAGGCCTTAAAATTCTCTCAAGGTCCATTAGTGTAATAGAGCACTCATACTTCTGATCGTGTGGGGGGGGGGGGGGGGGGGGGGGGGGGGGGGGGGGGGGGGGG
>JAPQRN010000010.1:10535931-10547320 GCA_037367275.1 Coranthus polyacanthus
CAGCCAGCCAGCCAGCCAGCCAGCCAGCCAGCCAGCCAGCCAGCCAGCTACAGCCTGCCTGCCTGCCTGCCTGCCTGCATGACTTGCTGTCAGCTGGGGAGATAGGAGCATGAAACAGCCCTTAGCACCAGCCAGCGTTGTGGGGACTGCCAACCCTTTCTCAGGGGAAATCACAGGAGCTTTAGTCAAATCACACAGGCACTTGGTAGGCCATTTTCTATTTCCTTTTAAAGGGAAAAGATGGGGGGAAGAAGGAACAAGATGGTTAAAGTAGGCGACAAATAAGGTCAAAAGGCCCACGGGAGGGGCGTCTGAGCTGCGTCATGGGACATAATGTCTGCCATTAGCAGAATATGAAAGTAGTGATTCAAGTATGCAGAGTGGTTATTAACAATGGGGCGGGGCTCGCACAGCCGTCACGCCATGCTCACACACCTGTCCACTGGCACTGGGGATTTGGGAAATGTCCCTTGTGTATATGTGCGAGTGTGTGTGTGTGTGAGTTCTAAATGAGCTGTTATGTGGACCAGTCATCCATTTAATCATAAGTGGATTTGAAGAGTTTCATTTTAAAATGAGATATCCGCATTAATTAAAAAAGCTGAGTGTTTCAAAAGTACAAGAGGTGCATATTGCTGAAACTATAAGGCGTCTTCTGTCCTAAGCTCACAAAATAATTAGGTTTTATCATCATCTGTATTAATTAATAAAAAAAGAGAGAAAACTAAAGAAATACATGTAGATGCTGACCTTTTTTGTGTAATACGTTTTCCCCGATACAGGTACAAATAAATATGCCTATAAGGATCAAATATTTCTCTGTATAATGAATTTTTCTTGAGACCTGTGCACACAGTAATTTGTTGGGACAGAAATGGTGCTGTAAAGTTGTACATTTGCATTTTAAACATTAAGACGAGACACTTATTTTTCTCTGATTCATCTCATCTTGTTGTCTGCAGGCTCCAGTAGTTTAATGCTGGACTCCTCAGCATAGACAATAAAACTCTCATAAAACAAATTAGTCCTCCTCTTTTCTGCCTCCCTGGTTTTGATCACAGTTAAGTGTGACCACCACTCCCATTACTCTCGTTTCACTTTTTGTCAAGCCATTTGGAAGAAAAGGAAAGACAGTAGCAAGCTGTAGTCCCTCATGTTTGGAGGACAGCCCAGAGTGTTTTCTCCTGCATTCATATTCTGCATTGTCAGCTTCACCTGCGGGCCCCAATAAATTAAACACAGCCAGGTTCAGTAGCGGTTCAGTCTGTGGGAAAATTATTAACATAGAGAGCTTAATGTTGACTATGTAACCTAGGCTCATAAATCTATCGGAAAACAATAGCTTGTAGGTGTCAGGGTGGTCGACTTTAAATGGATTCAAAGAGCCGGAAGGCAAGAGGATGTATTGTTACAACATCACAGAATATTATTTACTCCAAATCATACAAAGAATGTGGATTTGCTCATTGTGCAAGGCTCTCTCAGGCTGATGCACTGCCAGTTTACTAGTCAAAACCCAGAAGTCACACACTGAGCCAAAACCAAGGCTCAACTGAGGGCCTACAGCTTCCAATCCCAGAAAGCACAGCTCCTTCTCATTAGCAGAAAGCGATAGATCAATACCAAATGGTAGGCTGCTTCCACAGATAGAGAAAGAGGGAGAGAGCGGGACAGAGAAATGAAAGAGCGAGAGAGACTGCATTAAACATTGATGGGGCCCTGCGTTACAGATCGATAATGCAGCCCTCTTCACACAATTACACGTCAGCAAGCAGTCGCATGATACATCACATAGACACGCATAATTACATATTGCAGGCTCTTGGACCAAAAAACATCTATAGAGTGGGAGTTAGAGACGAAAGAACAGCAGAAATGGATTGCCCAATCTCTCCACTTTGTTTGAGTCTTTATGTATGACTCTAATTCTACAGTTTGCAAGTCCGAACGGCAACATGCTTGTAATTCCCCCCCTTTGTGGCCATGTCTGTATGATTGTGTGGCTGCTGGTCGATAAAACATGTGCTGCATTGAAGCTGCCTGGTTCCTTAGTCAATACAACAGACAATTCTCAGTGGACTTCCCTTTCCATCCCATAACACATCTTTTCCATTCATCTATTCTTTGCCCCCCCCTCCCCCTTCCACTTTGTCATCCTGTTCAAGGATGCTGGTACACTTTGTAATTCAATGAGACAATCATGTCCAGATGCTGAATGTTGGGCTGAGAGGGCCTTCTCTTTGTGATTGTAGCAGAAAACTGAAATACAATTGGAGGGCCTTGAATGACATTATTTAAGTGGGGTTTATCTTTTCTCAGAAATGGAATCAAGATGGGAGGACAAAGAGAAAGAGATCGAAGAGAAGAGGCAGACCGAGGGAAAGACAGAGATGAAAAACCAAGAGGAGAAATCAGCAGGATTGAAATGAGCACTTAACAGTGATGAGCCCCGTGGTAGCCTGCTGAGTCTGGCATCTTAATACAGAGCTGAAAACAAAGTGACAAACAAACAAGAGTGAACGTTGCTGCTTCTCCCAAACTAATCAGCCGTCCACTTGGGGATTTATGAATAAAAAAGGAACATTTGTGACAGAGTGAAGTATTTTCTGAACAAATGAAGTGGAAGTTTCTCACACAGGCACCACTCATTCATCGCACCGTGAGAAATTACAAAGAGATTGTTTATTGGACCAGATAGTAGAGAAACCATCTCAAGTCCAGCATGGTTGAAAGCATAAAGCTAATTTGAAAAAAATGTGACTGGGTTTATTCCATAGCACTGAGTCACCACGAATAACTCAACAGAGATGACAGTACCTGTGAACATAGATGTGAGTCTTCTAATCTGCACAACACTAAAGCCGTGTCACTCATACTGAAAGGTTTTCACTTTAAATAGAGACAAAACAGACAACAGGAATACCTCAAAAGAAATGCGTTACTGCTATGTCTCCCTGAAGACAGAAATGACAATGTGGAAGATTTGAAAATTGAACAGAAAATAATCTGCCATCCTCTGAGACATTACTGACGGGATACATGAGTCCCACATCAGTGAGCCTCAGACAGAATTAAATGAACGTGCCCGCAAATCACAGACTGCACATACAATCACATGCAAGGACACACAAATGTGTTCAAAATGGCATAAGCTTGCAGTCGCTCACACCGGCTGAGTGAAAATTAAAAAAAATTAAAAAAATTCAGCATGAAAGAAGTCCAGTCAGTGACAGAGTCAAGCGAAAAAGTCAAGAGAGATGAGAGGAGACACAGAGGAAGGGAACTACAGGAGCCAAAGTGAGATCAGTAGCAGATGTTAAGAAGAATGCCTCACAAGATAAGGAAATTAATACATGCAGTATCTGCAGAAACTGATGAAATTATCCTATCAACGCAGCAAGGTGACATTCTCTTGGCCTCACACATCTGGGCTGCCACCTCACATAAAACTTAAGATTCAACCTTGCAGCACGTCGTGAGCAACCACACTCTCTTTCCCCACTATTACCGATTTGTAATAGAGTTGCTGTTGAAGGGTAGCAGGAAAACATAACAGCACTCCCCCAGGCAGAACTGGCAAACACAGACAGGTACACAGTCAATGCACACCCAGAGGCTGGTAACTGCAACCCCATGCATCTAATCATATCTTAGTGGTCAGTCACTCATTCAGCTATGGGCATAACACAGAAACAGTACATTTACATATACCCCCCCACCCCACCCACTTACACCTTTCTCCCCTTCTCCCACGTTTTCTTTTGCTCTCGTTCTCTCTCTCCCTTGGTCAGGGTAGAGAGGTTAGGCACACCATTTGCATTCATTAACATTACATTAGCAGACAGAGTGATCTTTAGAAACCAGGCTGCCGGAGAGTGTCATCTTTAATTCATCATAACCCCCACCCAGCTTTCTCTATACCTCCACCTTCTTCTCCTCCTTCTTTCCTCTCCCACTCATCCATCCCTTTTCTAACCCCTCTTCCCTTAATCCCAGTGCATCTTTTTCCCATCCTCTTCTCTGGGTGTTTCACTCTCCATTTACCACTGCCTTTTCATCTTCCTCACTTTCCTCCTCATCTCCTTTTTTTTTTTTTTTTTGCCTTCTCACTTCCATTCCTTCCCGTTATCTTTCATTTCAATGACAGGGAAAACAACAGGCATATTTTGCAGAGTGGGAATACTGTGTAGATTAGGAAGGGACACGCCCAAAATACACGCACTAGTCTTCAGGCTGCGCCAGCCATCTTATGAACATGAGCCTGGGTGGCAAAACTGAGGTGAAGATTTAGCTTCATTAGAGGGTCTGTGGTGTGACGTGTTACTGTGCACTTCACAAAAGAATGGAGTCTTCCAAAAGCAGATACGTTTGCCCTTCCTACCTCGTAGTCATCTACAGTGTGTATATTTATGCATTCATGTGTGTGATGTCTGAATGTGTAGCTTTGTATTAGGGCTGGGAAATATGGCCAGACAATGAAATCTTTATTTTTGATCTTGAGTTTTTTCAGTGTTTTTTCAGTGATGGATGATTCACAGTTTTAATCGATTTTTTTTTCTGTCTACATTAACACATGATAAAAGTCAAAAGTAGTTTTCTTTATTACCTCGATAGAATGTATATGTGCACTATGAACAACCAACAATAAAAAAAAACACCACTTGAAAGGGTGTCAAGGAGCATTATTTGTTACAAACTAACAAAAATGAGTGCAGCAAACAAAAAGGTTGCATTTTGAATTTTTTTTTTTTTTTTTTTTTTTTTAAACACAAAGGTCTCCATAGGAAGCACTGATCTCAATTTACATTTTAATCTCAAGCTCAATTAAACCAAATCAATTTGATATATTGCCCAGCCCTACTTTATATGTTACTGTAATGCTTTAATGTGATTTGAGGAACTGTATTTTTTTCTGTTACAGTGAAACATACAACATTTACTAACTGGATATCAATGTACAGAATCTAACCAAGATTTCGTCTCATCCTGTGAGCCAGTTAAAAGAAACAACCTAATTACTTCAATATTTAATTAGTGCCAGATATAAATATCAATGCTGAGATATAAACATTGCCTGAAAAAAGCTGAATTACCAACACAATCTGGTGAAACACAGCGTACGGCATTCTGACAGAGGATATGCCATTCTACTATCTCCTTAATCTCTCTCTGCTCCTGACGCACAAAGCAGAAATATGATCGGCTTCAATGTAGATTTTTGGAGCGAGTCTGGCCATGAAGATACCACTTTGGGAATTCTGCAGTGACTGTATAAGACCACATTTTAATGGACTCTCGCAGGGACCAATCAAATGGCAGCATTTATTTTTCTTCACTCTCCACAGTGACTACGATGCTTATTACCATTCTACACAAAGTAAAAGTACACGACATGATCATACACGTGCGTGATCATACACCGAAACATGCCTATGAATTCCTTATACACGGACATGGAGCATCTTTTATTCTGCTTTGTATTCAAGATTTTTTTTTCCCCCTTTGTGTTAATGTCAAAATATATCAGCATATAATATAATGCCTTAAATGTGTGTATTTCACACGTGGACATTATTATGCAAGGGCAATGTTTACATAAATACTTATCTGCTTGCTTAACACACAGGGCAGAGAAACTCAATATTAAACCATTTTATACCCCAGTAATGAGCCCAGAAACTGCTAAGGTTTGCTGTAGCAGCAGACCAGCAGCAGTGACCAAGCAATAATCCAGATGGAGGCAGCACTAGCCTCCCACAACCATCACAATACTCATTACTGCCGATATTACCTCAGCCAGCCTGTCTGCTTTTAAGAAACCTGGCAATTTGCTGCAGTAAAATGAGGTAATTACAACTCTTATCAGACTCCTCACCTCACAAAACAGCATTTAGAGAGAGGGAGGCTACTCCCCAATGGTTCACTGGCTATGGAACAAGGCTTTGGCTGACTTCCCAATCACACAGCCACACCCACCCACTGTCATTTATTCTCTTTGCAACTCCTGTTACTACCTACAGTCCTCTCTTTCCAATAAAATACATTAAAAGCTGGAATTTGATCACTTTAATGACACAGCTAAATTAATTCCACAATCAATGCCCCAAATTAAAATGACAACAAAGCTGACTGAACTATGAGAGACTATCACTTTACAGCACACAACTGTGCCAAGAAATGCTCTCCTGGTTCCAAAATGAGGAATAGGAAAATGACGCTCTGAGTACCAAACCCTGTTTATGTTGGATAGCTAGCATGGAGAAAATGGCAATGTAATTTAACCTTTTCCCATAAGGAGAATGTCTTTACAGTGAAAGTCTATCCACTGTAGCTTTGACATTTCTTAACTCCACATATGAATGTTAGTCCCAACTTGGCCTTATCATCACTTCTGCTGGCAAGAGACACAAGTCAACTGATGGAGAAGAACTGTGTTCAGGTCACACCGGGATTGTGCGAGTCTGACATTTAGCAGTAAGCTATAGCTAATGGGCTATCCAGGGTGGTTTAGAGCATCTTTGTTTTTCAAGTAGACGAGGAAATTGTGCTGAGTGAACAAAATGATGCCACTCAATTACTTCCCACTGCAGTCCCTCACTCTAATTAAGACGGCATGAATTGCTATTTGCACAGTCCTATGTGTGTGTTTGAGTATGTGTAAGCTATGGGAAAAATAACAAAAACAAGGGAAAATGTTGAGTGAATTAAAAGAATGAATCAAGTTCATGTTAAATGTGTGCACAGTGTCCAAGCATCTCTGATGGCATCTTAGTGCGAAGCGCCTGGTTGCACTGTATAGCAACTGGGGGTTAGGAGGGCCAAGAAATAGATAGAACCGACTGTCCTTTTCTGTCACACACTTGAACTGAGATAACCATCCTGTAATATGTGGAACCAGCATGGAGGACGGGAAGGAACGGAAAGAGATAGAGAGATAAACAAAAACAGACAAAACAGAGAAGCACTGGGGAGAGATATAGAGAGAGTTAGAAGGGTGTAGTTCATATGAAGAGAGATATTGAATCAGATATGGAGGGAGTAATCGGAGAGACACTGCGACGGAGGGGGCATCATGTGGCAGCGCCCTGTGTTATCTTATCCAAAAATGGATCTAACCTTAGCTGAGTCACATCATTTCTTCGAAACCACCTGACCCCATTTCTTTCTGATGCTTTAACATACGGAGACATGCTCTGTTCTTATGCGCCATCTGCATATTTATGCACAGGAACAGCACTGTTTCAAGTTAACACGGACAGGATTTTCACCCGCACCGTAAAACGATTGACAAGAAAATACATAAAATGATGAAAGAAAACCGTATGCACACATTCACTCGTGCATGCATAATGACACTTTCTGCACAAGCTCACAACAGCCATTAAACAAAGCAAAGCCCAGCTGCTCCTTCTATCACCTCCACTTGCACACTCTCAAGAGTCTGACTCAAAACTTTGGATGCCACTTGTAAAAGCAAAGTGGCAAACCTGCCTTAAAAGCAAATATGACTGAAGAAAATAAATGCAGCGTGCCATATAATCCTTAAAAGAATAACTTAATACTTATTCACTTCCATTACTGCCAGTTCCTTCCAAAGAAAAAGTACATGTGCAACGCATCACTCAAAAGTAATAAAGAAGAGTGTGTTCAAGGAGCAGAGGCAAACACCAGCTAGCCTTATCCAATCTTATTAAATGCTGTTGTTAACCATGTTTGGATGCACCACAAAATTGACTCGTGCCTCCTGAATAATTCCCCTATTGGAAGAGAGGGAAACAGACAAGAGAGCGCAGAAGAGTCAGAGAGACAGAGCCTTGAGGGTCTGATGCTGTGCTCTCCCTCCGTCTCATATGTGGCAGTAAAAGAACGACCTTCAACCACCTTGAACTCACTGGAGCTGAATTTCAATAAAAGTCAAATTATCACCAGCGCCCATGGGGCTTGGGAAAAGCACTAAGCCTGAATTGACTGTGCATATAAGACGATTAAACAGTCATATGGAGGTGTGAGTGAGTCAATCATACAACACACTTCTCTTTCGCACTGACAGGTATACTCAGGAGCGAGAAGCGGTTACTGTACCCTGTCGGGAGAAGATGCCACTGGGATGGATCGCTGATTGTTTTCCATGGGTGTGAGTGTGTAGCCGTTTGTGTGTGAGCGTGTGTGTGTGTTCTTCTCATAATCTTGCACATCTGCGAAAGCACATAATGCAAACAAGCTACTGGGAAAGTGTTATTCAATTTAGCCGTGTTCTCCCTTGACTGATGTAGTGAGATCCAGGTAATTGATGCCTCAGTTTGGTATTCCCCAGCTGTGTGCTCTTTACCACAAGGGACAGTGCCGGCTAAGCCGCTGTGAATGAGAGGAAATGCGTGGTGTGATCTCACTCCCTTAACCGCGAGTGAGTTGTTCTTCAGGGATCTCGTTAGTGCAGCTCTACCACACACATACATGTGCACAAACCTTTGCCAACAATACACACAAACATACTTACATAAGCAGAGAATATCCCAAGAGTCTGCCTAAACCTTTGGCCATTGTGACTGCAGACATTCTTAGGTTGAGATCACCTCTATTCTTCCCTTACTTTCTTGCTATCCATCTCCATAAAAATGCCAGTGGCCTCTCCAATCCCTCCAAGCAAACACACTGCTCTCCATTAAAAGCAAACACTAAATTCACCTTCTTGCAGCATATGCTCACATGCCTGGGGAAGTCTATATATTTTTGGAGATGGGCTTTGTTTTTACTCCAGGGCTGTGCTGGAGTCTGCATGCAGCAATGAGGGAATAAGAGATAGAAAATAGTCCTGAGGCTACGGGAAAAAACTTTCAGGAGAGTATCTTGACCTTACAGCAAGTGAGATTCTCCAATGAGAATCTATAGCAAGAGAGGAGAGAAAGAGGGAGGAAGAGAGATAATTTTTATCTCTTGGGAGTAAGAGTGAGACAGACCTTTCTGAGTATATTTGTCTGGAGGTCTCTCATCTTGCAGTAGAAAACTACGCCCTCTTCATATTTTTCAGTACGTTCTTAGAGTTAAGGAATGGAGACGTTAAAGAGGAAAAGGTCGATTCATTCAGTTCCCAGGAGAAAGTTTGAGTGTTTGAGGTTCCTCTATTTGATGCAGGCATTTTTATTTTACCCACGAACCTGCCCATAAAAAGGTATTTTGTGGTCTTTTTTAATCAGTTGTTTACTCTTTGTATCTATGTCGCTCATATGCCTTCCATCTCCGTCTCTGAGCCACTATGAATGCAACTCCATAGCTCAGTAAAACAGTGAGCTCTACTGGGAGAGCAAATGTCATTTCACACACATTACATTCATTCTGTTTTGCCACAGGGAGTGTGTGGGTAATTTTGAGCTTGTGCCACAAAAACACACACAGAAATACATTCACACTGCATCTGACCTCATCTGATTTGGCACCCACAATGCCTGGGTGCTTGAGCCTTGGCCCAGAGCGCAGCCCCAAATGTCACAGCTGTCCAGTGACACTAGCGGGAGCACAAACATCAGCCATCCCTTTGGCGCCCTCAGCACTGTCATCAGTAACTATGCCAGAACTAGCTGTCTGCTTTTACACAACGATCACTTGCCTCACTAACATTTTTTTTCTTTTTTCACCCTGCCATTTTGGATCATCCAGGCCTTTTGTTGATTGCTAATGTAACGTAGAAAACATGGGTGGATGAGCTGCTGGATGCAGTAAGACAGCCTGTGGTTAGCCTCTCAGTTAAAGATCTGCCTGCCAGAGAAAAGCAGAGAGCTTCCACGGCAGCCCCGCCAGATGAGGCTGTTTGCTGGTAAGATGTGAGCAGTGCTCCAGGAGTCAAAGTGTGACACTCGGCTTGCTGCGCTACAACAGCACAGCTAAAGAGCCGAGACGCCTCGTTAAATATGTAGTGCCACCGACCCACTTCAAGCTGTTCCTTTACTTCACACGTAAGGAGCAGTGGCGGCAAACACTTGCTCATTCCTCACTTTGCACTCTCAGAGATACACACATTCACGCATCCATGCATGCACATGTAAATACAGGAAACACAAGCAGCTTACACAGCTGTAAAAGCTGCTCCAAGCTGTTAAATTATTTCTCCAGTTGTATGTCACTGGGTTAGAATAGATGCAGGTGTCGGTCCAGTGTGGGTGTCGGTATCTGCTGAAAGTGTAAATAGCTCTGATGGAAGACACAAGTGGTTTGCAGGTGTTTGAAGATAACAGCACCCCTCCAGGACCTACTGTGTTTTAGATGAAATGGCAGCAGTGTTTGTGGTGGTGGAAAAAAGTGCACCTTTGGGTGTGTTGTGTGTGTAGGAGAAAGTGCACTTAACATTTTTTAAGCCGCTTCAAAGGCCAGGGTGGAATCCAATGTACTACTGTGTGCTAAAATGTTTAGACAATAGTAGGTGTAAAAAATAAATAAAGGCAGTTCTCTCAAGCTGAGGCGGTTAATCTAGCACTTCTGCAAATTATGCGTCTGACATCAGTTTGAGTCCTTCATGTAGTGAAACATGCTTGAAAGTGAGATACAGAAGCATTTATATTGACTCAGAGATGCAACAATGACTGCAATCTCTGCCATCGACCTGCATTGTATTGTACTGCCCAGAGACAGACAGAAAATGGAGTTGTAACATTAGTTGCAGGTCAAATATCTTATATATCACACATGTTAAGGGCAAGGTAAAAACTCTCTTAATTCATATGAGCAACAGCATTAAATTGTAGTTTTTTTTCTCTGTAGATTGGGAGAAACTGATATCACATACTGTATGTACAGTGCATGTAAGTCATATTTGCTTAGTCATGTTGGATTTAAAGACAAAACGCAATGTACCTTTGGTCAAAGGCTTGGTACGGTGGTTATATAAATAAGATAAGGCAAAAATTGCTGTGTGTGACTGTGGTAAGACCAAAGACTTCACTACTATTACACAAGTCAATGTTCCAAATGTTTGCCAGTATACATAGTACATTTCATAAAATGCTCTTACTCAGACTTAAGTGTACGCTGAGCAAATATGACTTCCATTTCACGAAGTGTTTGTTATCTGCGGTTGTGCAGTTATTAATGTAGATGGGTGCTGGAATGACTCCCAGAGAGTTTTCACACACTACTACTCCTCTTTTCTCCTCCCCAGGGGTGTCGTTAGCCTGTATGTCCCCTGACAGCTTGCTCCACATAATGAGGCTGACAGACCAAAACAAACACAGGTACAGAACACAGGTAGACACACACACACACAAAAGAAAAACTGTGTGTAGAGCCAGAGGAGATGAAGGAACGGAGCAGGCAACTCGCTGTCTTTGGCAATACATATGGCTACTGCTGTGGCTGCTGTGGCGAGCCGGGTGGGGTAAAGTATGCTTTGCTTTTCTTT
>JAPQRN010000010.1:10548417-10568810 GCA_037367275.1 Coranthus polyacanthus
AGGAATGCTATATGAAGGTATTTTGGCAGGTGTGTGCACAGGCAACTCACACACACACACACACACACACACACACATACATTCATACTCACACACAAAAGAACAACATGCACAGACCCACGCTTCTTTGCAGACACACACACAGGTTGATGACAGAAGAGGCATTATCCGAAGTGAAATATCTCCCGGAGATGCTTCACATAACTAATTGACTGTGATGAGCCAGCACCGGCATGCCTTAATGCTTTCTTTTTTCTTTTCTTATTTATCCCTCAATTTCCACTTTATCTGAACGAAGATAATCTGGAGAAATCCATAAAATTGGGTATTTCTTCTGTGTGATTTATAAGCCATAAATCCCTGAAAATATCCCCAACTGCTGATGCATGGCTTATTGCTACTACAAATATGCTAATCTGGAAAATCCGAGGTGAGGAATTTGATTTATAATCTGCTACTTTATAACTGTCACTTTACAGCAACATACTCCATTTGACACCTGTAATAGTGAAAGAAAATGTCAACTACCGCTTCCAAGACCATTTACAGGGGAAAAAAACCCTCCTGTCAGCCAAGGTACGGATAATACTCATGGGTCTAACAATGGTAAGCTTTAGTTAGTGTGTTGCTAAAAGGCAGGGGGCCCTGATGTGGCAACAGGGGCTTAGCCAACAGAACTGTTTAGACTAGAAACAGACAGCTGGCACAGTGGTCGAGAGACCTGTTTGAATTCGCTCTCCTTAGGAAGCCATGAACCAAGTTGACCTTTGCTAATTCAGTTAAATGCAGACACGCATATATGAATGTAAACACTAACCTGAGTATGTCTTCATCAGAAACTAGGCTGCCAGAGCCTTATAGTGCTTTTCAGTGTGTCATAACAACAGACAACAGGATGCTAAAATATAGGTGGGAAAGAACAATAGAATGAGACAGGCTGACAGAGCGATTGATACAGCAGACAAAAGGGAGACAGCATGCATACACTGACCGCAATGTTTACACGGTCCACTGGTATTTGTCTTACATCTCTGAAATGGCATGGAGCAACCTTTATCCAGTGCAATTCCTGCCCGAAGATAATGGATTGTGAACACAAAACCTCCTCCTCAAACCTTGTCGTCTGCCCCGTTCCTCACTTCCCATCATCAACAAACGCACACACAGACACGGACGCTACAGACAGAGACACACACACACCTCTGTCAACACTCCCTCAGGCAGCAGTGTTAATTCCTCGCAGCCTATTCTCAGTCACACATGGCCGTGGAGGCAGTCGTCAGTGGAGCCTCACTGCTAGATTAACCTTTGCTCTCGCCACAGATCTGTTTTTCAGTGGGACCAGCAGTCGGACAGGGGCCACGGCTGGCAGATAGTAACTCATTGTCAGAAACACTGTCAGAGCTGGGCCCTGCATTAGTGGCTTTTGAAGAGGGGGACTGTTGACGTGGGCAGGGTGCCAGCCAAGAGGAAAAACAGGCCTACTGCCCCACACAGCACTTAACCTGACCTCTCCCGTCAGGATGTGGGGAATGGGTGGAGTGATATTAGTGTTTGTCGCCGTGTGTTCGTGTGCACATGTATATACATGCCTGGTGTTGAGAGTTAAAGTGTTTTCTATGTGCTAGAGCAAGTGCATATTTTGGCTGGTGATAAATCCCAATGCTAGAGAAAGAAAAACAATACTGACACTTTGTTCATATTTCTCTGAGTTACTAGATGGTGCAAAATGCGCGGTTCTGTTTTCCCTATTCCCCCCTGTGGTCTGTGTTGCATTTACCAGAGGAAAAGGTCAAATGTCAAAGTAAATGTAATGAGCATGTTCTAGAGAAATACAGCTACCGGCACTCTAGTTGCTCAGTTAAAGCAAGAGCGAGTTCTTCACAGTTGTATAATCTTCAAGTAAACACACTGAACTTGGTTTTTATCAACATATTTCTGTTGTTGTTATTTTACAGGGACTCCTATAGGATTACATAAGAAACCAAGGGTGAACACGCAGGCTGTAGTTGGGATCTGTGGCTCAACTGATGGGTGGATGTAAGGCAGTAGTGAGTAAAACCATAAAGATTCAATTGTGTGTGAACTATTTGCTTTGCTGTATAAATCAATACTAAATGCTTTTTACTATTATCAATTGAATACACTTACAGCACTCAGTGACTGCTCTACATTCTCACTTACAGCACTTGCTTAAGTCAATATGATCACTTGTTGTGTTGCATTAATGGACAAATAAATGGCTTAGCTTAACTTATTAGAGCACACAGAGGAGAAAGAGTGAGACAGACCGAGGAAAAATGTACGGTAAGAGGCGACAAAATAGCTGAACTGTGTCTGTAATTTTTGTAAGATTTTGGCCTTTCTATCACATTGAGCTCTACTGAGCTGCCCCAGCAAACGCACAATGGACAACTAATTTCCTGCAAGAGGAAAATGGTCAGGAGGCCTGTGAACATTTCACTTCCACCTGCCTCAGCTCCACTCTGCCAAAAAGTGGTTTAAATGACTTATAATGCGGTGGAGGGAGGAGGAAGATGAAGGGGTGGAGGGCCAGAGCGGGAGCAGCCGCCGGCAGCAGCTTTGTACCTCATTGTGTGGTTTGAATAACACGGAACTGCAAGATAGCACCAAACAAAAGCGGAACAGGAAAAGGCCATTGGAGAGTTTCTTTCAACAGCCTCCATCTCTTATGTACTCCCCCACCCGCTGTCACCCAGGTGAGGCTTCCTTGCTCTGCTGCTAACCAAGCGAAAAGCCATTCCTGCCAATGAGGTTCCCAGGTGGGTAATGTACTCTTTAGTCCACCTTATTCTCAACTAAGAGCAGGGGGCTGCAAAGTCATAGAACTGAACTGCTCTTAACAACAGGCCCAGCCCAGAAATTGAGCAAGCAGGACGTGGGACTTGTCGGCCTGGCAGAGGCTCTGAGTGAAAAAGCGATTTAGGTTTTAATGAAGCGCTGATGAATGGGTCTCAGACCTCAGCAGTAATAACTCAAAGCCCAGGCAGAGACACGCCTGGCAGGGCTAAGAGCTGTACGCTGATGGTTCACGGCAGGGACACGGTAGTCTCCCACTTCTTAGCTGGTTGAAATAGTAGTGAAACATATTGTCTAAAAACTAGTCTGTAAAAGCAGAAAGGGTTTAGTTTAGGATGTTCATAATCAGTTCTGCTCAGATAATATTTTTAGATTTTAGGCCAGACATACTGTTTGAATGAGGGAGTATATTATATGTGCATGTAAAACCCAGTCATCCAGCCAAAAAGCACATTAAATGTTCAGATTGATATGTCAAACGCAGTGACAGGACCATATAAAATCCTGGACCACATCCAAGCAAGACCTCAGGCCTGTTCCACATGACAAAGGATATAGAAAAATCAAAGCACATTATGTTTATTACACTTCTTGAGTTACCACATCTTTCATAGTCTTTCCAATAAAAATGTCACAATATTTCTCTTAGTCTTATATAGCCACAGATGATGTATTTTCCATTTTGCCTCCAGCAGATGTGTAGTCTGTAAAACGTAGGGGAAATGCAAATGAGATTCTAACAACGAAAATTTCACATTTTGTTACAGTCGATTCAAAGTAAAGACGTGTGAAATTATGACTGATATGAATGCCAAAATATGGCTAACAGGATTAAATACATCTTCTTTTTTTTTTTGCAATGGATTTTTATAATATCTTTTTGTTTGAATTAGTATAAACATAACTAAAATATTACAGAGGAACCAATGTCCTGCTGTTACTATGTTATTGTGCATTGGTTTAGTTACGCTACTTTAATGTCTGCAATCATAGCATTATCACTTATAGGGCATAATTGCATTCATCTGCCTCACTGCCCCCTTGATATCAACTTGGTTCCATACATATTAACCAGTGGCTGTCAGTGGCACATTGTACACAGAATAGGTAGACAGGGAGCCCTTTAGAAAAGAGTGGCACAAATTGATCTCAACAGTAATGTGCTCAAAAAGCTCAATGTAGCTCCCATGACTCCAAGATCTCTCAGTATCAAGACAAGGCCAAAGCTTTAATGTTCACACTTGAAAGAAAACAGAGAAAGTCGAAGAGGAAAAGCAAGCTACAAGTCATGTCTGTTATGTAACATTTTTCATGTCTTAAATGAGCAAGTAGGTAGCCACTAGAGACTCTGAGCAAGTAAAGATGTTTGCCACTTGGGTGTTGCGTTTAATAGATACAAAAATATATTGCCCAGCACACAGCACGACAGCTGACGATATTTCATGAAAGGTTTATAAGTTTTAAATGTAATGCGGAAAGGCAGGGGGTGACAGAAAACCTGTAGAGAAACTACTATAACCTTTGAAGCTTCCATAGTTTTACACCTTCATAAAAGGTACATTACTTTCATCAATTATCATCAGCGTGTTTGCTATAATATACAGTATATGTCATTATGCTCGGAGTCAGTGCAGGGAAAATGCAGTTGTAGCTGTTGTAGCTGTAGTTTGAGAATATGCATGAGAACGCACCACCCCCTGCACACACATCATCATCATTCATTCACTTGTATGAAACTCTCACTCACTTTTAATCATAAGCTACCATATGTCTACTTTGTGTAGATCCCCTGCGGCTCTACTCCCAGCCAGGCAGTGAGGCGTTTGGGTTGCCCACCTGTGTTGGTTCCAAATCCAGCAGCGCAACTCAGCTGTTCAACTGAAAACCTCTCCACTTGGTTTGACTGTGTCCTAAGGCCAGAGCACGGTTCGGAAAAGAGCTTGTGGGGGAAAAAATGCTGAGGACAGGCTCATGAATACTTATGGCTTTGTAATTAAACTCTTCTGCCTGCACTGTGGTTTCTTTTCCCCCCTTCTGTTTCTCTTTTCTGTTTGCCCCCTGCAGCCTCGCACACACATCCTCTGTCTAAAGGACAAAGGAGACTGGAAAGCAGAAGGAAGGTAGATTGTACGAAGGCTATCAGGGATTCCAAGACATACCTTGAACACTTTTACTATGCAGCACCTGTGCCAGCAGCAATGCACATCTGCCTTGCATCTGTTCATTACAGGTGATTAGCGAGATGATATGGTGTATTCTTAACTGTCTAAATGCTACCCTGCAGTAAGAAGTACCTGGTGATTCCCTAGATTAAGAAAATGGCACTTACTTAAAACAAGCCATTTAAAAATAAGGGTCGTTTTACAGACAAAAAATGTGTACAATTCATGATTCCCGTCTGGCCTGTTAGTCTTTAGAACATTGAAATAACAAGACAAGACTTCCTTGCTGTTGCTGTTGCTACGCATGGCCTTGGTCTTCCAACTCCTGGGTGAGTTTAAAAATAACCTGTCAGACATTACACCTACATCACAGCAAAGATGACCCAACAGGCAAACAAACAAACAAATAAACAAACAAACAAACGCAAGAGTGACTCAATAATCAGCCCACATAGCTATGGAAAATAGCTCACCAGAAAACAGCTCCTTGCTTCAACAGCTGAGTCAAAATGTGTTAAGTGTGTTCCCAAACTTTTATCTTTTACAGCAGGTTATGCGTGGCACGGCAGCCTGAGCAAGACAGTGACATTTCATTTCCACACAGAACTATTCCTCGTTCTCTTTTCTTCTTTCTTTGTTACACAGTCACAATGGAAAGCTACACTTTTTGTACTGTTTGGATAAATGACAGGCACAAGGAAGTCAAAGCATCGTTAGAAATGTTAAATTATTCAAATGTCACAATAAATACAATTACATAGGTCAAGGTTGAATTTGGAAACAGAGGTATGGTCATACTATACTTATATTACTTGACAGTAAAGTTTGAGATAATGTGTTTGTATGTGTGTCGTGTGAATGAAAGAGAGAGAGAGAGAGAGAGAGAGAGAGAGAGAGAGAGAGAGAGAGAGAGAGAGAGAGAGAGAGAAATAAGGACATAGAGAATAAAATCTATTAACATAACCATTACTACAACAACAAAACAGAGTGCAGAGTTAAGATATGAACTCACAGGACTCCAAATTGGGAGTCACAGACAACCAATGGCGGGTAATTTGCAATTAATATCAGTAATTGAAGCAATTAACTTTGTTTTGTTGTGGAAAGGAAACCATTTAGACACGCATGCATGCAAGAAACACAAACACACAAGCACACTCTGCCACTCTCAGGCACAAACACTAATACGTGCACACACTTCCTCTTTCACATACATAAATACACCGACACAATAAAACATAGCTTAGGGTGCATCATCATGAAGGTGCTAGAACTGACAGAGGGTCTTTTATTTACACTTCTGACGCCCAAAATATAATGCTGCAATGCTAAAATCAGCACGACGTGTACAGCCATTGACAGGAGTCTACTAATAATTTGAATTAATAATCAACTAATTGTGTTAAAAGGCTTCACAAAGTGTTGTCTCTCATTTCTACAGTGTACCAGATGGTGGTCCTCTCGCTCCTTTTGTTAACACATTTTCTTTTGTGTTATTTTTGTGTCTGCTATAGCTCAGTCAAACAACAGACAGATGAGGCCTTGGACACAAAGCAGGCTAAAAGCATCCGCCCCTCAATTTTCCACAATGGCTGCTCAGATAACTAGCTCGCACTCTTTCATGCAGTGATGCAAATCTCTGCCCAGTCTTCGGGGTACATTTTTCAGCACACCTGCTGAGATGGGTAGGCCTTCTATCAAAACAATGCCACACCAGACAGTTTGAATGAATTCTGACGAGAGACTGAGAGGAGTTCTTTGAGCCTTAACTTATGCATATATTTGTCATGGAGGAGTAGCTAGCTTTCCAGAAATAGCTGTTAGTGACAGAGGCATTTTTATGTTGCTGTTTTCATGTTGTCGTTTCAAGATTTAGGTGAATAGAGAAGAGAGTGAGGGAACAAAATGTAAAATGCATTATAAATAAACCTTGCTATACAAAAGAATATTGAACACAGAGATAGAGACACTAAATATTTTATAATAAATGCCTTAAATATAGCGATGCACAGATTGTGAAATTCTGGGCTGACATGATGCCATTTTTTTTGTTGTTATCTATTCCCCCGTTTGTGCCGGGAGAAACAAATCTCCACTGTAAAAAAAAAATAACTGAACTGTTTTAAAGTGTTTCAGTCCTTTCAAGCCCACCATCTTTGAATGAGCTCAAATTCAATCAACACATTTACCTACTGGTGTTCAGCTGATATATCTTTGCACCCTACTTAAATGCCAGTCAGATGTTTTTTAATTTATACTTTACCATTTCCTTGAGCTATCCAAATATTGAGCCGATGCCAAAAGAAATCCTCGCTCCAAAGTTTTGGGAGTTAAAAATATATAGGGACAACACCTAATCTGTTGATCAATACGAGGATTTAACTTTACACAAAAGACTCCTCATCTGCATTCACCACAGCAGCAGAGGAAGAATCCTGCAGAGGTTCCGGAATACTATCTCTCTTTCCCTGTGTTCTTTTCCGGTCCTGCCTTTTCTCCATGTTCACCTTTCGTCTGTTAATCCCTGTCTTTCATGCCAACAGGAATGGGTGGATTAGAGCCGGGAAAGTATTCAGGCAGCACACAAACCTTTTCGCACTCTGGTTATACTGTATATCCCCACTCCAGCCCACACTCTCCTCAGCAATTGTGTGTACATGTGTGCAGCGTATGAAGCCACTGTGGGACTTGAGTCTAGGTGTGGGATGTGTGTGGGTGGTACAGTGCTTTACAACACAGTATAATTTACTGTGAACAGTCCATCACTACTTCCTCTAATCCTCTTTAAATTAGCCAGTCTTCTGGAGAGACGCTTCGCACACACAGAGACACACACAGACTGTATCCACAGACATTTCCTTTGTCTTTTTCTTCCTTTTTAATCGCCTTTTCTCCCTCTTTCTTTCTTTTTCTACACACACGCAAACTCATCACAGCTGAATCTTTTTAGCACGTTTGAAGTAGGATAAACACACCTGTTTAGAGCAGACCTGTCTGTCTTAGAAACAGTCTAAATGGAGTTAGCTTTTAAGCCTTTTCACTCTCCCTTGTCATTTTTAGGCTTCCTTCTTCTGTGGGCATAACTAAGTCACAGCAGCCACAAACACTCACATATACAACACACACACAAGCTGCTGTCTTACTCTTGCTGAGTCTTTGTAGGAGTAAAACAGCAGAGCAAGCAGTCTTTCACAGATGATGGGCAAAGACTGGTAGCATCTAATAAAATGGTATTAGACGGCACAATCTGTCCAATCCATTTAGAGCTGATGCCTCTGCATTCCTTCTCATTGCAGATGGACTGGAGATATTGATTCATTTTCAGACCTCTTACAAAAGCAAACACTGCATAAAACGCAAAGCCCGACCGATACTGGATTTTTTGGGGCCGATGCAGAAACCGATATTAGTGAGGAAAACATTTATGCTATCGATATATCAGCTGATACGCAATATTTTACAGCTTAAAAATACCTTCTGTTATCCAATATGAGTCTAAAATGTGTCAGCCTGTACACTGATTTCTATATGGAGAACTTGGGTCGGCTATTTTGCAAAAATGTCTCTCTTCTGTTCCTCTACTGCGGCAACAGTAGTGGTACAACACTAGCTAGCATTAGCGAGCAGAAATGGAGTTAGAGTACGCCAACGAATGACCACCAGCACATCACAGACACCAACACAAACTTAACATAACATAAACACAAGCATGAGCAAATCTTACATACTGAACCTTTAAAAAACACAAATAAATATGTATATGGCATGAATTAAAAAAAAACAAAAAAAAACATCTTTTTGGGCATTATATATTCTGTAAAAAGAAAAGAGATTTCATGGCGGCTGATATCGTAAAAATATATGCAGGTGCCGATATTTCTGTGATCATATATCAGATCAAATATCTCACTAGACATTTTGGTGTAATAAAGTCACCATCACATCAGACTCCAGCATATCTAAACAAAGTGTAAACACAGCTGGAAAAGACACTTACTGGTATATTAAGTACTGTATGAAAGTATGCAGGTTTGCATTCATTAACCAATAAACTCATCTGCTCAAGTCTGTGATGGTCCATAAGCGATAGTACATTTGATACATATTGCTGATGTCTGAGAAGAGGAAAGCTAATGTCGCACGGGCCCTAAAGATGGTTTTACATTACATGTCAAGCCAATGCAAGATGGAGCAACATTTAATTAACATTTCTAATTGTGCCTTGAAGGCTGCCTCGATTTAGTGGCGGCTTCATCCGCGGCTGATTATGTTGCAATGATGAGGTTAATGGTGCTGGATATTTGCCTGCTTGGCAAACAGTGAGTGTGAGAATGCTGTAGGGTCTGTGTTTCCCCTGGCAACACTGTATTTAGATGTGAATGAATAGGGTGTGTGAGTTTGAGTGTGTGTGTATTCACATTACAACCTTTGTATGCGACCTTGTCACAGCCACAAGCTTTATGCAGTGATCCATGCTTGACTTAATCATTGTATTTAATAAAAGTACTTTTTACTTTTCATTAAAGTTGGGTTCAGACAGAAAAACAAATTATTCGCCTTGCTTATTTCAAGCGCATCTCCTTCTTTCAGCCTATTCTATAGGACTCAAATTATTCAAAGCATAAGTATATTCTGGAGTCAGACTTGTCTGTATTAGAAAACACACCAAATACCAGACTGCCAAGGTTTACTAAGTAGAGTTGGACTGACCCCTTTTTTCAGTTCTGATCTGATTCCTATACCTTGGATATATGTCTATACCAATAACACACCAGTATCAGAGCTCTTTTTCCTTCTATTCCTAATCTTATTATAAAATAGCAAAACCATGCAAAAATGTGTTGAATTTAAATGTATTCCAAATCAACAGATCCACTTAATTTATTGATAAGAGAAGAAATTACAATGCAAGAGTCTGCAGAAATGTGACGTGATCAGCTTTTGCGTAGGGGCTCTTTCACCCCATATGCAATCTGGCTGATAGTGTCAAAAGAGTGCACAGAAATCCAACAGCAACAAAGTTTCATTTTGATCCATCATCAAGTTAAGTCACAGAATTAATTTTAGTTATATGGACAGCTTATACGGAGCGATGTTTATCAATTAATTGACAGGATTATACAAAGAAGCAAGAAAAGCTGTTTTTCCCTTTTCTGTGTTCTGTGAACTTGTTGAGTCCATGTTCAGAATCTGGATCGCTACGTGGATCATAACAAGGCGCATCTCACCCAGCCCCACTCGAACCATATTATTCTGTCTCAGTGAGCTCACTTGACTCTCCACCAGCAAAAATATAAAAATCACCACCTTGCTTCCTTACTTCTGTTTACACACCTATCCTAATTTTCCCTTCCTTACTCCAGGTCTAGGTCTATTCTAGGTCTTCTTCTTCTGTAATACTGAGAAGAATGAGGGACATACATGGGTCTTTCGTTTATTGTTAACAAATAGTCTACAAAACACCAAAGCATTCATTAGGAGACAGCACCGAGCAGGAGTTCACAGTGCCTATCCAGTCGAGAAGATGGAATTGGTGGAGCAAAGATAACAACTGTAAGATAACAAAGACAAACCTGCTAACACAGAAAGAGTCCGAGGGACCCGGAGATCTGAAAGCCATTAACTCTGGCACCAGCTAGGAGAAATGGGGTCTGTGATGGCCTATTTCTGTAGGCTCTATATCTCATCAGGGGCTCTCACCCCAGACTCCATGTTGTGTGATTTATTTGGCCTCAAAGTCCCTTTTTTAAATCGAGTGTGTGCATGTGTAAGCCCGGTTGTGCAAGCCTGCCTCATCTATGTGTTCCATCACCCAAAAGCCTGGAGCCCAGTTGTCATGGAGATGGGACACAGGTGCTCAATGGTTCCCTAGGTACATGTGATGTCATCATGTAACAGGAAGAGGAAATAGTTCTGCTCTAAATTTAGAACAACTTAATCTTCCCCACAACATTGTTATGACTCAAAACTTTACTTCAGCAAATGTCTAGGTCACAAATTCACATCATGCCGTTGAGCCTGTTTCATAACAGTCCATTCAAGGTGCAGCATCCAAACTCCAAATATTTCCGAATACAATTTCAGGCACTATCTCTCCTAACCGGATACAATGGTAACTACCAACCTCAGATTTTGGTCAGTTAAATGTGTTCCTTTTTGGGGTTTTCTCATCAGAAAATCAACTGGCACAAGTTTCAGTGATGATTTTAACCACAATAAATTCAACAGAGTCATGGATGCATATTTTTGAGCAAATTAATGAAAGACAGCCTTCATATACAGCCCTGTCATGAATGGATCTAATCACCAACCAAAGCTGTCTATCCTCAAATAACAAGTAACTTAATTAAGATCGGCTGTACTCTGGTATTACTGCGTACGTCTGAGGGGTTCAGGAGTTCAACTCCATGGGAGGTTTCTGTCTTCATTGAACTCGCCTTAGGATCCTGTGTTACCTGTGTTACTGTTTGACAGCCCTGACACCAGAAGCTAAACTCTGCCCTCGGCTTGCCTCCCTCCCCTCACCGGATGAGTGAAAAGAGTCATCAGTTAACCACCAGTGTACATATATGTTGTCATCTGGATTTACTTTGAAGTGAACCCTGCTACAATTATATTTATGACTTCCAATTCCTTGTGTTATTCCTGAGTGTTTTGTAAGCTTCTATCTGTTTTATCCTGTTGTTGGAATTAAAAAAAATAAAAACAATTAAAAAATGCTTGACATTGTCAACTGAGGGTCTTGATTCAAATCATCGCCTTTCAGAGGGCAGCCTTAATGTTAACAGAAGACCAGTGACATCCACAACGAGGCCTCTCTGGACGAGTATGCTGTTAATTCCAGTGGGAATAAAAAGAGAAGGAAATTCTTTGATTCACTGTTTTGTCTACATATTCTACCCTTTCTCACACATGACTTAACACAAATGAAAAGTAAGCACTTAGCAGAAGAGGAAACATGGGGTTAATGCCTGCCTGTCCTCTGGTCTCAACTCCGAGATAGGAAATGAGCTGCTGTGTCCACCAATCGCTTTAGATAAAGGAGAGATTTATTAAAATCAGACTGCTGCTGCTGCTGTGCCAACCCTAATTAATTTTCCTGTGTGTGAGAGAGCAAGAAAGAGAGAGTATGAATGAGAAATGAGACACGGGAACGGGTTTGAGTAAGTAGTATGTTAATGGACTTTTGTAATATTTTGTAATGTAATAATTTTTAACATAATACTTCTGGAAGTTTATTTGTTTTGTTGAAATCAGCAGGTTTCAGCCCGACTTTTACTCCCTTCATTGGGACACAATGTAAAACATGTAGCCTTGGCAGAGCAGAGACCTATAGATCAGACAGCGAGGCCGGGCCAGATGGCCCCAGCCAAACAGCCCTCCTCTGTGTCAACCTCACCACTAATTAGGATGTTTACATTTGGCAGTATGTGCAAGTTTTAGAGCTTTCTAAATAAGCAGAGACATTAGTAACGTGTTATTTGATAGCGCATTGCTGCAGCGTTTATTCAGCTCTAATTACAGTAAATTTTTAAGTGTGATGTATAACTTGCAGCACAAACTTAACTTAACTGCTTTAGGCGAATGTTATTCTCAACATTCAAGTTCAATTTAAAGTGTTATTTAAACTTCTTAAGTGAGACAAATCAAGCAGTTTGAGTCTTTTCTCTGGACATTTATTCTCTGTTTGAACTTCATGAATATCTTGATGCAGCTTTAGAAAATAACTAAACTGAGTCTTGCAAAAAAATAAAAAATAAAAAAAAATCAAGATTTGCTAAAATAACTCACACAAACACCTGCCCCCAGTCACACATTTTTGGACCTATAGCCCAACCTGTGTAATATCTATTCAATGAGAATGACACTCATCTCCTCTCTACTAAATCACTGTCCTCAATTTATCCATGGGTGAGCAGGTCTTTTCTCCTATCAATCTTAACTTCTGCCACCACTGACTTCTTAACCCTCTGTTTCCCCCCCTTTTCCCTCACCAATCTCTTCAACAACCCTGTACTCTGACACTTTGCTCTTGGAACCACAGTAGTTTGAGGGCAGAGGAACACGTTGAGAGTTTACAGCATGTATAACATATACACAAAACCAGGTGCCCTGGCAAAAAGCTGATTTTATTTGCAATAATGGCTTCCTCATAACAACATATCTTTTAGCACAGACAGCTGATGTCTGTATATGGGAGGGAAATTTATATATATCAAAGATGAGCAACATATTTGTGACTGCAGAAACCTTAACCTGTTCACCATAGATCTTTTATTATGTGTGCGTGTGAATGTGTGTGCATGCATGTGTGAATGATTGTTTTTTGATACTGTGCTACCCCTCACAATACATCTTCTGTAATGGCTGGTTGACTGGGCAGGCCCCCTTCTAGATAGCGGGGTGGTGTAAATCAGAGAAGGTTTGGCACCCTGCCACAGAAGTGACAACTCACCCTGTCCAATGAAGATTCAGCAAATAGTATTCCATGTCATTCACATCACACTCCATAGATCTTCCACACAGCTACAGTATCCCCCTGTCTTTTTAAGTCAGACTCCTCAAGACTTCTGGAAGTACCCCCTGCATGTCCCTCCTATGGATTTCCTGAACCACAATGTCATTTCTCTTCAATTGGCCCCTCAAACAGGCCTGTCAGAGTATTTCCACTGGATCAAAAGCACAGATGGCTACAGTCAGTGGGAGTGAGAGGGAAAGAAAAAAAAAAAACAGAATAAAAGGCTGGAATAGAATCAGATGACATGGAATATACTGGATTCAAAATCGCATTGTGCTGTAAGAACACAGGGATAGGTCTGCATCCATTTGCAGCTCAAATAAATGTAACAGGAGGCTAGGAGAAAAAAAAAAGTGACTATCAGAGAAATGGTGAGACACTGAGCGAATCCCTTTTTCCACAAGCCATATCTACAGTTTTCATGTTGCAGTTTTTGAGAAGTAAGCAGAGCACTCCTATTATGTGTGTCGACGATGTCTGTGTATGTGTGCTTGCTGGCATGTCTGCCTGCTGTGTGTAATTTCTCCAGTGACCATGACAGACGAGCAACTGTACAAAATGTGCAATGACAAAGCGGTGTGCGTTCATGCTGATGTTCTCTTCCTGCCTCTGCAGTAGGACAAGCAGATTGATGCTACAGCGGTGGTGCTATTTTGCTAGCATGTCAGGTCACTAGCCACATTCTGTGCCCCAGGAGAGAGCAAAAAGAAGAACATGGGCCCTTGTCTCTTTGTGTCCTACTCGATCTTGTTCAGTTTCTCTTTCTATCCTTCCTCCTCTAACCACAGGCTATACTGCCTCCTCAAGTTAACAAGTTCTACAAAGTGCTACTGATCAGTTGAATGCATACAGACAAAGCTCATTCTCTACGGTGTCCAACTTCTGCTGTTGAGCAAGAGTGCGCATTTTGTCTGCGGGGCCAAGTAAACAGGATACAGTGCAGCTTGGTGAAACATGAGAGACTGCAAGGGCACTTTGTATTGAGCCTCACGGTAAACACTGGAGACCGAGTCACTGTAGAAAATTATTAGCATCATTGATATCGCCATCACAACAGTCATTAGATTAAGAGAGATCTAATTTTCAAAAGCAAGGGATCTGTACTTTGTAGGGGATCTTTGAACATCAAAAGAGTGAAACGCTCTGATATATGAGAAAACCAAATGAACTAACATGCACACACACACACACACATACGAACACATCAACACTGGGGACACCGTAGAACATCTGTCATCAGCATTAGTCAGATGGATGTGCTTGAATTAGCATGAAAATCCAACCAGCAGACACCGATAAAGGCGAGTATCTTTTGGCACAGGGGAAAAGAGGAGACCGGCAGACCACATGAGAGAGAAAAGGGCAACAGAAATGGGATGGGATGTAAACAAATAGTTGTATTTTTTCACTCCCAATTTTGCAATGGCTCACTTTTTTAATTTACTTACAAGGGCACGACAGTACGTTTACAAATGTGAATATACTTTGAGCAACAGCATGAGCGAGATAGATATTAGAGCGATCGGAAGGAGAAGAGATGGAGTTCAGTATAAATGGGGAGGGGAGGAAAATGAGGCAGACAGGGGAACTCATTAACTTCTCTTTAATAAAGCTCAAGTCACATAGGGACCCTTTCATTCCTTCATTTATCCAGTCACACACACACACACACACACCAAGACACACAATACATTTTCATGCCACAGTGATTATACCACACAGATGGTGGTCAGGAAATAATACAGCATCACCAAGAAACCTACAGTAACTTCATAAATGATGATAAGGCCAACAAAGAGCTGTCTAGTAAAGATGCTATAATTCTTCAAATGCTGAAAATAGTCTCCCAGATGCATCTGTTAGTAAATCGCTGAAGCGCTAACAGTGAAGACACTGAGTATAATTATTTTGTAAGATCAATGCAGTTCAATACCTTCAAGAAACCTCAATATCTTAAAGCACCAGCAAATGCACACTGGGAGAATCTACAAATATGAACAAGAGGCAAAACAGTTTTTATCTTTGTAAGCCATCTTCAAAGACTATAAAAGGGATGATAAACATTAAAACTGGCGTTGTGAGATTCAGATTACTTTCGTTGTTACCGTTAATGGGATAAGTTTGTTGACTCGGAGGCATAGGAGTGGGACTAGGATGGTTGGATACTATATAGAAGGAAAGCAGGGATTGTAGCATTAAAGTTTCTATATCTGAACACCCATGTCTTCCCCTGGAGCCAGACAGCAAGGCTAATTTAAGACGCGTGGGCCCTGTCAGCTGTCGTTAGTATTCGTGCTCACAGACACACATAAACACAAAATTGTGCACTTTTATCCAAAAACATATATATCACGCACATGCAATTGCGCACTCAGTGCACAAAGCTAATTCCAGAAATGTGGGCAACTGTCAGAAGTCATCATTTGCGAGTACAAAGCCAACCAACATGTTACGCAACCTGGCAGTGGAAGGAGGGAGAGAGAGGGACAAGAAAGCCAAGGAAGGAAGAATTATCGATTACGGCTGACTAACAACACAATCAAAGAAACTAGAAAAGAAACATTTCAAGTGTCTACTTAACATGGACCACATCAATCCAAGCAGTGTTTTAAGCAGATGCTTTATGACCCTTTGGTCATAAGGTGTGTTAATCACATTGGGGAGTGTTTAGATACCCCAGATCAAAACAGAGGAGAAAGACAGACCGAGATAGATATTTTAATGTGCAAAATGGTTCAGATAACATTATGATTTGTATCAGAATGAGCAATGACTTTAGCACTACAATATGTAAAATATATAATCAAAGGCAGATGGTCAACCCAAACTAAACCACAAATGACACTATAATACCGTATCAGTGATTAAAAACTGAATCATTGTGTTGTCAGCTGGTTTGTAGCAGCAGTCACATTAAGAGACTTGAGTAAATTTTTGACATTTTTCATAATATTGACACCAGCAGCACAACTATTGATGCTGGTCTCCAAAACTATAAATCAGCTGTCTGGAGGATCAAGGATCTATATTGGAATTTGTTTTTCGCTCATGATTTTCATCTCTCCATTAGCACAGCCCTGTGTAAGAAATCCTTAGTAAGACACACCAACATGCAAAACTTGGCAATTATGTGTCTACCTAAGCATGGTCAGTTAAAAGAAACAAGCAATGTGATGGCCAAACATAAGCCCACATGCATGTGGAAATACACATGCACCCCAGCACAAAAAAGCAAGTACAAACACACAGACATGCTAATACCAGTGAGAGAAAAAGAGACAGGGGGCATTTGTCTTTACAGTTCTCATTTTCATATGATCAGATCCAGGTGTTCTGTGATCAAGGGGCTTTTCAAAGCATGGACATGGAGTTGCTAGTCTCCAGAGGCTACTGTGACCGATCCTATCAGAGACACAGATTTCTCCTCAATCTTAACGGGCTGCCAACCATTTTGTGTCACATCAGTCCTTCACTTCAGAGATCAAAAAGACTTTCAAACAGTAATCAAATAATTTTAACAAACATGATCCTATGGCTGGCACCTTAGGAATCCATTTTTGTCATTAGCTATGCAATATTGCTACTGTTTTTCGACTGTTGGGAAATTCATTTTCCCTAGATACTGTATGACATTCTTTAAGCACATTTCCATCTCATCTCATCGTCACTGTGTGCACGATCACTCATTCACTCATATGATAGAACTTAGGGTTTGGCACTGAAATACATTAGCATTTTAGAATACATTTGCATACCCAAAGGGAACTGCAGTAACATTGATTACAAGTAACCGCATGCATTTAGATGCTGCTCTGCTTCTGATCACACACAATATGCCATCGCTACACCCTGCCCTTCCCCACTTGCATACACACACCTTGACTCTGAGAAGCAGTCCTACCCCCTGATGGGAGGCAGGTGCTGTGATATGATTCTTCCTCCGTCTACACGTGCATGCACACTGACATACACACACAAGTACATGCACACACATACACATGCATGTCTTCAAAGACAGAGCTGTGAAGCAAAGGTGACAGGTCTCTGGTTCTATGCCATCCTTGGCAAATGTAGTGCTAATTGCCATTCTCCCACTGTTAGACACCAGCATGGATCCAACATGGGGTCCATATGGACCCCAAGATGGAGTCATCCCCTGCCTACTAGAGTAACATGGAAAAGTAAGTGGTGCTTACTAGCGCTTGGGACATGAAAATATATATCGTGTGATGATAAAAAAAAAAATATCGATATTGTTTCATATTATGTCCTATTGTTTATATCATGTCACAAATCGCACTCTTTGTGGCAATATTTTTTGCCATTTGTGTTCTTCCATATGGCACAGATGCAAGCAGGACATTTGCATGAAGGCAACACAAATAAACATGGAGGAGAGTGAACATGACAGAGACCCAGGTCATTCTGAAGAGGAATTGTTTGTATGGAGGAAAATAATAAAATATGCTAAATTGTGGTAAGATTATTTGAGACCATTTTTTTAAATTGAATTATCATATATGTTATCGTGACGCTAAATTATACATAGTTTGCTAAATTACTTTGGCCAAATTGCCCATTGTTAGTGCTTCCATAAAACTATAATAGGTAGGAAACCTCAACAATATTCACCAGAGAAATGTTCAAGTTGTCAAATCCTCTGTATGTTCAGAGCTTATGTGCTCATTTTTGGCAGCTGGGCAGAGGTACATGTAGATGTCGGTGTTATTAGTATGACAGCTGATTAGAAAGATGAGAGATCTGTGTGTGACACCTCTAATGATCTCTTCATCTGATTGACAGGCTAGGCAAGGCTCCAATTCACACTTCTACCACATCACAGAATGTAGTGCTCATACTGCAAAAAGGGTCAGCATGTCAGACACACATCCCACCCAGACACACATATACAATTTACCCCACACACACACCGCTTCTGTGAATGTTAGAAAAAGATTATTTGCTTCCATAAATCCCTCCTGTGACTTCCAGAATGCTCTGCTATTATGTTGGCCCTAGCGGGGCTATTTCCTCCCCCAGTTAGCCTGTCATCAGGAGCATTGTACAGTATTGTCTGGGAGCGAGCCTAAATGGGGCCCTTTCAGGGGTATTTTCAGGTACTTTCATGGAAGAATGGAGAGGATATTCATATCACATTTCGGTTTTTCTATCGCTGAGCAAACACAGTTTTGGACAACACACAGACATGCCTGCATGAGCACACGCAAAAATACACACCAGCTCTTCCTTTGCTGACCAAAACGAGCGAATAAAGCGCATTCCTGCTTCCAGTGATTTCCTCCATATTCTCCCAACAGACAGGATCCAATTTCAAGTGTTTGTCTCTTATCTCTCACAGAGGCAGAAGCCAACAGTTGTAAAACAGTAGTACACTGTTCAGCGGGGTTCTCCATATCATATCCATATCATATACAACCCAGAAGCAAAAACATATAATCTAAATGTTGATTGTTTCCATCATTAGCATTGGCAACCATTTCCACAAAACAAACTTGATTAACCTGCTCCACTAAAAAGAGGGGGCAAATAGACAAGTTTAGATTTCTTAAAGGAACTGGCATGCTGCAGCAAGCTCCTGTAATTGGACTCACACTGATCCATCTCATGATTATTGCCAATTATCTGTCAATTAGCAATGTGCTGATGTCACCACAATGTGAAAGGCAAAGCAATCAGGAGCTGTGAGTAGAAATGGTCATCCATACTAATGGCCCGATGTACTGTCCAGCTTACAGCCGAGGATCCTGATATCACACAATGCATTTGTGTGTGTGTGTATTTAGCCCAAAAGCTAATCTCCAGTGTGACTCTCACAATCACAGCGGAGCAGGCCTGTCAACATTGTTTCATGTCTACACTGCTCAATAGTTTTGGGGGCTCCTAACTAGGGTATGACCTTGACGGAAGCACACTTAACCCCGCAGCTGAAGGCTCCTTTTCAACTCCTTTACCCCAGTGAGGTGTCCCATTTCTTAAAGTCATTTTAAATGTGAAACAGAATGTTATTGTAACATAAGTAATACATTATTTATTTAAATAAAGCTTTCTTAGGATGCTTAATTCATAGAACCATATAAAATTCAAATACATAAGGGAAAAAAAAAAAACAATATTTGAAATAGTCATACAGCAAACATAAATGTATAATTCCATTCTATCAGCTGTCCTATAAGCATGAACTATTTTTAATTCTAGGAATAACCAGGAATTGCAAACTGCCCTAGGTGTCCTTGATGTGAAATACTAAAATTTAAAAAATGCAGTTGCTTGTATGTTCCTTTTGGTAACTTTGGGAAATTATTCTACACGGGACAGGCCCTTTGTTTGTCCCGTTAAATGTTGACAAACCCCAAAGAGATACATAAGGGATGACAAATCATCCGCATATACACAAAATGCAACCAATCCATCAGACACACACTCGCCTCTAAAATAAACAGAGGACGCTTGCGACATCTGTCATTCCCTCTTCATGCTGTGATCCATGATATGATCACAACGCTCATACGTCCTGGACGATTCACAATCAATCTTCAAGAGCCAAGGCAAGAGACAGACAGACAGAGAGAGAGAGAGAGACAGAGACAGAGAGAGAGAGAGAGAGACAGAGAGAGAGAGAGAGAGAGAGAAAGAAACGAGCTTCTTGTTTGCTTTTCTTTTTTTTTTTTTTTTTTTGTCTTTTCTGCTTTTTCAGAAGCACCATGACCATCCATCATGCTTTTCTTTTAGAAGCAGCCGTATGATGTTTACCAAAGGAAGTAGATTTTCAAAGCATTACCTGAGCCTCAAACTGATTGAGAACATGTGCAGAAAAGTGCAGAAACTGTCAATAACAGCAGAAAGATGGTGTCCTCTTTCAAGCAATAATTGAC
>JAPQRN010000010.1:10582419-10613907 GCA_037367275.1 Coranthus polyacanthus
CGCGCCTGTCATTGAGGAGCGAGCGGAGGTTGAATCCACTTTCACGTCGGGCCGAAACCGAACGCGATGCCGCCGCTCCGCCCACCTCGCATTGTCAAAACACAAAACTTTTCCTTGACCTATTTGAAACGGCATCCGCTTCAGTGAAGAGAAATAGCCCCACCAGTCGGGTTATTGCGGCTACTGCATCCCAAGTAAACACGAAGCCCGAGCCTACTCCCATGGGAGACGATCTTAACGGCTGCATATTTTGTCAGTGGTCTGACATCTTATGGGTCAGGATATTCTTACTTGTGTAAACAGTTTATCAGACTCCTTAATGTTCCCAATTAAGATCCCCAAAAGACAACTGAATCAAGTTTTTTTTTTGTTTTTTTTTTTGTTCATTCTGTTTCTCCATTAGTGAGCAGACTAATAATTTGTTTGCCAACTCTCCCACCCCGCCTTCCCCCTATATGGACACAATCATTTTTTGAAAATGTCTGAGGTAACCTAATACATGGGCTAACAACCTCCCTCTCCCTCTGTGCACCCACGAGCGCAAACCCCATTTGCAAAGAAAGTGTTCCTTAATAGCTTTCTTATATCCAACTGCACCTCCTAATGATATTAAACAGGCGTTGCACATCAGCTCCCTCCCTTTGCCCCCGTCACCCCTTTTGTGTGCCGCAACAGATGGTACACACAATGTGCTTTTTCCCGCAGGGACAGAGAGGACCGGGATCTGCCACAGCAGAGGAAGTGGGCATTTTCTGCCCCGTAGCCCAGAACCATACACCTGTCTTGGGCTAGATATGTTCCCCAAGTCCCTGGAGCTGAAGAATTGGGATATAGCTGTTAATCTCCAACCTGAGTAGGCCTGGTTTTACCCGGGGCCACTGGATGGCCTAATACTTCAGTGCTGTCCCTTCACCGCACACTGCCCCAGATACTTTTGCCTATTTTACTTGTTATAGAGACAATGAATGGGTTGAAACGATACCTTTTTCAAAGCATTAAAATATACAATTAGCACTTTTTCAGATGGAAAAAAAAAAAGTGCGCATATTGTTCCGCATTATTGCGTAGACCTTGATGCTTAATTTTGGGCATTTATTTTTTGTGACACTCGTGTGATTCGACTGCTAACCTTTTACAGTGACAAAAATCAAACACACTGTAAATGAAAAGTGACACACTTAATAAATGATTGCTTCCACTGCGGCGAAGGCCAGTGGATGAACTGGGGCAGACACAGTGTTTCAGAAGCATCAGGGAGTGGCTGCTAACTTGGGAGAGCAGCTGATAAGAGCATTTGTCATTTTTAATGGTGTGGTGAAGAGCGGCAATATAGTGTGACATAGCACAGCACAGCATGGCCTCTGGTGCTGGCTGGTTTCTAGCCTATGATAGCGACCTGGCCTTATTTTTCACCAGGCTAGTCATCATCACCTATGACTCCACAGGTCATGTCCAAACACAAGAGCAGCACAGACCAATCTGCCCCTGTTTGCTGTCCACACCCTGGGGGGAAGGAAGGAAGGAAGAGTATAAGGGGAGGTAGGAACAATAGTGCTGCTGCTGCTGCACATCCTCTCTTGCAATGTGCACACCAACAAACGTCTGCATACAATAACACAAATGTGCTTGTAGTTGTTCACCCACACAGCACTCTGGTGATGATCCACATAAAGCCGCACAAGCACTTGCCTACTTCAGTTCAAGTGCCTCAGCCCAATACCAATACCGAGCCCAAACACATTGTTGAGAGCCTCTCATTCTCTCTGTGGCCTGATTTTTCTAGTTAAAGAATAAATTCTAACATTTTAACAATAAATATATGGCAAGGGCCTCGGTAACTTGATCATGTTAAAGAGTGAGCCCAAATCAATGTAAGAAAAGAGTGTTATACCTCCTTTATAATTGCTTATTCAGGGCTTAAAAAGTAGTCGCATTGTAAAATGGCCCCATGTTTTTGCTTTACCTATGCATTTTGTGAGCTGACCTTTGTTGTGCTTTTGACCTGTAAATGTCCAGTCAGCATTTGCCTACCTATGGCCAGTGTGCCATGACCTTTACATTTCTCTTCTTGGCCTCCCATTTCCCAATTCCTGTTTGGTAGCTGGAATAGATCAGTTGTTTTTTTTTTTTTTTCAGCAGTCAAGCAGGAAATATAAAATGGTGTACAGCCTGTATTGAACACCAACAACATCAAAAACAACAGAAACTGCAGTACACAAGGAAGACACCTTAGGAGCAAAAAAAAAACAAGTGCAATTTATGGAGGCAGCTATGTTTACTCTAGTCACACACTCATTATTTAAATTGTAATACATGAGCATACTACAGATGTATAGTTGGTGACAAGCGAGACACAAACGCATACACACGTGCTACAAAAAGGTAGATATTTGTAATGGTACAGAATGAAAAACTAAACAGGTGCATCGGAAAAAGAGAGATGTTTCCCAGACACCATGGAAGTTGGGACACTGGAAAGGTTTGTTTGCCGATGAATATGAATGCAGGAAAATAAAATGCCTAAGTCAATATGGAGACAGTGCAGGGACCCAGGTGACAGAGGAGTGTAGTGCTACACCCACCCTAGGGGGATAGACTGGTTATTAGGCTGGGCTTTAGCTTCATCCATCTTCAGGAGTCTGGGCGCTGGCCATTGACAATATGAGTACAGAGCAAGAGCTGAATACAGATGTGCTTTGGACCAGTGTTCCCCAAATAGAGGGTCAGGACTCACCAGTGAGTCCCAGACACACTCATACTTTCTGGGTCACAGCTCAAGAGAGTCAGTGGAAAATAGGTTCATTGTAGGGGAGGAGGTATGAGCATGGTTAAGTTGGCTCAAAATATATATATTTAAAGGCAGAAAAGGCAAGGGGAAGCATGTTTGGAGCTATATGATGCAGTGACTCTTTTCATTGGTCAACATGTGGTCAGCATTTAACCTAATATCTATATGAACTTTGTTGGTTAAAGGTTCAGGGTGTAATCTTGAGTGATATCTAGCAGTGAAATTGCAGATTACAGCCAAAATGCAAAAACAAAAATGGTCAGAGCCAGTGTTTGGTTTGTCTGTTCTGGGCACTTTGGTTACACTAAGATACAGTAGGTGTCGGTAATATAACTTTAGATTTGCGCAAGTTTGCTTACTTGTGAAGTTAATGTCGAGAATCTGTTTTGTGCTGGGATCCAGTCATTTGTCAGTGGTCTCAGTTGCCCATATCTATGATAGCAGCCACAATATTCTGACTTCTATGTTAAGGTTTTGAGTTATAAAATATTCATAATCGCTCTCGAGTTCTTCAGTGCTTCTCCTCTGCTCCACTACTACTGCAACAGTGTGCAACATACTGTAATGTCAACAGATCACAGATTACAACACACACTTCACGTGATCACATGATCATGCGCAATCTTACATAGAGAGTATTTAAAGGTAAAATATGTAAGATTTCTCGCATGTTGTTCATAAACAAACAATGCAAACCTTTCATTCTTTTCCCCTCCTCTCCACTCAACCAACGAGGGAGAGAGCAGTGTTGGTTGAACGAGCTAGAGAGTGAATGAGGAGAAGGAGTAGTGCTAGTGTTCCATTTATCAGATAAATAACGGTATTTTCTGATTGTTTCACAACGATTATGCTCCAAATAACAAATAAATACACCCACACTTTTGCATGAAAAAGTCCTGAGTGAATGCAGCCGAAGCGTACACTTTCTCCTATTCTGCTCTGGGTGTCTATATAATTCAGTCCTGCGCAGTGTCTTGCAGATGGACACAAAATGAGACCAGAGCAGAGACAGGAGACAGCCATGTAAGCGGAGTTTACCTTTAGCACTGAATGCCACAAAAAAAAAAAAAAGAAGAGGCAGTCTACTCTGAACTCATTGAGCTTCACAGACGTTCAAGCAGGAACAGAAGTCAGAGCTGGTCACAAGCCACTTTTGTCCAATTGTTCACAGCTTCAGTCTATCTCACCCCAACTAGCATGCTTTATAACAGAGGCAGCGTTCAATCATCCAGCCCATGCTGCGCTATACACACCATCCTATACTCATCGGCATACACATCTCCGCCACCTCCCCAACCTCGTCCTGAATAAGCTAAATAAATAAATAAATGAAAATTCTTGTGTATATAGGTGTATTGCTCATATATACTTTGTTTAGTCATTCAAACTCGAGACCTCAGGCTCTTCTAGGGGGTTTTGTGATCTCAGGGACTGTCTGTGTCATGCTCATGCAGATGTTCCGGAGCATCACTTGAGCAGAGTCACCACCAAATACAAATGAGTATCATTCCTATAATGATACTCATATAAATGGTCAAACCTGACACAAGTGTCCTGCCCGAACTGTAGAAACATGGATCCGCAACATGGCAAACTCCTTGGAGGGAACCCGCTCCCTATGTAGATGAAAATAGCTCTTTATAATCTAAAGAATACACAGTGATTTTAGTTTTGTTTCAGATGATTAAACTAATGGAAACATAATTTATAATATGATATTCAGCTTCTGCAAGTTCCCATAAATACCCCCAAATCTTACACACTGAACCTTTAAAGGTACATCTATGGTAAAAATTTGTATAGAAATAAGGCAGTTTTCGGAGCTTTAAGTGTGAAACGACTGACAGTAGGTCAGACTGGAAGAAGGCAGGAGCTAAATACAGCACTCTCATTAATCTGCCAATGATGCCAAGACTGATGGTACCTGTCCCCTGCTATCAGCCCACAGACACTTCAGAGACAGCCATTGCACTTGTGTGCCATAGAGTGACACACAAAAAGATACTTCAAAAAGAAATACACAAACCAAACATACGCACATAGCAGACATGAAAGTAAATTCATACAGAAACTTAACACGTTTATGTGGGAAAATGAGAGACAAGAGGGATTAGACTCCATTTCTTGTTTCAGAGGTGCAGTGAAAGCATTATTTCTTTTAAGTATTGCAGTTTGATTAATTGTCATTACCTCAGATTCATTCTATTCAAGATTAAAGCTCTTTAGTTACCATTAATCACAACACACTGAGGAGATTCTGCTCAGCACTGAACGAGGAAGAGCATCATTAAAGCTTGTTCTCTGTCTCAGTGTGTGCGTGTGGGGGTGTGGGTGCGAAAGAGAGAAGATTGACTGTGAGAACACGTGTTAGTATTTACCCTCTTGGCGGTGAGTGTGTGCACACTTTAACATGCATGTGTGATATGCGTGACTCAAACGCTGAATGATGGATAATACATAGGTGCATCCACTTCTTCAATCACCTCGCAGCCCGTCAGCTGCCATAGGGTTTTCTGGTGCAGAAAATGTTCTGGCAGCAAGCACCCAATCCATTTCCCAAAAGGTGCCACCAACCCAAACACAATACAAAATCACACTAATTCCCACATTGTCTAAAATCGTCTGTAGATGTGATAACAATTGACTGATAAATAGTTTTTTTTGGCCATGGTGATTAGGATGCATTAATTTGCTTGTGATTAGGGCTTTCTAATCACAGATGAGGTTAATGGGGTTCTCATTTACTTAGCTACTTTGTTTCACTTGCAAAGTCCTATTAACCATGTGGCCTCAGCCCCCCTGTTGTAATACATCTTTCAATTTATGCACAAACCTATTTCACCTCCCTTTAACAGAGGTGCCTTGACAACAACAACATCTGACACATGGTAAATTGTTTTTTGTAGCCTGGAACATGTTATCATGGGTTAGTCGACTGGAGAGGCTCATAAAATAGTTTTCTGGTTACAAAAGCAACATTTAGGAGGTGGACTTGTTAATGAGGAAATACAAAACTACCCTGACAGCTCATCACTTTATGTCAGCTCCAAGTGACAGCTTATCCCACTCTCTCGCGTCTGGTTGTTTGTTTCACAGGGACACCATCAAAATGCACCCCACCACCCCCCACCACCCCCCTCCTCCAGCCAGTTTTTTCCTCCCCTCTTCGGCCTGTGACAGATAGTTCAGTACAATCTATCAACTTAAGTCTGTCATCAGAGCCAGTGCTTTTGTAGAGCCACGTATGGACAGAATGCACACACAACAACCCACATCGCTGAGCCCTGGGTCCGTCACACTAAATGGGATAAACATCAGGCTGAAAGAGAGAAAAACGAAGGTCAAATCAATCTGCCCTCTGTCTGCCATACACTGATTCCTTGTCATAGGCTGACCTGTGCAAGAGCCAGCAAATGAAACTCCAGTGCTCTATTTGAATACAAACAATGCCACACTTCAGTCTAGCTTGGGCAAGGTGAATGTGAACTACTGACAGATTAACTCAAATATTAAGATTCAAAGCACATCCTCATGTGGCACTCCCAAAGTAGATAGTATAAGTGTCTCGATGATGACGGGGACCTATGTAATGAAAATGCCATTTATTTATTTGCTACAAAAGGTCAGTTTAATGCATGATTCTTTTCACTTGTGATAACACATTGTACATAGCTGACATTGCAACTATAACTATATTAAAATGTCCAGGTTATTTAGAAACATATATGGAAAGTGCAGCACCGAGTAAAAGGTATAAAAACTCAATGAATACAAGTAAAAAGTAGGTGCTTGTCAATGATAGGGCTGGGTCATTAAAAACCTACAATGACTGTCCAGCTTACTATTAAGAATCCATTAGCATTCTGACTATGATTGTAAAAATCCTTTATTAAGTCACGGATAAGCCATTGGCTAAGGCATTTCGACTCAGAATCAGGGTAAAAGGGTATAAAATCACAACGAAGACATGCGCTGAGTTTAAAATTCATCAAATGTGACATGTTAATTAGGTCATTACACATCCAAAATAACAAACACATTGGAAAAATATACCAACAAAATGTATGAACACATAGAAAATATATATCATAATCAGAGTGCCTTGGATTCATCCTGAGTACCATCTCACATTATGGACTTTCTTAATAGTAAGTAAGACAGTCGTGTGGTTTTTAATGTTAAATCAACCAGGTTATTAATGCTTAATGTTAACAACTAGAATCAGGTATAAAACATGAGATATAAACGCTCGGTATAAAGAAGGATGAATGCATTGCTAACAAGAACAGTCCACAGGACATTCTTAAACTTGCCAAACATTGACATGGATCTAATATCAGGGGGTAAATTAGTTCATTCTGCTCCCTTTGACCATAAAAACTATTTTCACTGTTTTCATCTTTAATATGTTGTATCAATTACATATGAGTGCATATAAAAGAAAGAACATATATATGTTTTGAAGCAGCAACACAGAAACATTATATAAGTGCATTTTGTTTTATAGTTCTGGTGGAAACCCCTTTATGTAAAACCTTAGTGGGTCCAATTAATTTCATTATCTCTGATTGATTCAATATAATTAAAAATCAGTTTGGGTTAGTTTTCTGTTTTGCATAGTCTTTCCTAATGAATTGCTCTGCCAGCTGAGTGTCGCATTTTGTGATGGCTTTTTTTTTTTTTGCATTTGTTGTTGCCGTTTTGTATTTCCAGTCACAAATTAAGAACCAGACATACTTTATTTTTAATTTGAGATTTTATTCTGCACCACAAGGTCATAAAAAGGCCAATTAAAACGTGCACAATTTATATTATCCTAGATTCATATGAATACACGCACAAGCAAACAAAAGACAACAGAAAAGATTACAGGAAAAAAATACAAAAGGCATCAATAAATGCCATATCAGTGGTGCTCAAAGCTTTTTGCTTGGACGACTGAGAGTGTAAAATGATAGCTGGCCGTGGGACAACAAAGCACTTGGGCATTTATTATTTAGATAATGACCTCATTTAACACATACACACATCTGCACAACACTTACGCAGTCACATGATGCAAACAAACAATAGTGCAGAGTTAACACATTGACCTTCTGATATTAACACTGACCTTTGAAAGCAATCTTTTCTCCCAGCATGCATCATCAGATCAATAAACACTGCTGCCAGGTGAAGCTTGGAGCATTATCTGCCTGTTGCAGGCTGAACGATGGGGCACAAATGCGCACACACAAATGCAACAAAGCCCATGTCAAATCCTAAATGTCAAAACCATGTGCTGCACACAGAACGTGTGCCATATTAGTAATTTCCACTGTCATACATATTCTCAAAACACTCATCATTGACTTGTTGACCATTACTAATTGTTTATCATTGTTGTGTGTTATGTTGATAGATGCAATGAGCACAAGTGAAAAAAGCAATTAACACTTTCAAAGCCATCTCTATCACCATATTGCTTCTTCTCTACACGTTTCTGCCTTTCATGTTCTTGTTTTTCCTTCCCATTTTCAGTCTACACCCGTACCACACAGTGCAGGTGGCTCACTCATCTCTCTGTTCTTGGTTCAGTTTCCTTATTCCATCAGAAGCAGACACCATTACACACAGTTTCCTAGTCAATGATTTCTCATTTAGGCCACACTCCCCAGATCCTTAGCTCAATGAGGGCTTGATGGATGACCTGTCGAATATGCAAATGTATGTGTGTGTGTTTATGTGCATATGCGCGCGTGTGTGTGTGTCTGTGTGAAAGAGAGAGAGAGAGAGAGAGAGAGAGAGAGAACTGGATCTGAACACCAACCAACCAACCACCACCACTGCTCCATTTTTAGCCTTTTTTCTCGAAGTGACATCATCTTTATTGCTCATTTTTTTGATGTGAAAGCGTGAAGAAAGTGTTCAAATATGTGTATATGTTTTTAACCAATAGTGAATTATCATGTCAACTCCATCAGTGTCATATCACCAATCCATCTTCTTATTCAACTTCTTCTGTATTATTTCTGCAACATTGCAGCATCAACTATGGATCCTATTTACTAGGGTCTACCAATATTGCCGCATGCTCTTTTTTGAGAGCTGTTTACATTATGAAAGGTTTACTTCCTACCCACCATCCTGCTCTTCGCTAATAACTTGTAATGCACTTGTAATAATGCATAACCAAATTCAGACAGTGTTCTTTATTTTCCTTCCACAGTTCACTTTTCAGTTTACATGGTTTACAAAACTGGATTGCTCTTTCCTTTAGCGGATTGCTATTTCCTGTAGAGATAAAGACAATGATGTGTTAAGCAGACGGGCCTCCTCCCAGAGTTCCTGCCACCGCATACTGGACTTCAGGAACAACATGACAACCGAGAAGGTCAGGGGTCAGAGGTTATTATGGATTTCTTCAGGTCACAGAAGACTGGTAAAGTCCCGTGGGTTGCTCAAATGTCAACTGGATTCACGATGTGTCACCGGGAATCAGTCCAACCTGCTGAAACAGTTTGTTGCCACATTTGTGTTAATTACATATCTGTGTTCTCTTTTTTTCTTGTGTACACAACACGAGGAAGGCTGCATCCTCCCAGCACTGAGTGAAAACACATCCTGTGGTGTCACACAACACTTAAGATCATGTGTTTGACCCTGTGGTGAAGTAACAGCACCACCTGGCTATGAAGATATACCGCTGCAGTTAGACATGGCTGCACACACGATGAAGGGTATCACGTATCAGCCTAACAGCCACACAGACGGAGGTAATAACGAAGCTGAACGACCAAGTTTTCTTGGGCTACTTTTAAATGTGCATTCAAAACTCAAAGTTTTGCACATGAGCTATATATGTGTGTAAAAATGTCAATGACCCCTTTTTTCTTTCTGTCGTGGACAGTTTGAGGATTTTGTGTTGATTAACCTGCATTAACCCAGTTGAATTAATACTTCAATCAATAAATGAATATAGCATTTGCTCAATAAAATAGACTTCTAATTCTATAGTTTTAACACATGTTAAGTTCAATTATATTGCATATTCAAATCACGTATTGATTTAATTTAAAACAATTTCAGTAAAACAAAAATCAGCATAATATTGAATAGACTCTAATAAAATTAAATAATGTAAGAGCAAGACATATTTTACTCATTTAAAAGTCAATAATTTCAATCATTTTTAATGTCCATCGTATTTGTTGCTTTTTTAAAAAATAATATTTGATAAGTAAATAAAGTAAACAGTTTTCCATGCATTGCATTAATGTATTATGCAATATTCATACTCCCTACTTTTCTTGTGGAATTAATATAGTATTATTAAATACAACAATGTATTTATGTTGCATTTGATTAACTTTTTAAAATACATTTTAATGAATATTTCACAACTCTGAATCTACTCAGTACTGTTACATATCACGTTGTTACCATCATTTTTTTAAGCCATAATGATAGCCATAATAATACCAATATTATGGTACGTAAACGTCACCTGTACTTTCAGTGTTGTCTGTAAATAAACTGCCACTTTTATTTATCACTTCAAGTATTGAATTTTCAGCTCTTAACACTTAAACATTTTTTTTTTTGTTGGGTTACCCAAACTCAGCTGGAAACTAGAAGGATACTCAGAAAGCACAGACCTCAGCCAAAGCCAAGGCTTCTCTCAAACAAGCCACAAATTATGACTTATGTTTACCTCCTTTTTGTCACTGGTGGGTATTAGCACTGACTGAATGGTAACACAAGTCCTAGTCCTAATTTGTCATTCATTTAGATATTTAGTTATTTTTAATTGTTGTTGTTTTAATTGTATTTCCACAATTTAGAAGGTCTGTCGGTGGCCCATGTCCTACCCTTCCACCAAGTTTCATGCAAATTAGAAAAAAATACTATGAAAAATTAATATCCCCTTAACTAAAAACTCCAGAATGGAAAAAAAACCAAACATTTTTAACAAGAATTTTTAATAGCCGCCATAGGGGAGAGTAAGGGGATATTCACTTGTAATCTGCAACTTCACCACTAGATGCCAGTGGAGGTTACACACTGAGCCTTCGACACCAAGTCGTCAGTCAGTTAGTCTTCAAGACTGAGGTTCAGTCACTTCTGTCTGGTATATTCAGTATACGTTAATGTAGCTGTAGCTTCTGTTCAGCGTGGTGACTCCTGATGTGTTGGCATCTGATGCTACTGTGATGCAGTTTGTCTAAAACTATAAACGTGATGATTAATTATATTCAGTTGTCGGGACAGATTTGTAGTGTTTCTCTTTGTAGGATCCATTGGAGCTCTTATCCTTTCATTTGTAATGAATCCTTTCTTCCAGTGGATGGCAGTATGTGCATTTGTATGGCACAAAGTGTGACGCAACTGTGTATAAGCTTTTTGTAGTCTGACCCATCTCATATTCTCTAAACTGACAGATGCAATGGTCTCCAGTGGCAATGTTCTCCTTTATCTTGGAAAGAAGTACAGATGCAAAATTATATAGCAACTCAGAATGCTTGATCTCAGAGAGGGTTAGAGAGAGTGAAATGTGGAGGAAGCAAGAGGCTTTGGTTCAATTACAGAGCAGATCAAAGAGGGAAAAAGGTGACTATTTCTAATGAGCCAAAAGGCAAAAAAAAAAAAAGCACAGCACACGTGGCGACCATATAGGGAGGCTTTGTTGTAGAAAAGGCTCCCTTTGAGTGTTTTGAGTTGAACTTCCAGACTTGATGATGTTACATAAAATTACTGGAAAAATCTCACTTGATATCTTTGCCATTTTCAAGTGAAACCCTTCATGCACTGTTTGTGAAATTTAGAATGATAGATGATCGGAAATACGTAGAAACTACTCCCAGTGTCATGTTTGTTTTATCAGACATTCACTTGTTGATTTAGCGAGTTTGATGTCGCCCTGACTGCTGAGGAGAGAAAGGGAGAGAAAGTCCATTTTATTTTACTTTTCTGCTTACTCTCATACATATGTCCTCTCTCTGTATCTTCAATGCATAGTGTTTCTCCTACAAAAAGTTTAATAAGATATAACACGTGGACACTGTAGGATATCATGACGGGGAAAGGCGGTTTAAAGTGTATTAGGTTGCAGAGATTTTATTGAGAGGTGTTTTGCCCTCTTGTGCTGATATTTCAAATCGAGAGACCATGTAATGTTGTGAAGCGGTCGCTCGTAAAGGAGCTTTGAACCAAAGGGCAAGCTAAAAGCCGAAAGGCTGCAAATAACTCGTGCGCGTTGGTGTAGTTGTGTGTGCTGTAAAGTGAGAAGGAGAAAACCTTCAGACACAATCAGCTGTTTAGAATGTGAATGTGTCTGGGCTCATACAGTATATTTGCAGAGGAAGCTTGTCAAGGAAAATGGTTGTAGACAGATTTCTTATTGCAGTGAAATTAAAGTGAAATGAAAGTATAACACATACACTTAAAACAAGGGCTGGACGACAAATGCATCCTACCACTGATAGAAATGTACAAGTTGTGAAAGCAATTTTGAAAACAGTTTGTTTGCCCGGATGGTAAAATATAGATCTTTTAACATCTATAGTAGATGAATAGAGAGGTCTCCCGTAGGATCATGGCCACGTACACCTCGTTAAAATCATCCTGAGGGGGATGATCATTTGTCTACACAGCACACTTAGAGACAAGACAAAGCAGTTAGTGTCCTCTGAGCATGTGGTAGTTTTTCTGAGTGGCAATACCAAAAAGCAGCTGCCACCTCTGACATCATCACTGGAGCGCTCTGGCCCTTTTAAGTGGCAGTGTGCCCTGGTGCACTCTGGGAAAGTACTTGGGCAAATGATATGACTACTTTGAAGAAGAGCGGGAGCCTCCTCATTGGCAAAACGCAGCGAATGACCCTGTGGATATAACTTTAACCCTTTAAAGTTAACCCTTTAAAGAGTATACGTATGTTGTTTTCTGCAAAAAGCACACAAACATAAACACACTCGCCGTTAAAGAAAGAGGACACAGACATCTTGAAAATCTTACAATGTATATAATTGACACAAGATTTCAGGTACAACAGCAAATGAGACATTTGTATTTTTCAACCTCTTTCTGGCATCTATCTTCACTGTAAGCACAAACTCTCCATAGATTTCTGATAACAACAAAACCAAAGCAAATAAAAACAAGACAATTAAAAGTACTTTTTCCTCATGAATTGGCACCTTTCAGAAATATCTCCCATGTTTAGCTCAGTGTAGAATAAAGCTGTTTTAAATGTTGGATAATCAGCTTTGCATTTTTGCCACCTAATGAATGAGGGCAGGACCGAGCCTTTCAACCTCTCAACTGCCTGTCTCACAAACAGAGGCTTTGTTTTTACACTGTTTCACCATAGTTGAACAGGAGACGTCTTGCTGGGCCATATCTACAGTATCTGCATACACACATCCCCAATCAATAGTCGTTCCTGGAAGGTGTTGACGCTTGTATTGATCGACCATCTTGTGATGTCTTTGTGCAGACAATGCCATTTAGTGGCCTCATAAAAGTGCAGGTTTTATATAAGGGAGGGGGACTTTGAGCAACAAATTAATGAGATCAAAAGGTGAAGGAGGAGAGGAGGGGGGGGGGGAGTTGTGCAAATTTCAGCCGATGACATTATGAGGCAGTCATTGAAACTGAAGTTGTGAGTCATAAGTCGCAAGTCGTCTTTAAATTGGAATGTCACCATCACAGTTGGAGTCATTTCTGATTTCTACAGGGCATAATATGTACTTTCACATTCATATTTAGTTTTTAGTTGTTTTTTTTATTTTTAGAATTATATCACTCTTTTTAAATCTCAAAATTGACCCCAACTCTTGACAAAGTGTCAAAGGCAGTCACAGGCAGATTTCTTAACCAGGGACAAACAAAGAGAGAGACAAACTCACAGAAGCCTGCAAACGCACATCTTCACACGGTGAGAGCAACAGAACATACATTATTAAAGCACTGTTGAAAGAGAGAGAGAGAAAAAAAGATGAAAACCATCAAAGTAACCTGTCAGGTAACATGTATGACAACAACCTAATCCATTTCCAGAGCACTAAAACACCAATTACTTAACAGATGTGCTTCTTAAACTTTGACAAAGCCTCCAACAACTTATATAGGATATGTGGTATCATATATAAAAGAATTAGAGTGGATTGTCCCAGTGTGCAACTGAAGTAATAATGTACCTACAAAAATTGTCCTTTAGAGTCATCCACATCCCATTTCCCTATCGCATACAATACTTACAAGTGCAGATACCAGGACTGATCGGGAGTTATTATAGAAGGTTGAAAATCCCAGTTTTGAAAAATTAGATATATTAATCTCCCATTGCTTTAAGTTTAGTAGCACTCAGTCAGGCAACATTAGTCCATTAATTTAATTTCTGTGCTATCCAAACAAGATTTACAAAGGCTCTATTGTATGTCCCTCCTTCCCTCTATCAATCAAAGACAAGTACACATATCCACACAGAACGCACATACATATACACACATGCGAACATTGTCCCATCATCCTGCACGCAGCTTTCTTAAATGAGAGCTTTGACATTTCTTTGAATTAAAATGTGGTGCGTGTTTCCTCCCAGCAAGCATCAGGAAAAGCCTTCCACTGTGTTCCCACAATATTTCCAGTAAGGTTGACACATAATGAAGCACTGTGTCATTGTCATATTGCCTTGCCATCATAGTAGAAGCATAGGGAACGCTTTAAAGGTCGTTATAACTGATGAGGAAGGATAGAGGGAGTGGTGGGTGAGAATAAGGAGGCACTGATATAGAAAAGTTGCAGAAATATGGAAAGGCAGGTATTGATACTGGAACAGATGATGGAAGAATTTTAGCATACAATAATTTGGCCATTATGACATTTTGACAGCTAAATGTTTTTTTTGTTTTTTTTTCTTCTGGAAAACACAAAAGAAGCCATTAAAAATATGCACATGTTGTTTCTGCTAGATTCAAGACATGCTTGGTGTGGCTTTTGGTGTGATCGGGATCATTGCAATTAGACAAAAACTTATAGCATTGCTGGTTGCAATCACGATGACAGGAACACTGGGTCTTTGCAGGGAACACACGAAATGATGCGTATTATATTTTTGCTCTGCTGTGCACATAAAAGGGATACTCAAAAAGTGCTACATGACAGCAGTGTTTCTGTGTCTGCGTGCATTTCTTCTCTGCTACACGTTTCCAAAATCATGAACTGTCAGTTCTTTATTGTGAGGTCATTCCTTAACCAGTACCCCCGTTCCACATACAGCGCTCTATGGCTGGAAGGTACTGTCATCCGAGACCTGGCCCAGCCTAGCAACGTGTTTTGCCTACACTAGACCCACAAGTTGATCCTTCTCAATCAGCAGGGTCTGGAGAGAGAGAGAGAGAGAGAGAGAGAGTTCTGCCTCAGCAGGGGGGCAGAGGGAATGTAGGAATGAGTGGATGGATGCAGTGACGGGTCACATTACTCCCATGGTAGATGATCATGTCAGTGTGAATGTGATCATGGCTATTATTACTTACATGCTTACATGATGAAATGGCAGAAAATGCTGACATGGAGCGCTCTCATCCTCTCTGTGAAAGTGTGTGTAGTGTAATGACATTGCAGGGCTTAATGCATAAAGAAGCCCGGAGAGTCTTACTGAGACCCCCTCAGGATGGTTTTCCAGATTATCCTCCTTTAAATATATACCTTATTTTGTGTAGTTGTGTACTTTTTCTGTATGTATTGGGAGTGTATTTTATTGCCAATTTTTTCTTCGTCAGTTGTGGCTATAAATAAATTATTCTATTCAAAACAAGTGCTGTTGTAAAGGAATAACAAATAAATGTCTGTGCACCACTGCAAAGTCCCACTCTCCCTCTTCTTATGGTGTCAACACCAATATATTGTTAGCAATATAGTCTGACTCATGTCTTAGTACAGAAATAATCTCAAAGAACCCAAACACCAGAAACAAAACAATAAAGAGGTGAAAAGACCAGCTCTAAGGGTGTCATAATACAGCAAGAAATGAAAGGTAAGAGCAGAACCAAAAACATTTCTGAATACTTATAATCCCATTTGTTTTTTTTTTTTAATCAAAACGTGAGTGAAGTCCATCCTTTTGACTTTTTTGTTGTTGTTGTTGTTGTTGTTGTTGTTGTTGTTGATGTTCTTTCCTTATACTGTTTTAGTTTTGGCAAAGTAACTAACCCCCAACTTCTCCTCCCTCCCCTTTCAGACTCTTCCCCAACACCTGTGTTCCATACTCAGTCCTGGTTTGTAGACTCTCCAGTCAATTATCGCCGGAGCAGCAAAATGAGCAGTGAAAGCAGGTACATGGTGATGCAGGGGAGGTTCTGTTTGGCCGAGCCTTTCACAGCCCTCCCATTTTCTGGAGGGTGGGGGTAGTGTTTGGGTCGTTCAGTGATGGGGACAACGAGGCGGGGTCCTCGAGAACACATATCATCAGAACACATCCCACTCCCTGAACCACTGACATCATCACCTATTGACAAAGGATCAGCACATACGACAAACGTTAGGCAAAAGAGGAATACACAAGTGTACGTTATGCATACGGTATTTGCTAATAGCTGTAAAATATGGAGTAGGGCCTATATGCAAAGCCCAGTGTAAGGATGAGAATTTAGCTGCCGGTAATCACCGCATTTTTCCTGCCTTATGTGGTATAGCAGTTATTCAATTATGCTGTTATTCAAAATAGTTCTTTGATTTATGCCAAGGATTTTTATACTTATATCTTATTTACATATGCAGTGCTTTTTTCCTTTTTGCTAGAGTTTTTAGAAACTCATGTAGGAATGTGATACATTCTCAGAAGCTGACTTGTTTATTCGCTTTAATCGAGAACTTGTGAGTCAGTGAGTCATCTCGAATGAAGTTCCTTGTGAATGTTCTTTAGAGACATGTGGGAAGTGATTATAAAAGTACTCACTTGTGTCCTGGAAGTCTACATCATTGCCATTGAGGGCATTCTTCAGGCGGTGCGTCATGATCTTCAGCTGCATTATCTGCTGGCGTATAATCATGTCTGGTTTGGTGATGTCAATGTCCACTTCAGGGTTATTGATCTGACTGGCAAGACCATCGCCCATCACCTCTGGAAGGTATCTGGCACAGATATACACTTGTTTAAACTCCCTTCATCGTGTCGCAGGTAGAGTGAATTGTGTTTTTTTTTTTCTCAAGTGTAGCATCAATAAGGGCGGAGAAGAAAAGATAAGGGCTAATTGAATTTTATGTGTTGTGTGTCAGTTGCTTTAAATACATGATTTTTAGGTTACCGGTCTGAGAGTGTTGAATGGGACAATAAAGGAAACAACAAACATCTATGCAAGCAGAAGTGTTATTTAATTATTCATATTTACTTCAGTTAAAAAAATGAAATGTATATCTGTGATGTACTAAAATGTACAGATATGTAAGAGCAGAAAGTGTCAAAGTAAATCGACTCTAGACCAAAAAAGGCTCCAACACAGTTGTGTTTTATTGTGTGATTTGTTCTTTCATTGTTCACCTAGTTTTTCTTTAAGGTGATTATTCACTCGCATTAGTGTGATGAGCTGATTTAAAAACACCAATGAAAAACAGATCGGGTTTTGTAATTTAAGGACTTGAATGACTGATCAAATCAATGCCACATAAGTGTTTGGTCAGATTTCATGCTCATTTTGTACTTTTATGTCTCAATTTATATATTTTTAAACTTTACCTGGCACGGTTCATGCCATTCCAACACTTATCTTCAGCCCCTGTTCCAGTGGCCACTCTGTCACTGCAGAGGACGGTGGGAAGAGAAACCCAGTACGGCTGCATGTTCCTCAGTCTCACAGTTACATCAGACACCTGAAGCAGAAATAACAAGAGCAGAGGTCCTGAGCTCTTACACTTTGCTCAAAATCACAGCTTGATGTATACTCAAACAAAAAAAAACCTTGGTTTCCTCAATAACCAACTGCAGTGCTCAGTCATCTGACTCATGTATCCATTCAAGCATTTATTTCCATTTAATCACCCAATAGTTTTCAGTCTAAAGGTGAAATGAACAGCAAAAGCAGTTAATTGCCCATGATTAACCAATGGCTCCTGTGTCATAAGCCATCACTGTGAATGGGCCAGATTATGTCATCAAAGAGGAATAACAGGACACATTGTGTTGGGTAAATACTAACCAGTTTGTCTAATTTGTTAGAGCTGGGTCCCAACCTATCCTCCACTGTAATTTTGCCTCTCTTCATGATGTCATCCACTCCTGTGCTGCTGGTCGCCCCTTCTCGGAGGAAGCCGCATTTCTGGAACAACTGTGGCAAAAAAAAGTGAAGATAAAACACGAATAAAAAAAAAAAGATGATATAGGAGACAAGTTAACAAATGAAAAAAAAAGAGGAAATTGACTGATTTGTGTCAAGTTTGTGTATTTTCCTCAAAATGCATCTTCATTTCCCACTGGCAACTTGATTTAAACTGCAAATTATTTTTCTCTCTCTTACTGGATCATTGCTACTGTTGGTGTTAACGATACTGAAATCTGCTAAAGTTGAAACCACCTCCGTGAATAAAATCCTATAAACCCACACTCAGAGCGCGTCGGCAAAACACTTTATGTTTGTTAGATCAACTGATGTGTAAGAACACAAGGGAACTTCGAACATATTTGTTCAAAAAAATCTCTGCCATTGAAAACCAACAGGGATAATTTACGCAGGTTATTTACATAACCCAAGAGTCAGTTACAGCATTAGGGAGCATTGCTCCAGCAGAATGATTCACAGTTTAGAAAGTACTACATGTCCCTATCAGCCTTACGTTTTATAAATGGGGTCCAGGGAATACAGTTAAACTGCAGTCAATCTGTCATCCAATCTGTTCTGTTTAGGAGAGCATCAAGCCTTCAAACCTTCACACATAACTGCAAAATAATCCAGTCTTAAGCCTCCAGTCATGTCTGTCACCATAAATCATTAGTGTTGGGTGGTTCGTAGTAGATAGTATTAGAAAGATCATGGGTAGCTCATGGGTTGAAGTACAGAATAAACATTAGATAGAAAGAAGATAATAAATGTAGAAGTGTCAGATACTGTAGACCTCAAACACTAAAGAATATATACTGCAGTTAATAAGTCTGTATTAAGTGTGTAACAGAACATATGGCTTTTGAGGTTGATGTCAATACATTATGTAAACAGGAGATAATCTGTCTTATGCTATGTCTACCATAACTCTAGTCTGTGGACATGAATAGATTTACGGGATCAACACAACACTCTCCCCTAGAGATGAAGATCAGAAGCTGTGTGTGATTACCATACTGAACCAGGTCAGAAGCAGTCTGCCAGGCTATGGTTCAGCTCAAGCCAGCCGGGCTCTTAAACAGCAGACCAGCACAGAGGAAGCTTTGTCTTTCTTTCTCACCATCTACACTGTTTTCCACCTTTACCAAACATCTCCGTCAGACTTTCATTGCTGCCAGTGCCTTTTAAGGATCACATAAATGTGTTGCTCAAACACCATTAAACAGTGAAGTAAACCCTTGGCCTGCAGGCTCTGTCATGACTCACATCCTTTTTTTTTTTTTTATACCAAGTATGTAGATCACTGAAACAGCATTAATGAACAGGTATGATAGATGTTAACTACTACACATAGATCATTTTGTGGCCTATGAGGTACAGTGAGTAGAGATGCTGTCTGAATGTGATTGATGTGTTTTCTAATTTCTAACTAATTCTCATTATATAATTAGTCTGGCAAGGCTAGGCTAGGCTACCTGACAACAGCAGTAAACACTGATTCCTGACAAACTTATTAAAAGTTATAACTTGAATTAAGATTGGAGAGTTTCAATTTTAAAACACACTCAATAAAACCAATAAACAAGTTTGTTCTTTGAGCTTTTTCATATATTTGGATGTAACCTCTGCGCAATCACCTACATTTTGATTAATAACTGTACATGGTACATAGTATTTCTCAGTAACGGTAAATGATTACAGTTGCTTTTATTTTATAATTTAATTATGTAATTACATCTAACCAACTACTTTAGGTGTGAACCAATGTATACTCTTACCTTGCTGTTTATGGTCTCAATATTCTCCATCACGGTGAACATGGCTTCTGATATGCGGAAGGGGAGGGACAGAACCACCACATCCACACCAGATGGACCTTCAAAGCGCTTAGCCACCTGCATCATTGTTTCTACAAAGACAGAAAGACAGGAGGCAGAGACAGCGTGAAGAAAGTGTGGAAATGTTTCACGTGCAGTAAATTGCCAGAATGATTTAGCAGTGTTATACAGCTGTGTTGACACACAGCACAAAGTACATCATGTGTCGTGTGAATGTTTGAGCCTGAATTGAATGCATTTGTGAATGTGAGTGTGTTTTCCACCTGCTAAATGCCTCCACTCAGTGTTGAGATCCGCCTGGTTGGCCAGACAGCCCTTCATGACGTTGCTGCAGTAGTTGGCGCAAGGTCTGGCAGAGGCCATGCCGCGGCAGTGGGGACAGTAAGTCATCTTCATCATGGCCCGCATGCACTCCTGGCTCAGCTGCACCTGGGGTAAAGCAAAGATAAAAAAAATAAACATACATACACCACCTGGATGAAAAGCTGCTTCTCTTTCGAATCTAATGATCAAATATTTTAGAATATAAAACTGATAGAAGCAGTAGATCAAAATATATTTAGTACTGTCACTGCTTAGTTCTGGTGCTTCAAAGGAAATGCATGAACGTTTCAGTCTAATAAGATGTAAAGATGTACATTTCTTTACCCAGACAATGAGAGTTTGAGAGCTGTGGGAGGTCACCTCCCATGGTGACCTTTTTTAGTTTTCAGCAGACTTTCATTCAGCACAGTTTCCTTGGAAACCACTTTGGGAGAATTTGCTTTTTGTTTCCCATGCGATGAAAAAGCCCTGACATTCATACAAGTATTCTGAGGTCCTCACTCCATCCTTCCTGCCTCTTCCATTTCTCTCTATCCCACAAGGCTGTTCCCCTAGGAAAGGGCCTTCGTGCGTGAAAAGTGAAACTGGGTTAATACCAGTAAGCTCTGTTCACAAGAGAGTACAGCTATGCATACAAAACCACGGGAAGTGTGTGTGTGAGAGAGTGAGAGAGAGAGATGGAACGAACCCAGCTACGCATACAAAGCTCCTCTAAGCTGACATCTGGGCCAGCCTGATGCTTTTCCTGGAAACTGTTCTTCCAACAGCAAAGTCACAGTTAAAACCAGCTTTTAACAAATACACAGTAGAAAATAGGACAAGAATAGGGATCAGGTGGGAAACGTACACTTTGAAAATTCTGCAAACCTGTCAGAAGTTTAATATAGTTTGCTCAGCAGAATTACATGGACATGAATGGTTATTTTTAGGCTAAAAGGCAGCTTCATTTAGTATTTTTAATTCTGAAGAAAATCCTACACACATTTATAAATACATGAGCAGCCTAATTAGTAAATACATCTGTGATGCATAAAGCATCAATATAGTTTGGTAATTATTACCAGTTGCACGAGGAGGACAGTATAAAGTAAAATAAATGTCACAGAAAAGCAACAACCACATTCCCAACCTTAATCTCAAGTCATATGAGACATGAGTCAGTTCCTCACTCCTGCCCCCCCTTCCTCAGCCTACCACTCATTAGCCAGGGATGAGTCAGACAAATGCTTTTTTGGTGAGAGAGAAGAGTGAGCGAAGGGAGTGTGCAGGGATGAATACAGAAAAATCCTGAAAATGAGAGGGATGGGGAATGTTTAAAAGCTGCAAGATTCACCAAGGGGTGTTGGCAGGGGAGCAGAAAACCCCGGGTGATGTTAATGAAATACATATTAAGGAAAGACAGTCATTAATCTACTTTCTGTTACATCATCCATACGCTATTGATGCTGGGAATCCCAGGCCACGCACAACAGCCATGAAATAGTGTGTAACTCCTCTTGGCGCTAATTGGAGGTTGATGTTGACAACTTCCTCTGTAACCTTGGAGCTGTGGTGCACCAAGCACTGTCAGGGAGGGGCTGTCAAATTAGAACCAGTAATAAGACTCAAAGAGGCCTGCAACTAATGATTATTTTCATTATTGATTCATCTGTTGATTATCTTTCAGAGCAATGCCCACCTCACCTTTTCAGGAGCTATCAGAGTCATTGATAAAGACCTGACGGGGCCAAAGTTACAAACGTTCACATTCCAGATAGATTAATGGCAGTTTTGCTTAAAGGGGCAATACGTAACATTTGCACACGCTCATGCGCTTACTTGGAAGTTTGTGTTGGAGTCTGTGGTGAACAGTGTTTCTACTGTAGAGGAATAGGAGAGAGGTAGTGTGGCATTCAGGAGTGAGCCTGAGGATTTTCATGGAACATCTAACCTGAATTCTCTACACAGAAACACAGCGCATAGGCTGTTTTTTTTAGGAATTTTGGCAAATGAAGGTGGGGGCTTATTTCTTAAGGTGCCTTACGATCTGTTCACACGTTTGAAATAAAAAAAAAGATACTAATACATGCAAATTGCTTCACATTTGTTAGATACTGCAGCTTTAATAACTGCAATAGTGATCACTTAAACAACTAGAAGGACACTCAGAGAGCATAAACCTCCAGCTAAGGCAATTAGCATTAAACCACAAACAAGGTTGTGTTTGTGCCACTGCTTAGTGTAACTGAGCTCTAAGAAAGCCTGGGGTCAATTCCAGCCTCTGTCATTTTTTTTATGGATCTGATTCCAAAGTTAAAGGATTTGTCCTTGGCCCATGCCCTACCCTTCCACCAAGTTTGACAATCTGTGCAGTAGCTTTTAGCGAAATCCTGTCCTGACAGGTGGACGGCAGATGAACGGGAGTGATCAAATAACCTCCTTGGTGGAGGTAATAATTCAACTATCAAAATTGTTGCTGGCAATTTTCTGTCGATAAGCACTAATAGAGACATACACTCAGCCTGACCTCATTCTCATCTCACTGGCCTATCAACAGATATGCTTGAAATTTTCTCTTTGATGTATGCGTACTTGATCTTCAATGTAATACTGTTACATTTTAAACACACATACCCTTATTTGTCCTTGCCTCACCTTCGCAGCATGTTCCCCATACCTGTCAGTGCCTTCTATATTGCCTGCAGCAATCGAAGCTAAAACTCTTGTTTCTCTCTCTCACTTTCCCTCTTTCTGCCTGTCTTCCCTCTGTAATTAGTAAGGATATATGAGCGACCTCTCCCCCTTCTGTTATAGAGCCAGCTGATCCAGACTCCTTGCCTCCAGAGTCAGCTATGTGGCGCGTGGCCTACTTCCTCCACTCCCCTACCCAAGGGAATAAAATAGTCCGGAAAAAGTTAAGGACACAGCAACTGGTGCAGCCTGAAGCGAAGCAAAGGGAAATTAATACTGTACCAAAAAGAACGACTGCATTTTGCCGTCAGGATTTTTCTTACTGTCTAAAATTTCTGTCAGATTAATCTGTTTTTCAGTGCTCATGTATCTTAGCCTCTCTCCGATCTGCTTTGCTATATAAACAGCCGTCTTCCAGGATATCCTTTTGTCACCTTTCACTACAAATCCTGTACGGTATTTCATGCTTCAGACTAACATATAACAAGGATTTATGTCATGTTTCTTTATAGTTAGCTTTTGCAGAAGATGAGAAGTTTGTCTCATTGTCTCCTGATTTGAACTAAAGCAGTGTAATACCTCCTAGAGCAGCTTGTGGTAAACATCTTTCGTCACTGGGCCCTTTAAGCAGCAATATATAGCTAAAAATAGGAGCGGTTGTCTCATTAGGGCCTAATCAATTGAGAGATACAATTACAGGGGAAAGGAGGGGAAAGCTAAGCTCCAAATTAGTATACCAAGCTATTCACACTAAACGGAGACAGAGGACAACACAGGGCACAGCTCATGGGACAAATCAACAGAAATGAAGGAGTACAATTTCCTGGGCAAAGAAGGAGAGTAAAGGATTTAGACAGACTCAAGATATGGATGAGAGAGGATGCTGGAGTTTGTCACAGTGTTTTTCTTATTTTTTTTCTCCCCTCGCTTTTCGTCACTGTCTCATTTGTTCCCATCACAGCAGAGTGCTGTTTTAATCTGCATAAGTACAGCACAGTCCTAGTTGTGTGCTGGGAAAGGCAGAGCCGCAGACAGGCATCTAAGTTATGAATATGAAATTGAACAGTTGGTTGAAGTCTGGAGCACTTTCCGTCAAATAGTACCAAATAGGCCTTAAATTTGGATAACAATTACACATTCCATCTCCTTGCATAGTTCAATGGGCTTTAGAAATTACATTTTACAGAAAATGAGTATGTGCGTCAAAAGTGAAAAGTAGCCCGTCTCTTTCGTCTTGTGCCATCTATTGTGTGTACATAGAGCAGTAGACTATCACCTTATTCTGAGTGGCAGCAGTTCAGTGGCCTGGGATTAGTGCTGGGTATTTTGTAATTTTGTAAAAGCTGCGCTAATTATTTACACATTTCCCTGTCCACAGCACCGTGTAAGGAACACATCACTCAATGTCCTTAAGCACGACAAAACGGCATTAGTCAGGAAATATGTATTAAGAGGTACTGGGGTTTTTCCATGGCTGTATTTCCTGAGTGATTTTGAAGAGGAAAGATGAGGTGTGCATGTGTATGACTGCTGTTTCTGCTTCTGTAAATTCCTGAGTGCACATGTACTCCAGTGCACATAAAAATGAGAGAGATGCTTATCAGCTCAACATCTTGCTGGCAGAGTTCTGCAGGCATCCTAGGAAATTTTGTTTGGTCCCATCGTACACTCATGTAATCATGAACAGCAATTTCGCCACAGCGTGTTCAGCATGAGCATGCTACCCATGCTAATACTGATTCTTAAACCCTTGATAGCTGTTGCCCCATATTTCCTGAATGTTTCTTAGCTCAGGTTTGGACTGAAACTAATTTCTAAAACTTTTACTTACTATTATGTACATACATTAAATAGTTAATAGGCCATTGTGGTTTCCAGTGATTCCAGTCATTGTCATGTTGCTAACTACTGTGTTGGACTAGTTGCGTTCATGCTTATGTTCTGAGTTTACTCCCCCGAGGCTGTGAATGTGCTCAGCTTTGCTGCATGCAGGTTCCTAATTGAGACATCCTTGGCCCTTTTGTGTAGGTGTGAGGCATTGAACCTATTTTCTGGGACAAAGAGAGGCAGACAAAAATCAACTAAAGCTGAATGTCTCACCCTGACACTGACTATATGTGCCACCCACAGTGCTAGCAGAATGCATATCAGACTAAAAGGAAAAAGGATCAGACACAATACATTCTTTGTTTGACAAGCATCCAAATGTGTGGCCTTGCAGTCAGGTAGTAGCACCGCAACATTTTTTGTCATGCTACTGTTTTTTTTTCCATGCTTAAACACACCCTGACCTTGTAATATTTCATCAAGGAAAGAATTGTAATATTCATCTGTGGCGTAGCATCTGTTTTCTCAAAGGATGAGTATATTCCTCTTGCGGCCACGACTCTCAACACCCTCCTTGCCCAGTATCTGATGAGAGATATTTTTCACTGCTGCATCAATACATGCCACCTCCCCTTCAGGAGCTGAAATGATTTCTCAGTCCTGCTCTGATCTTAACCTTACTCTTGTCTTATACACCGAGGGGACCATTTCTCCTGGGAGATATTAACCCTCCCCATGGCCTAGAGAGACATTTTTCAGTGTGGAGCTGACATTAACTGTTGTTGCAGGGGCTGATTGTCGGAGCTGCGGGCCATACTTTATGCAGCCTCTCGTTTCCACTAACATTGATCTGTCACTGCTTTATACCAATGCGTGCAGACCGGTAAAAGCAGATGTGTGTGTGTGTGTGGTGTTGTTCAGCAAGGAGAGATGAACACACATTTGTTAACACTAATGTGCATGTAGTGAAAGCAAAGAATATTAGCTCTGGAAAAGATTCTAAGATATGTGGGGCAGTTAGTCACTTCCACAAAAAAAAAAAAAAAAAATACTGTACAAAACTAATATCATGGGAAGTAGAAAAGCAGAGAAACAAATGTAACAGAAGTATAAAGGGGGTGTTTACCTGGGACACCTTGCGCACCACTTCCCCACTGACCACCAGTCCCTGAGCAAAGGACCGTGCTGCCACAAATGTCCGCGTAACCTTCAGCTTCATTTCACGAGGTGTGTCTCCAAAAGGCCGTAATGTCTCTATCTGCTTAGACACACACTCCAGGTAGTCTTCCCCTGCAATCAGCATATACATTCATAACAATATTTGTGTTATATTATAAGTGCAAAGTGTGCGTGCATCTAAAGACTGAAGCAATCTAAAGACATACACTTTAGAAAGAATGTTATTATTATTGTCAGTATACTGTTCTCAAAAGAAGGACATTATCTGACAGAAAACCATAATTACACATATTAATTACATTTTGCTTATTATGTAATTGCACAAAAGGGCTGGTTGTACCTATGAAATACTGCTGGTTTGCTTGGTAGAAGAGCTTCTCCAGTAGCCTTGCCCAGAATTCATTGAGCACCTCTTCCAGGTTGATATTGGAGCCTCTATAGTAGTGCCTCAAATCTGTGTAAAGGTCAGAGAAGACCTGTGCATTCTCAGAGTACAGGGGACCCCAAGCTGAAGTGAACATGTCCTGTAGGGAAACAGCCGAGTGGTTCAGCAACTCCAAGAAGTAACCTAAAAAGAAATGTAGCAGGTTAGAAGAAGAGGAAATGCTTTTGATTCCTATTTCACGGTTTATATAATACCAGCAAGTGCACACTCCTTAGCAGGATTTGAGTTCTTTTTAGTTGTTTTTTTTTTTCTCCAAAGCCAGTCTTTACTGTTCTTAGCCACTTGGAGCTGCTGAGAATAAAAATCTTAGTCATCAACACAATATGTGTTCACAATAGCCGTGCTGTATAGCCTGTCTGTAAATGCCCAGGTGAGAATTTGACATTTCCTAAGACACTCTGATTATTTCTACACAGTTACTCAGTCTTATTCTTATTGCTTTTTGCTTCACACCAACACTGCTTCACGCTGTCAGTGAACCTAAAACTGAAGTGTGTGAGGATGTCTCTCTGGGGAATGTCAGCGTATTGACAGTGCTTAAGAGTGCAGTGTATAGCGCTACAAGTAAGGATTTACAAAGTATGCAGACAGAGACAGGAAGTCAAGCAGTCAAACAAGTAAACAAACTGTATGCACGTTTTATGTAGTTAGATACATAAAAGCTGTTTTGACACAATGTTAACCAGAACATTATAAGCTTATGAAGAACCATTTAATGCAGGGCTGTTAAAGGTAATAAAGAATTCACAAGTGTACCTAATAAACTAGTGATACTGTGGACATTACGGGTCAAAGCATCTGCTAAGGTGCATACATTAACAAACCCAGTTGTTTCTGATAAATCCCAGCTGTTCTGTGGCCAGTGGCATAAACATTTTTACATCCACTCTGGGTGTAAACAGTGTTAATAAATAAGGCAATAAGACTATGGCAGCAGTAGGTTCAGTACAAAAACAGTGTGACCGGATTATCCATACAGTCCGGCCAACACTTCTGCATATGTGCGTGTCTGCATGTTTATCTCACTGTCTGTCTGCATGTATACGAGTGTTTGTTTTAGGTCGACGGAAACTATAGTGTTTGCTTCGCAGGTGTCTTATCTCTGGCAGCCACCACTCCGGATCAGGAACAGACGAGGAAAGAGGAGGTTTGCGGCCTCCACAGGAGACGCCGCGTTTGGAGTTTCCTTAACAAGGCACACACAAACAGGCACCACACACTCTCTCATTTTTAAACAAAATGCAAACTGCACCCTGTTTTCTAGCAGTTTCCGTGACGGCAACATATGGAGCAGCCAGTTCAAGTTATACAGTAGCAAAACTCATAACACCCACATGTACAGGGCCTGAAGACAATCACAGTACCTGCAGTTATATAACATGTTAATATGCTAAGCTCATCCTGACCCATCTGCGTGGCATTATCTAAGCATTGGCCTGGTTGGATACTGTATGTCTATTCTGCTTTCCCACTCATTAATAAACACCAGACGGCCTGCTTCACCGCTGCTCTTATTTGCTGTTTTCTTCTGCCATTTTCACAAACTAAGAGCTAAAAGGTCTACTCTCATCTGAGCTATTGATTTGAATAGATGCATTTAGCATTAAAAGTTGGCAGACACGGACATCTGTGAAGACTATGTTTTACTTTTAATTCCATTAGCAGACAACTAAAATGAGATGTGGGATGTATAGCTGAGACATTTACTTCATCCTCTGAGTAAATTCATCCTGGAAACTTCAGACACACCTCAGAGACACACCTCAAGTTATATTAAAAACTTTAGTTTTTTGGAACCCTGCATGCCCCAGCGCTTAATGTCACATTCTTATCCTAAACCACGGTCTGTGTACTGGCTTTTGTCATTTTCCTTAGCTGGATTCACACCCAGAATAATGTCAGTGTGACATCAGAACTAGAGTTATTATTGTCAGTCATGAGCTTTTCCACACACACTTGTGTCTCAAAATATATGAGTACCAGTGCCATTTTAATAAACTATTCATTTTATTGCTTCTACTCTACTTCTGCTACATTGTGCTTAAAATCTGGCAATGCTCTGGTTTATAATGTATCAACATTTTAATCATAGGTGTCAGTTTTACTGTGTTACCATAATTTGAAAACACAGCAAACACAGTGCTGCTGTGTGTTGCAGTAATATACCAGAATAATTTATTGTGCTACTGAAAGAAAGCCCCAAACGGAATCCTTTCTCTATAAAAAAATATGTAAGGGTAGAGTCCAGTCCAGTTTTAAAATGTGGAATGCAAATGCTTACTGAAAATCTTTCTAGTAAGCTCCTCATTATAGCTACAAACCTCAAACCTCAAGCATAATGCAAATGGAAAAATAATGAGTGGTGTGTAGCCCGTGTCTTTGTCTGTGAGGCAAATTATTTCTTAGATAATAATACTTGGTAAAATAAATGCTTCTGACATGCAGCAGTTGTATGTCCAGCGTTTGTTCAGCAGCGAGTCTTCCTTGCTGGATGACACGTCACTCCCCCGTTCCCCGACCTCCTGTCACTCAGACGGTCTGCAAACACAGCTCGGGGCCAGCCTTCAAAGTACCAAGAGAACTGCATCTCTGTCACTCACGCGAGCGTATACATTTGTGCGAGCAAACACACAAAATTCTACTTTCAGGAGTCAGCAGAAACGCACGAGAACACGTGTGTACTCACATGCACACAAACAAACTTCAAAGTGGCAGCATGTTCACATAGACTCACACACACACACACACATGCGTTACCCAGAGAACACAGTGGCAGGCAGGCAAACCAACATGGAGCTGCAGTGACAGGTGCAGCTTTGCTTTTAATCCCCATTAGAATTCATTCCTGCTGTGTACTGTCAGCCATACTGTAAAGATATTCTAAATCTAGCTAAGCAAAATAAGTTTCAGCAGTAGTAGTTTTTTAGAGTAATAACTTGTTTTCACCACAAAAATAAATCTCCACATTTCTGCTTTGTACCCTGTTCCTTATGAAGCCGGTGCCTGCATTTGAAAGGATCTGGGTTGTTCACGTAAGGTGGGCAGATCGTAAATGGTATACCAGGCTTTCCAGTTTTTCTCTGCCCTTCAGCCCACGTGAATAATGACCGTCATTAGTATGACACAAAGCCCCTGTGCATGTGTGTGCTCGTGTGCCTTTGTGTGTAGAACTGACCTTTCTCATTCTTCATCTGTTTGTGCCTCCATGATACAGGGAGCCACAATGTCATCCCTTCTTTCCCTTGTTCATCCTTATACTCAATCCTCTCTCATCCCTTAAACCTAACGTCCACCCCTTTCTTCCCCAGTGTCTGTCCCCCAGGGGACGAGTGATGGGAGAGGATGTTTGATTTCTTATATCCAAGCACACCTAGTGCACAAAGTACAGAGATAAAGAACAACAACAAATATTTGGGATAACTGGACAGCTTTACTAATTATTACCCCGGCCTACACGGGTATTGCAATGGGTTTGTCTGTCTGTATGTCTGTCGGTCTACGCATGAAGCTTAAAAGAAACTGCTTTGTGTCATTTTCTCAGACACGAAGGCAGCTACTGCTCCGAAAAAAAAAAACACAATCACACACACATCCTGCATGACAGTCTCTAACATGATCAACTCCTTACTGATCCAGAAAACTATCCAGAACCGAAAGCCTATTTTCAGTTTAAAAAATCCGCCATATTTGACAGGCGTTCATACTTAGTGGGATAAGAGTACTGACAGTACTGACACTGAAATCACATCCGCTCTACCCCAAGTAATTTAGAAACAGTGATAGAAGCATGAATGCGAATCTTGGGAGTATGTTTTAAAGGCCAGGGAACTGATTTCTAACATATATACGTTTCTTTTAGTATAGTGGAATTCTTTGATTCAATTAATGATTGTCTTGTTTTCAATGTCACGGTCGAGATTAACAGATGGGATATTACTTTTTAAAACGGAACCTGAACATGAGAATTATCCATTAATTAAGGAATTACAGACAATGCTGCTGGTGTCTTTGAAAATCTATAAATCATTAAAAACATAACAGCTGTTAGCTGAATAAATACCTTTACGTACTGTATAGACTTACTGTGCAACGGCCCTCAAATCACAGCCAAAACAAGACAAGTTATTTGGATATATAACTTAATGCTTCTGCTTCCAAACCAGGGTAGCTGAAAGATTCTGTATTGAAATCTCTATTTTATACATTCTTTTGATTACCATGATAATGTTCTTAACCGCATCACCCACAGCAACTAGATCAACAATGACTGCATATTTTCAATCAAGATATAAAGTTCCCTTTACCATGGCAGCAGATTAGGAAATCTGTAAAGCCACTCTGCCTCCATCACATTCTGCTTCATTCATTTTCTTCTCTCGTACTCATACATACACAGAGACACACGCACACTTAGGACAAGCTAAGTCAAGCGTGTGTGTCTTAATGACTTTCTTCCTGCGTTGAGAGGGGAGTTAATGATTTCATTTGTAATCACTCTGAGCTCTACATCCAGGCCACCTTGACATGTCAGAGGCTTATTTTAACTTTATTTTTATGTTCCCTTATCCCACTAGTTCTTAAATTAAATACACGCACACACTTTTTCTTACATATCATAAAAAGACTCTCAAGTACTTTACACTGTTCTCTGCAGAAGATTCGTCTTACGCATGCATTGTCTCTGTCTCTGGTGTGTCTCTATCTTTAGCCCACCCCCTCCCCTCTCTGTCTCCCATCTCAAGTTGTCTTATTGACAAGACATTCAAATTAACACCAAAGTACAACTGATGATCCTCCGACTGCCAATCACTCTACGGCTCGACTGATCCTGAGTTATTTTCTCACCCAGAGGTATTAACTGACCAAGCCTTGTGCTACTCCTTTCATAATAATCTATAATTATTTTACTACATAATTACAGGGCGGTGCATTTGCCATTGCTTAATACCAACTCATACCAATGAAATGAATAACCAAATCTAAAATTACTTTAGAAATCAAACTCTGCTAACAGCTTGCCTCTTCTCACCTGACTCCTAAGTCTCCCATGAAAATTAATTTTGATGTTTGTTTCTAACAATTGGAAACTGATAATGTTTTCCTGTGCAGATATATACCTCAAAG
>JAPQRN010000010.1:10640190-10653742 GCA_037367275.1 Coranthus polyacanthus
GGTTTCCTCAAACAATACAGCAATGCCATTTAGCAACATTGATGGGCAGTGGTTGAGAAAAAAAGCATGAAGACTCTAAGCATTAATGTGTTACTCATAATGGGCCACGCATAGTCCAAAACTCAGGAGGTTCTGTTTTATAGTAACATTTCACTTTCACATACTATTTTTGTTGGTCCATATGGTCGGCATATCAGCGTGTGCCTACATTTTGTTCTGAACATGAATGGTCTGAACTTTGACGCGGGTAGATTACTAAAATGACATCACACTGACTCTAGTGGCCATGCAGCAAGATGTACACACACAATTCCCAGGGTTCTTACGGCGCTTTCAGGTCAGCAAGAACTAAAATTTAGAGAGAATATTTTTAACATTGGACCTAACACTTTTCTTATTTCTCAAAAATATGAATAAATACTTGACAACAAAACAGTCAACAAAAATCAGACACTATAGAATATAGAAAAGACAGGAAAATACTACACAAAAACACCTCATTTACCCATGTTGGACACTGGAGATTGCACCTATTGCCTTGCTGTCGTTGAGGACATGGCAGACTTCCAGCTGCGCAACAAACAGGCCATTGACGCTAGCAGCTAGTACTTTACAGTCTCTCATCACTGTCCTCCATGCAACTCCAGCTCTTTCCAAACGTAAATGAGACGATCAGCAGTTGGTGAAGTCTTGTCGGAGTCTTACTTATCACTGCCACCTTATCACAAAGTTTGTAAATCCACATGAAATGTACTTTACACATGGATAATCAAACAATGTGGCATTCAAAAGATATCAGATCACATTCTCCTACATTTTAACATACTGGAGGGATATTTTATAAACCTAAATGAAATAATGAATTCACTGTAAGTTTACAACTGGTCACATACACTATAGTACAAGCTTTAGGGTCTGCAGTTTAACATCTAAAAGCTTTAAACACGTTTGCTGGTGGTGTGATCCACTTCTTGTTTTTGGATTTAGACATGCAAAACTACTACAGTTCAGAAAAAACTGATTGAAATATAGACTGGAGACACACTAAATGATTCCATACTATTGAGTGATTCCTTGACAAATCATGTTGGCCTGATGTGTAGACTTAAAGCATAAAAGCCCATTAGCCTATTATATCTTGAAATAATATTTCATGCAATCCATATTGGCTACATAAAGTCGTCCCATAACTCTTTCTGGAAAAAAACATAGAGCTAACCACTAACTACATTTTGTCATGGTTAGTCCATCAGGAATAGAGCAGTTAATATGGTATGCTGACAGAATGGATAGATCCGCATGCATGTGTGTCTGTGTAAATGAGTGTGTGTGGCCACACTGTCCCTCTCCAGAGGTCATCTCACCCTTCGGCTCCACTCCTGCCTAGCCAGCAGTGGATAACACAGACAATGGAGAATGATTTAAGTTCCCTTCACCTCAATGTCACAGCAGGGTGTCATGGCCCTACTGCCTCAGCATCATGTAGGTAGATACTACACCTCTGTCAGTCTCTCCTCCTCATCCTTCTGCAAACTTATGTTGTTAGGAATTTTATTTAATTGGCCCGTCAAAGCATCAAAGATAATAAGTCAGTTATAAGAAACCAAGACAAGAGATATGTTTGGAGAAGCAATTTGTGATTGATTTTAATTTAATGAGTACGCCTCACTGGTGTACACACAAATACACATCCAGCACAGTTATGTATTGGTTGAATGACCTGATCCAATGCAGTCAGCAGAGACAGCAGAATGAGCTCTGTGTCCAAGGCATAAACAACAGTTATTGACGTCACCCAAAAACAACAGGGCCAGGGCCTGAGAAAGACAGCCAGCCAATTTATATAACAGTGTGCAAAAAAGGGAGCTTTGCGATGAACACGACAGCTGTGCTCAATCAAGGGAACTAAGCCAAGAGAGATGTGAGGGACACAGAAGGACTGAGAGGAGGTAAAGAAAGCTGGAGAGAGGAAGAGGGAGCTTGAGGGAAAAGAGAAAGATGGGATATTAGAATGAAGTGTGGAAACCAAGTCTCAGCTCTAAAGTCATATCGCAAACACTGACAGCCTGAAAAAGGGATGGAGGATTTAAGGAAAGAATGACTGTTGGAGGGAGAGTTCATCTCAGTGAGTGTGCGACTCTCTTGACAAAACACCCCAATATGGAACATCAAAGCATTGATGCTTCTCTCCTTGCGTCACTACCCCATTGCAAAGAGGTGTCAATTTGCCAAGACAGAGAAAGTAGGTTGCTATTTCCCCTCACCAACCGACTGTACTTCAATAAAGAAAAGCACCCTTAACTTCTCTCACCCCTTATTCCTTAGGGAAGGTCATATGAAATGAGAACCTAAAAATGTGTCTTTTTTTCCTATTTTATGACATAGTAAAGGAGGTTTTGATGGACTCAAAACCTGCACAAAGTGAAGTTTCAAAGTAAAGAACAATGGTTCTTTTTCGCCAGCCCTACTTTTCTTAACTTCAGTCCGTCCAGTCCTTTAGGGCCTGGTCATTCATCAGCAGACATCACATGACAAACCAGAGCCATTCATCCTTAGCCCTCACAGCCTCCAACAGGATTTGTGATTCAATTTGACTGACTGATGCACCCTGGGCTCCAGGGCTGGAACTGAGGCTGCCGGGGTTTGCAGAAGAAAGTAGGGTGCGGAGTACAGGGACACATAGGGGAGAGGTATTTTGACTACCGCCACTTCACAGCTAGAGGAAGCGATTTACTCACACGGTGTAGATGTTTATAACCATGCACACTTGCACAAGCACGTGTCAGTTCATTAGATAAGACAAGCACAATGGGAGACATAAACAAAAACAAGCTGAAATGGGTGTTTGAGATAAAAATTTATTTAAAAAACGCAATGCTATGTGTGATAGTACACTGAAAAAATGGAAAATGACAGTGCTGAAGACTTAATGCTTGTTATGATGTATGACTAAGTAAAAGAAGAAACAGTAAATGCAACTGAAACATAATACATGAAGCACAGTAAGAAAAAACAGGAAGTGACTAAAAATTACTATTGCTTTATAAGCTCTACACATCATCTCTGCTTCTCTCTTTATCTCAGCAGGATGGTGGAAAGAGCATGAAAGATTCAAAGAGAAAGCTTTTATTTTAAAACAGAGGCTGGCCCAAAGATGCGCACTCAGACACCAAACATAGAACAGAGTTATCAGACTCTCTTTGAAAAAGCTTACTGTTATAATAGCCAATGAATTGAAAGGATAAAATAAATGCAAATTCAACACAGGCATTTACATGTTTGCAGGTACATAGCAGTCCTCAGGCCTAAATGTTCTAATATGAGACCACTGTGCCAGGGATGAAACAGAGTGGTGATGAGTGGTGCCAGATACTAGACTTATATCACTGCATGCATATGCTGCTAAAACACATTTAAAATGCATAAAGACCTGCAGTACCATAAAAAGACCTTTCAGCCCTACAGTCTGCATTGTGTAAGTTGGTGACTTGGTAAGCTGGTTCAGGTAGAGAACATTCATGATAAAAGCTTTTGTCTTTTCTCCCCAGCTTTCTGTCAAAGTGACCTTGAGTGAGGCTGTTAAATGTCCCGCATGTAAGATTTGGGGGGATTTAAGAGGATCTAATTGCAGAAATGTAATCTAATATTCATAATTACGCTTTCATTAATGTATTATCACACAAAAAAATAAGAATTGTTGTGTTTTTGTTACCTTAGAATGACCCGTTTATATCTACAAGGGTCAGTGCGCTGCTATGTTTCTACAGTAGCTCAGAACGGACTTCCTCTTCTCCTTTTTATCATTTTATAGCGGGTGCCATCCAGTGTTAAGGGTCATTCTCAGAGGAGTATGGACCAGTGATAATATCTCCTTAGCTAAAAAGCCCAGAACAAAACTTGCATTAGCTCTAACAAGGGCCTTTCATGTTTTTTTTGCACCCACCATAGGCGGTGTTCCAGTTGGTTACATTCTGCAACTTTACCGACAGATGCTATTAAATATTACACACTGAACCTTTAATGTCCAGCTATTTAAAAAAGAATTTCATAATTATAGCTCTCATTGATTGGCATACTATTGAACCACTACAAGCATATGTATTGTGCAATATGTACTAGATGTAATCCAGCACCAGCCAAGAGGGTGATATAAATAGCTTGTTCTTAGTCACCTTGTCCAATGGAATAACAATTTCAAACAATATGTGAAACATATTTCATGTACATATGTGTCAAAATATACCAGAAGATACAAGCAGACATGACAGTAATGCACGGAAACTCTTATGCAAATGGGCCACATTTTACAGCATATTTAAATACATACTGAAACACACATAAATAAATACTATGATACACACTAAAAACACACAAGGTGGCAAGCTATGCACTGAGCTTGAGTTGACAGAGTTCATTTGGAAGATGTAAAATATTTATAGGAGAAGACTGTGCAGGGGAGGAAGAAGAGATGAAAATAGTGTGGGAGCAACGGAGGGAAAGCAAATAAGACGGATGAAATGATGACGAGTGGGGCCCTACCGAAATGCCCTCTGTTACGCCTGAGCGGAAGAAATGCAAGCTAAATAAGTCATTGTCATTTCAAGTTCATTAGCTCACCACGCCGTTCCCTCCTGGGAGGAAAGAGAGAAGGTGTGTCGAGGTATATTTGTACAGTAGAAAAACCTTGGGCTGTTGGACAGTGAAATAATAGGAAATGATTTAGCTTGTTTAAAGTGTTCTTTCTTACATAAGCACAACTTAGAGATTACAACTTTTTACTGCTAATCCTTTTCCAAAAGCTCTCCTGTTCAACATGAATCAAATTGTATTCATTATTTGCAATTTTGATACTGGTATTGCTACTTTTACCAGTCTGCTCTACCTTTTTAATACTTCTTCCATGTCTCCAGCATGAACACTTACTAACTGCTCTGAAAAGAAAATTGTAGAATGAAGGAAGATCAATAGAAGACGAAAACAGACTGACAGCGAGAGAGCATCAGTAAAATGTGGAAAAAGAACAAAAATAAGGATTTAGGTAATAAAAAGCTAATCCTGTACCAGCAAACAGGATGACAATTGACAGTAATTACATATCCCCCCTGTAATTATGAGCTTTTTTTATGTGCCCCTCTTCTCAAGACCTTAGTAATCCTCTGGTCATTCCCGTTCTTCCATCTTCAGACATTCACTCTACCTCCAGATCTAAATAGCCAAGCACAGTCAGGCCAAATAAGCAAACCACCATGAACTACAGGGGCTTTCCTTAACCACAAATAACGCTTGATGTCACTTAAAACCAAGTCTCACTATCTAATTACTGAAAAATGTGCTTAGAAAGCACAAAATCCAACAGGAGATGAGAGTTGGAGTGGACTCAGTGAAAGTGAACTATCCAGAAGCAACGGAGGAAAGCTGCTTTACCACAAACTGGGGAGATGGAGATATAAAGCATGCATTACACAGCTTGAGGAACTCATTCTGGTTGCTAGAAGGACTGACGTTATGGTGGACCATAACGTGATCGCTAGAGTTCAAGGGGCGATCCTATAACGTGTACAGGATGGAGAGAGAGAGAGAGAGACAGTACAGTCACATCACAGAGCACTAGTCTGGTCTGGAAAAATATACTTGCTGGGCTTGCAGGAAACTAATAAAACAACACACTGATTTCACTGTAATCACATTCAAACCCAGAGCGAAGGAAGGGAAACCATTAAAGTGAGTGTGAGAAAATGAATTCCCACAGGAACATTTTTGAAGAAAGCTGAAAGGATGTTCCAAAATTTAGCAGAAACCCTAAATCACATTTAATAGCCTTTTAAGGGGAGCACTTTATTTCTTCATTATTTTGTAGAAAGTTGAAAGTGGCATACGACTTTTATGTTCTGAGTTAAAAAAAATTGGGTAAAATGGGTCACAAAAATATGGACCACGGGCCACTATTGTCAACAGACTAAGCATGTTTTTGGAGAGTATTTGTGGGAATGCAGTACATTTCACAAGAGAAATAAGTGGGTTCACGAGAGAGGAAAAAAATTTAAAAAAAGATAAAGCCTAAAAGGCTGAAATGGTTTAGGGAGAGAGAGAAAGAGTGGAGAAAATAATTACCATAATGGAAACTTTTTTTTTTTTTTTATCTCGTTTAGAGACAAGTCTTCAGGAAATTATGAAAGTCATGTAACAATAAAGCAAAGTAACACTATTGTGTGGAGCCACTTGCCTACAGCAGCCAAAAACAAAACCCTCCAAAATGACCAATTTAAAAAGCCAAAGAGGGAACTGTCAGAGAGAGACAGAGATTTGATTGAGCTAGAGAGAAAGCGGCAACTGTTCTGCATCCCAAGTATGGAAACATGCTTCTAGTTTGGAAAAGATTATTGAGAATAATGTTTACACCTCAGGGGAAAGGAGGGGAAGCTGAAGACAAAGAAGATATTCACAAGTCTTAGAACACCTGGATATCAGCCGCTCACACACACACACATACATGCAGAAGCACATTCACTAGCAGAAGGCTTGGTAAGCCGCTGTCCACTTTCTAATTCTGCACTATTTCATTCTGCGAGGATGTCAGCTGTAGTGTTTTTAATAACAGCCTGTGTGGAGAAGGACCACTGTTAAACAAAGCCGAACAGAAGTGATTGCTTATCAAAAGGAAGTGTGTGCTTGAGCGACGTGTGTGTTGCAGTGCCCGTGTGTCCTATCTTTATTAAATCTGTATTGTGAGTGCCAGGCTTCAGAGCAAGACACATTTCAGTCATTCAACAGTTCGACTATACCTTACTGATTCTATCATCTATTCCTTCAGCCCCAATCTCTCATCTGTTCAATTTCTATTTGCTCATTTTTATATTTGAGAGATACTGTAAGAGCCCGAAGCCTGTTTCCATCAGAGAATATCCATCTATTTTGGCAATCATACTGGGTATCGAGGGCTGGATCTGAACTGAAGGAAGCTTTCGAATGTGAGAAAAAGAAAAATTTAGACACTGCACGAAATAATCCCTTGCATGACAGAGCATCTCAGCGTGTCAAAATCCGCTTATTTATCTTAGTGTATAAAGTAAAAATAATAGGTCAAACGAAAAAAAGTCAATTATTTCTTCAGAAAAACAAGAAAATCCAGAGAGGAGGTTCAACCAAGTGTGATGAAAGCACTCTAGGGAACTCCAATAAAAAAACAAAAGGTCCAAGGTACTCTTTAACAAGAAGTTGAACATCTTGTATTGAGATGGCTATTTCAGAATGAAATGACCAAAAACAGATTATGCTTGTGCATAAAGAGTGCCTTTAGACCTATTTTTTATTTTTTTTGGGGTTTAAACGCATAGTACGTCATTTCTGTCACTAAGGGTCTCTCGATCAAAACAATAACAGCATAGTCAATATATATGGGGAAGTAGTGTGGGATCATGGGAGTAGTTCTCACCACCATTGCAATGAAAATCTATATGTATTAAAGTTTAGCACAAGTCAACAAATTATATAACACAGGCCTTGTAGTTTTTAGATCATTTAAAGTGGAAGTGTTTCATATCATTGCTTTAAATTTCATGAATTCGCTCAAAATCAACTCTTAGAATGCACGTGTATGTTTGTGTGTATGTTTGTCTGTCCCCGTGGGCCTGCTTGATCTGTTGCTATAGTACCATGGCCGTAGGATTTCCCCTCTGGGATGCGTCTTAGCTAAGGAACCAAAAGTACCTCAACAAATACAGTGATCCGCAGCTGCAGACAGTATGTATGTGTGTGTCGGTGTTGGGTGTGTCACCCAGTAAAATTCATACTGCGTGCCCTCACTTAATAAGGTAGTGGGCGTCCTGGTTTGGGTCTGTGCCATCTGTCAAGCAGCAGGAGGCGGAGAGGAGAGGTAGCTTGAGCAGCAGCGAAGCCACACTGAGAGTTAAAGCCAGTTCCTTGTCACTTCGAATACTCACCTAGTCTGCAGAAAGCACTGCTGGAGGGGACATGATCCACAACAGCTTGGCATGGCACACATGCGCGTACACATTTACATAACTGGCAATAGGGCAAGACACAAACACTAGCAGTTATGCAAAAACACACACATCAAACACAATGACAGCAAATAGAAAGGAAGCAGTTTAATAACATTCTCACTACTTCTTCAGAAGTCACGCAGCGCGCACACATCTGTGGCACACACTCATATACTCATTCCCTCGTGGACATATTGGGCACATGCACACACATCTGCACCCAGCCTCCCACCCACACACCCACATACACATCACACACACAACCAAAGATGGCAAAGGGGCTTGCTGTGACAAGGGAATAATTCTCCCTTTGACACAGCCAATTCCTCTGAAGACAAAAGAAGAGCCATACACTGACAAACTGCAGCCCTCAGAGGAACACACACACACACACACATACACATAGATGCACACAAGTCTGCAGCAATGACACTACAACCTCCTGTGGCGACCAAAAAAAAAAAAAAAGACTGGCCTATGCTGTCATCTGTGCGTCTATGTGCGCCTGCCAATGGAGGGCTGCATGTGTGAACTCCTACTCTCACATTAGACAAGTGACAGGGAATAAAAGACATGAGGAGAACACAAAGAGAGGAATGAGAAAGGGTGGCAGCAGCTGAAGTGCATGCTGGTCAGAATGAGGGCAGCTGATACTTGTCAAGGTGCCACAAAGGCTGAAAAGCAAGCACCAGTTTCTTTCAGCCCTGTATTTCCTACGTTTTACATACTGTGGCAAATCAATATAATTTCATGAAATCAAAGGAAACTGAAAGAAAAATAGTAACGTGTTAATCAGTTCTGAATGTTTTTTGGTTTTTTTACTTAGAAGATATAGAAAAGGTGTTAAAGTTCTGTCCAAAAAATGAGTCAGTTTAAGATGATTCATTCATGGCATTTGCTTTTAATCAAAACAGGTTAAGTCTCCAATCTCTATAAAGGTATCTTAATCCTTGTTCACACACTATTCAAAGTTCAGAGCAATTAAATCTGTTTGGATAGGATGTCCACCAGATTTCCATGCTTCTTACAGGCCTGGGTATGAAAACAATTAAATAAGGAAGTGCAGCGCAGAGCACATTTCAACATGGAGCTACTTCCGTTTACAGATATTTACTTTTAGGCTCCATCTTTTCTTTTTTTTTTTCTTTTTCTTGTTTTTATTCCTGCATTTGGTCAGTCGCAGGGCGGAGCAGTGACGAGCAAAACCGAGTAGACCAGGGCAGTCCAACCAAGTCAGCAGTCCACTTGCCCTCTCTCTCTCCCCCCCTTTCTCTCTCTCTCTCTCTCTGTGGTGAACATCAAACACACTGTGGTCTGTTTCATGCTCCCTGCAGCCCATTATGGCTTAATGCTTCAAGAGTCTTCTTACTGACTTCAGCATTTTAACAACTCCAGCATATTCAGTCGGTAGGCAAGCACATATACACAAACCGATGCAAACAGACATGCATGCTCAGAAACACACACACACACACACACACACACATATAAACAAGTACAGACAGGAGCCCAGATGCTAGGATTCACACTCTTTAAACTGCAACAGAGTTATGAGACTGCACATTGTGACAGAGGAACAACTGTTGCTTTTGCTTTAATCTGTCTGTGGAGGAGCACCAACAGATGCACAGAGCTTTATGCTGACATTAACCTTCAAATAAGCCTTGGCCCTCTTATCTCTGAGGCAGTTAATGAGTTCCATTCACAAGGCGGCAATATGTAATTCAGTGTGATCAATTAGTTATCCAGTATGTGGAGAATAAGAACAGCACATCAGTGGGGATATTAAATGGGATGGAGATAAGTCCACTGTCCGGAACAGCTGCAATGACAACACTGAAATCTTTTCCTAACACCCAGTATTAACTATTAATGCATAAGTTTGATTTGTACCTTTATCTGTCTCAGGCACTTTTCAGAAATGGAGTACATAACATTGCTATGTGTGCAAAACATAAATGCATCTCTAGTAGTTTCTGGAGTTTTGCTGAATATGCATTCATTGATGGAGCCTGTATTTTAAAATTACAAATATGGAGAGGGAGCGCTGGTGTGGCTGGACTGTTTTCTTTCTTTTTTTTCCCTTAACACCCCTCATAGTGTTAATAAAGCACTATGAGTGGACAAAATACAATGATATGAAAAAGTGTTTCGTAGAAGTATACTGATTTCATTTTCTTTAAACAGAAGAGATGACAATTGAGTGAAAATGTAGGCAGTTATTTTTTGTATCCTGTGTTATGTGTAAACATGACCTGTTTTAATAGTAGGTTTGCAATCTTACTTAACTTGAATTAAAAACGGAAACTAACAGCAATCGCACAACTATATCAACACAAGACTATAAGCCCTTAAACACACTTGTACAATTTCATATTTCACTGCAGGTCATCTATAGTGAATTAGCCAAATTAATAAACATGGATAAATTCTTTTAATTTGATGTGTTAATTTAATCAGTGACATAGTTACAAGTTTATTAGGTGTTTAAATTCACCTCTATCATGTTTCAGTTTTTGCGGCTTCTGTCTGTCTGGGCAGATATATTTTATGCTTATGCTTTATGCATTTAAGCTCTGGTTGAAAAATTGTGCAGGGGCAGCAAACACACTGGCCACCATTATCTTACCATTAACTTCAGTCATAAAGGGGAAAGAGCTGCCCAGGGAGATTTTTCTACTCAGTGTGTGAAAATCTGTGCTATTTTTCACCTTTAACATTGCTGTTTCAAATGTTAAGACATCTACTCAGTATTTAGTGTGGAGCTGCTCAGTCCAAAATATTCCCATGCTTTTCACAGTGGGCTACCATACTGATCAGCCCATGTTTCCAGCCACAAGCCAGTCTTTAGTCAACAACAGTTCCTAGCAGGGCTGGTGAGCAACAATCCCACTGTATCATTAGCCAAACACTGGTTAGAGATGACACCAGAGCAGAGAGCCTGTAGCAACCAGCAATCAACAACAACACAAATACAGCATGGGAAAGCCAATGCCATCCCAGAATGTTACCAGCCTTTCTGCAGATGCCTCATGCAGCTTGTCTTGTTGTATTGGCTTAAATGACACTGAGCATCTAACACTCATTGTCTGCCAGCTGCTTTCAAAGAGCGGCTGGCGCCTTTCGCTTTAAGAGCCAAAGAAAGAGAGAGAAGCAGAGATGAAGGATGCGATCCACTGAAAGACAAAAAAGATAAGTCATCAAGACTGTAATGATGGGGTGGGACAGGGAGGGGGCAGCGTAGCAGTGAGACGGATGAGCCTCATAAAAATCAATCATCCATTTTTGGTCAACACCAACAAAAAAGCTGTTTCCAAAAAACATTACACACAGAGTTAAGCTATCACACTCACTTTAAGAGCATCAATCAGTTTACTTGATAATTCACGAACCATTGCTTTTCATTTCTCCACAACTGATACTGCTCCCACGGTCCAGTAAACACCACTTCAACTCTACGATAACAAACAGCTCACCCTTAACTCAATAGCTTTCTTCCACATGTTTTTATTCTCCAGGGCAAATTACTTAAGAATGGAGGACAATTCAAGTTGTTATACGAGGCGTATCGATGAGAGAGCAATATCGAGGAATCTTCTTTCATTGCTGACTGAGCATAATCAAACAGACTGTTATATTGGATAGGGGTGTTCAGCTGGTCGACGATTTTCTTACTTGACTTGTCAACCTTGGGCTTTTAGAGAGGTTAAAGAGTTACCAAAAAATTCTCATATTCTTAGAAAATACAAAACACATTTTTCATGATGCATATTTGTTTTTGAGTAATAAACTCAAAGAGACATGTCTGTACTTAATTTGTACCATGCTTCCATGCTAGCTTATCAAATTTTGGTTTTCATTGTCCTTTTCCTTACAATTTTTTTCTTGCAATAAAAAAGGGGGGAAAAGTTATTTTTAGGCCGAGGATTAAGACAATCTGTGTGCCAAGGAACTGTATCTCATAAATAAAAAGTGGCAATGAAGAGAATTTTAAAATGCGAATGGACATCATTCTTAGAGCTGGGATGCGGCCATCTTTCATCGTCCTCCTTAGACTGAATTGGGGTGATGTACTCAGCATGTGACCTTGAGTCAAGCTCAGCCAATACATTAGGATGATCAAGCCCCGGTGTCACAGCGGGAAATATCCTTCTGCAAATGTCAGGGATCATCCACAACATTCAGGTGGCTCATAATTTGGAGGCGTAAATTAAAGCTTTCACATTTTAGTGAGGTGTTTAATATGCCAGACTGGAGCATATGAGTAGTTACTTATGCTTGATAGCCCAGAGACAGAGACGCAAGGAAAAATATTGTCAATGTATGAAGCCAACCCTGCTATCCTTCTATCTCTTTCATCTCTCTTATCTCCCACAATTATCTTTCTGGCCCTTACTGTCTGTCTTACTCTAGTATTTTCACTCTTACAGAGAATGCATTGACCCTAGACTTAAGTAAGCTCCACATCATTGATTGAAACAAGAGGAATGGCTAGTGTCATGACAAGACAGATTTGCTCTTTAAAGCATTATGGATTGCAGGCATTTTGAAGAAAAGGGGATTTCTAAAAGACTGGGGCTGGCGTTAATTCTGTCAAATGATTTATTCAGTATGGTCGATCAATTAAATTAGGAGTGTCCAGTTACTACTTGGCCCTCGCTACCTTATGATCTATGGCGTGATGACATGAGCTAACAGTTTCATCACATTACTGCCCCACCCTCAAATCTTATAATCTCTCATATCCTATCAGTATAATCGCATGGATGGATCTACTGTATATTTATGCAACAGATATCGTGTTCCATACAGGCACACTCTTAATGTTCCAATTATGCGTCTTAGTGGCAGCTCCAGATAATTATAAACCTGAGTGCAATCAAGACGAAACACATTAAATCTGAAGACGCAGCACATAGACTGTTACTGTCAAGACACAAGGCTGTTTGAACAGTCAAGCTGAGCTCTCTGAGAGCCCATACGCCATCAGAACATAGAGCAGTTTCTACTTTAGGATCATCCAGAGAGTGTGACCTTTAGGTGAATGCTGCAGAAAGTCACCCATGTATGTCTCAGTGCCATTTGGCCTGTACTAATAGACCAGCATTACTGTCTTCACAGGGGAGAGGAGTTTATCCACTCTCACAGAAGTAAAAAATGAAATGGACAGCATAGAGAAACTGACTGAAGCAGAATCCGGAGGGGACTTTTTTGTGCAAAAGGGAGTGATGTCAGATTGGGTTGGAAAAGGACGGTAGCAATATTACAGTGAGAGGCAAAATTCCACTCCATATGTGTACTCGTGTTGGTTAAAGGTAAAAAAAAAAAAAAATCTCAGCGTGGTACTTCTTGAACTTAACTGAACGTTTTGGTGTGATGTGTGCTGGTTCAAAATTCAGTGTGATTTCATTGGAATCTGTTTGTAGAAAACTTGGTTGTGTAAGCATGCATGGTTAGTCCCCTGCCTTGTCCATGCATGTACACTATACTGTAACTGTAGAACTTGAAATTGCAGTAAACTCTCCCCCTCTGTGTGTCTGTGTGTGTGT
>JAPQRN010000010.1:10658891-10686639 GCA_037367275.1 Coranthus polyacanthus
ATTTTTATATATATATATATATATATATATATATATATGTAATATACTATACATAGAAAGGCAAAGGTAAGGAAAAACATAATCTGTTCTTATGTAACACTAAGGAAATTATGCAAAAAATACTTCTTTTATCATTTATCAAACCCCCAAGTGCAGTTTTATGAAGACATTAGTGACAAAAGTCCAATGTACATCCAGATCTGATTGAAGACGGATGGCATCACATAACTAGAGTTTCTTCTCACTAATAAAGTGATGCAGGAAAGGAGCAGCAGGTTTGGTCAGCTTAGCGGGCCTGCTGCCAGGCCTCAGTGGGGTTTCTATGTAAATATCAGCATGCTGTATCAACAGATGTAATCAGTCTTTAGAGGGGGATCATTGTGTCCTCTCTCTAAAACCAGTTTCATCCTGGGCTCTTACTGATAACATCGATTCTGCCTCTTCTCCGGTTTTTATGTCAACCATTAGCCTGAGTTCAGCACATTCACCAGAGTGCTACAGTGTGTACACATTACTCAATAGGTCTATCTCTTTCCTTTCTCATCTCTTGTTCTTTGTATCTGCCTTTCAGTCCAACTCATTTCTTCGTCCCTCTTATTCCCACACTTACTGTCCCTTATCGTCATGGAACATGTGGTCACGCCTTCATTCTTGCATCCATGCATAAAACTGTTTTAATCCCTGCCTTTTCTTCTTGCCTGTCCCTTCGCCATCTTGCGGTGCTACATCATCATTTGATCACATAGTGTCTGTCTGTGCAAACACAGCCTCCACAAACAGCAGATCTGCATATCTCCTCACGGAGCCCTCCCCAGTTGCCAGAGACAGATGATGACAGAAAAAGAAGAAATTTTGACGGTAAGCACAAAGGGTAGACAGATAGTATTGTAGAGGAAAAATGAGAAAAAAGCGAGGGGGTTTGGGAGAGAGGGGTGAGTATATGAGGCAAGATAAGGACTGAGAGATTATGACGGATGACATGGGCAGGATGACAGGGAGGGGAGTTGGGGAAAAAAAAATTTGCATGACAGGATTGTACAAGAAAGGTAAAACAAATGAAGTACTGGGCAAATAACACAGAGAGTTTTTAGAAGAGAAAAAGAGGCTGGAATCAAGAGAAAACAAGCAATGGCCAATGTGGTCCGACCCTTGAATTTTTGGGGTTATTTTTGTTAACAGGCGCTGTGGTGGATGAGATACGCCCCCTGCAGTGAGTTACATTGTGCCTTTGTGTGTCTCTGTGGGCATCCTGGCACTTTTTCTGCTCAGTAATCTGAGCACATTCCAGTCTTCACCAAGCATAGACAAAATCATAGGTGCATTTGCACACAATATAAGGAAACCCAATGCAAAAAAGCCCCAGCACAAACTACCACTTCAAAATATCCCTTTTTCTTTATAACGGATCTAATCTGACTGCACATAATTGATATACCAATTGTATCTAAATAATGCTCACTGAATGCAGTGTTGTAATATTTGCTCCTGCACAGTACCATATGTAGTCACTTATTTTAAAAAAGCACACATTTTATTTATGTAGACTTATGAGAGGCCTGCACTGAATCACGTACACAATGGCATAGACTGTACCCATCTGGCAGTGGCGCCTTTTCATTCCTCCACCAACTTCATCCAATTACTCTGTTCATTTGCCTGCCTGCTGTTCTCATATAAATATTTCACCTTCTCTATTTGTCATATGTCATACAAGATAAATTAACTACCCTCCTCATCTGCCTCTTGCCGTGAAAACTCATAAACTCTTGTGAAGGAGATGACAGAATTGAAAGATTCACATGACCCCTTACAGTCAACTCTCATGCCAGTAATTGTTTGCTAGGTATTAATGGGATTAGTATGTATATTCATGTAGTTATTGCACAGGAATGCACGGATAGTGCTGTGCTTTTGCTACAAAATAAGAAGTTTGCGGAATATTATTTTGCTTAGCCTGACCTTGACAGTGGCTGTAACAGAAAATGTAAACATTTAATCTGGCCACTCTGCATTTTGATGTGTCTAAGTGGGCCAGTGTCAACTAACCACAACTTTCTCCATGTTTTATGTGGTTCTTTGGCAGATCGGTGGCTGTTCATCCAGATTGGCAGCATTTCCTTCCAAGCGAGCCTTGAAAACAGTGGGAGGCCACGTCTCTGTGGTTCTCAGCCCCCTATGAGGAGTCCTTCATTATTTTCCGACTGCCACTTTAGAATATCCACACATTCCTTCAGCATTCTTTAGCCCTCCCCTGTACAGAAGCACTTTATCACATCACTCCTCCTCACATTTCTCCAATTTGTTTTTAATGAGAGTGACAGTGGAATGTATTGCTGCTGACTCATTTTGATCATTGGACAAAAAAACACACTAAGTGACGGTCGTAGGGCACAAGTTGCCAAGCTGGTAGTGGCATAGTTTTGTCTGAAGCTTTTCCTCTAAACCCTCTCTGATCAGAGTAAAGCTGCTAATGGGGAATTGCCATTTAGATGAATGGCACTCTCAGCACTCCCCTCATATGGTGTTGTAAACTGGATTGTAAAACAAATCTAGCTTGTAAATCTGTCGGCTGAGAAACAGTCTGTCTTTAGTTGGGTTTCAAATGAAGCTGTAAGGCAGTGTGTGCATTTCCTTCAACCCAAAGTGGAAAAATGCTGAGCCTAATCACTTATGGGAAACCTCCTCTGATTGGAACGTCATTTACACCAGCCTGTGTTAAAAGGTTGTGTTGATCATGTAATATTGTCATGATCTGTGATGCATGTTTATTTACAAGGTAACTCTGTAGTAACGTCTATGATGAAGTGGCTTGTTTGAATTAGTATTGCAAAAGAATCCAGAAGAGAAACGACTACAGCTATACACCAGCCATAACCTTTCATTTGGGGTTAAAAGGAATGCCTGGGCAAAGACTGCAACACACACACATTTATTCAAAGAATACTTTAATTCCGGGTCTTTGTTTTAATCAGGTCTTCAACAGGTGAAACTAAATGGAATGCAGCCATTACAATGTTATTTTTCACATCTGTGGTTTCCTCTTACGTCAAAAGAAAGCACTTTCATCAGGCAATGCTGGCAAAAAACAAATTTCACAGTTGATAGCATTTTAAAAGAAGGGCTAGAAACTGAATTTGAAAAAAAAAAAAATCCTGTTAATATTCAGTCATTTATTCCCAGTAAGTATAGTTTCAACTTCTCAGCACTGGTTTTCTTTCTGCTCCATCGTTGTGAAAAAATATGAAAATAAATTTGATGCAATAGAATACATTTTAGTATACAGAACGAATGGCTACTATAAATAATTTGGTGCATACAGATGAAGTGTAACCATCAGCCACTGGAGAATACATGCATGAAAAATACATAAGATTATGTGGATATATGGTGTCACGTCTGGAGTCACAGTTGCGGTAGGGTTCCAAGTCAAAACAGGAAAATGCAAAGGACTTTTGTTGTCCCAACAGAACTCAAGTCAACAAGGTGTGTTTAGTGTCAGTAATGTAATCCAAATCCTGTCCGGTATGAGAATGGGAATATGTGTTATAATTATGAGAGTGTATGAGAGTGAGGACTTTGTGGCCTTGCAACATTGATTTCCCCTCTCTCATGCCCTGCAGAATCGGACAGGACCCGGTGTCTCTGAATACATACAAAGAGCCAATCAATGCTGCTCCTGACTCCTGCACATTCATTCATCCTATAGGTCACAAATACACATACGGGCAACAATGCTCACACACAACCAAATTAAAAAATTGGCATTCGTGGTCATTTATGCTTACGTAGTGATATCAGACATTCAAAGTGCATGAGGGAAACAATCCTGGTGGGGTGAAGGGAGGAATTATTACCAAAGCATATCTACTACAACAGTCATACACACTAATGTGTGCATTCACGGGTTCCATTTAATATAGACAGAGAGAGGTACAGAGAGGGAGAGAGAGTTGGAAAGGTGGAATGGCACCCAGGGGAGCTATGGAACATTCACACCAGTGCTCATCCATCTCCAGGACATGAGGAAGGAGACTGCCTGTAGCATGCCAAACAGAGTGAACATGACAGAGAGTTCAGCATGAGAAGCAGGCGTGCCTTGAGCATGTGTGACAGATACAGATGCGTGGCCACAGACACACACACACTCACACACAAAGTCCTTTTCAAACTCTTTAATCAAGCCTCACACCACACATACACGGATGCAGACCCCACTGGTCTAATTGGAATGGGGCTAGATGGGGCACATTTTTCTCAGGCTGAATATTGTCATGTGGCAACGTAGTTAATCTGTTTTCTCAACAGCCAGACTTTCATGTGACTAATGCTTAGGTCCTTCTGCGCCACCTTATTAAGATACAATACATTGTAATGTCGGGTCTTTAGACACCTGTTCCTGTTTCTGCAGTTGCGTCACTTCCTGTTGCCTGTTGTGCTGTGCTGCTGTTGATGGAGTTATCCTAAATCACTTAACACTAAATTTGAATGTGTAGCGTCTTTCAAATTGTACCATGCTCTCCCTCTACTCAAGCTTATTTTTGTTATTTTTGGTCTGTGAGCTCAACGGAGAGCAGTAGCTTTCGTCCAGGGTTTAATTTTTGCTGGATCCTACTAGAACAAGATCCAGGATCTTCCAGAATGGATCTGGCACCTCCTTTGTCACTATCAAAATCTGTAAATCTGTTTTGTCATTTTTTTTATTTCCAATTGAAGTTGCTCATAAATCGTTTCTTTGCTATTTTGGATACCTTGTAAATCTGTTTTAAAAAAACTGATGTCAGTCACCTAGGTCACACAGTGACGCATGAAGTCACATTATATAAGTGCTGAAATGGAGCAGGGGAAGCAATATGCAGCAAGATAGGAGACTTAGACTGGTTTCTTAGACATGGTTGTACATAGAACATTTGGCGTTAATTCCATCCCCTCCACATTGTGGAAACAGAGTGGGACAGTGAACAAGAAGAGAGAGGGAGAGCTGTTACTCACCTTCTGATTCTCCTCTCTCCTGCCCCAATGTGTCACATATTTAGTTTTATCTCTGAGTCATTTAATGACAATGATATTTGCAATAAATGTAGTCTTTCCACAGCATTGGAGACAATACTTAGTGAACTGGAAGTGCAGGTTTGCATCAGTGAAAACAACCCATTAGCTGCAGTAGCTAGTCAGGCCCAAGTAGCTAGTGCGGACCAAATCTAGCATAGCCCCTGTAAGCCATCCCCCAGCATGTCCAGAGCAGCTGGGAAGCCAGGCTGGCTGGGTGACAATAGGTGAGTTTCCAATGCATTTAATGTGCATTTTGAAATTGCACATCGGGACATGTTGAAAAAACGTCACAAATTTCACTGGAACTGGTTTTTGGCTTTTTTGCCAGGTAGTGTGGACTAATGAGGAGACCAAATGAATCCTGTCTCATCCATTTTAAAAGACATTACAGCCTTTTTAGACGAAAAACAACAACAGAATGTGTAACATAGCCTACAGCGCCACCTGCTGATGACAGCCTAGTTTATTGGCTCCAAAGCAGTTTATGGAAACATACATATTATGCATTCTTGTTTTTGCGACTTTTCAAAAGTTCGCTTCAAATTTGCTTGATGTTTTATTGAAACACAGCTAATAAGTAGATGTCATAGCCCTTAACTGTCTGTGTTTTACCATCACAGAAGAGACCACCGTGCAAAGACTCACAGACACAGTGAGGTGGCATACTATATGTGGCTAGTACAGATGATCCCTGCATCTGCAAGTAAGATGGATAAAATCAGAATGATGACAGCAGCTAATGTTGTCTGTGGTGAAGATCATAAAGACCAGATGGCCTGAACACAAGCACGACCAAATTAAATCATACCTACAATGCAATGGCTTTGTCCTCAGAAGATGCAGGATTGTAGTGCTGCAGTTAATGTGTGGTGAGACTAGGTGAGGGCCTAGTTATATGTAGGGAGACCTTGTTCATCTGTGTGGTTGCCCAGACATTCTACAGAAATAAACTAGCTCATGACGTAATGCCAGGTGTGCTGTGAACTGAAAAGAACACAACCAGACTATTATTCCAGATTTATAGAAATACTGCACCTGCCATCAATGATGAGTGCATGGGCAAGTTATCCAAAGGTCTTTGCCAGGTTTGGCATTCCAGTTGAGGTGGTGAACAATAATGGACCCTGGCTTTCAAGTGAAGAGTTCTAGGAGTGAGGAAGTTCATCTCAAGTACTGTACATCCAGTCTTCACTGTGTGCATGCAGAAAGAGCTGTACAGACAGGAAAGAAAATTCTCAAGAAAGAAGATCCTAAGATGGCTCTGATCAGCTATCGGTCAACTCCCTGCTTCAGCACATGCAGGTTATCGATGGGGATGAAAATCAGGGAAACACTCCCCACTTTGGAGAAAAATTTCTTTCTATAATGGCCTAGCAGAACAGTTGTGAAACAAAAAGACGAGAGGGAAAGACTAAACACAATCACTACCTCAACTGCAGCCATGGAGCCACACCCTTACCTGTCCTGCAACCAAGAGATGTAGGATTCTCCAAGCTGGATCATAAAAAGGTGTGGTTTCAAGGGAAAACGCCACCCTGAGATCCATTGTCATCAGCAAGGAGCAGAGCTATGACAGAACCACTATTACCTCCAACCAGGGCCAGCTCTCTAGCCCAGCCTAGCAGCGCTCAGTGAGAGCACAGGGCAGATTGTAGCTACATCCACAACCCCTCTACCCGGTCAGAGTGTGAACAGACCTGGACAGGCTTGTAAACCAGTTGGTGAGGTTTTACCAGTTGACCGCTGCAGATCACATGACCTTTGTGGGATGTTTATAATGTTGATTTGTGATTATAAAATTGTAAGTACCATGGTTGGATAAGAAAGATACAGTATATTGAAGTATCTCTTTAATATTGGTTTATGATACAGTATGTGCTATTAATATGCCATTTTCTGTTGAAGTGTTCTTTAAATGTTATCAAAATAAAACAAAAGAGGGAGAAATGTCATCTGCAGTAGGTAAGTTATTTTTTGCGCATTTGCATAACTTTGAAAAGGCTACATGATCGTTCTCGGGAGTGTAGATGTATGTTGTTGAGCTGCCTGACAGTGATTACTTAAAAAATGGCAGAAGGTAAATAAAGCTGATAAATAAATCTCAATTATTTATAGGACACAGTAAAAAACAGTCAGTGCTGTCCAACAGCACACAGTAGCCAGCATTTATAAATATGGGCGTTTTTCAATCTCACACATATCACACACACATCACATAACATTTATATATATGAACTGTTTTATTGCATAGGTTTTTTTAGATACTACAATAATGACAGCCCCCGACTCACAGTATTGTGTGCTCTATAAGCAACAGAAAGGCTGGCAAATGACAACATGTCTGCGCTGTATAAGTAGGGTCAACTGTATGTTACAATAAACTGTTGGTATGATAAGGGACATGTGTGAGCATAGCCATACAATTGTCAATTTGTGTGGGAATTTGACTGGTGAATAATAGCTGGACGAGGTTAAGAAAACTTTTTTTTACCATTGGATCTCCTCTGTGAGTGGTTAGAAAGGGGTCCGAGCTAGACGCCCAGTCGTCTGGCTTATGGTGTGGCTGTTCACGTCTGCCTCTATTTTTCTTTCATAACAGTCCGAATAGGTTGGGATTCTTGTGGGATCTGAGATTATTGCACAGTTGAATGGCTGTTCTACATTATTACTTTCATATTGGGCGCTGTTCATGCACATCCAGAACGCCTGCCAGAGGGAGCTGCTGGATGCCTCTGACAATCCTTGACTTTTTCTATTGTTAATATAAATTAATGTTGTTTTTAGAAAACATTTCATCAGTCAGTAACAAAGAAGACCATGGAGTGTATTGTCACACCACAATTATTCCCGCAGTCAGGCCTATGAAAAATGACAACATCCTTATGGTCGTTGCCAGGAGGAGAGCACCCCCTAACACTGTTTACCTGCCGTCTGCCAGCAGCATAGTGCATGATGGGAAACAGAACTGACAAGTGAGGCCAATCAGTGAATAGGAAGAATCAAGCAAAAGTTCTTATGTCCTTGTTGTAAATTTGTTCCCTGTCAGTGTGGCTCCTCTTGATGGGCTGTCATGTTGAAAATGTGTTTAATTGGAATCAATTAACTCAAGAGCTCAATGAGCATAATGCTAATTGGCTAGCAGAGCACAGTGACAAGCAGAATTGGCAGTGGCAGCTTGTGTTTGCCTGTTGTGAGGGCAGAGGAAAGGGGAATGGATACAGTCGATGGCTGAAACTCAAGAAGGAGAGCTGTGGTTATTGGGAGCCGCAGGTCCTCCTTCGTTTCCCCTCTACCTCACTCAATTGTCCGTCTTTGAAAAGTTATTTCCAGTAGCTCCCCGCCTCCGTTGCTCCCTCCTCTTGGTTCAAGCTTGTCACTCTGGCTAAAAAGGTAAGACAATCTGGGAAGGTGGTGAGAAAGTGGAGGGCGAGGGGGTTTGTAACCCATGCTGTCATTGACTTCAGTGAACATCTGTTCGAAAATGCGGTTATGCATCTTAAGGCTCTGTTCACGGTCTGTGATGCAACTGCGGTTCATCTCTGGATGTGTGAAATGCTCTTAGATTTACTCTTAACTAAGGCAAGGAATGTTTCAGTATGTGTATGTATGTCTATGTGTGTGTGTATGTGTGTGTGTGTCTCTGTGTGTGAGAGAGAGGACACTGAGGTGTGGACTTGGCCAAGCCAGTGGGACAGAAGCGCTGATGTGTGCTACCGTTTAAAATAGCCCAGACAGACAGCTGAGCAGCTGTGACCTCAGGTCCCCTGAACTCTCAGTTACACTCACTGACCACACTGCTCCTTGCAGTGTGTGTGTGTGTGTATGTGTGTGTATGCAGACTACCTACAGTATAATAAACTGAATCTTCCATGCCCATTTTGAAAACATTAAACTCAGAGACTGCATAGCCTACAGCCAAAGACCTAAGTTCAAAGTACTTTCAGACTAAATCTTTGTGTCTCATTTTGCTGCTGTTATTGCCCATGTTTTAAAGTCATCCATGGCTTTTTGCGTCAGTCATCGGAGGTTATTAAAGGACGACAGACAGCTTTGGTTTTGTCAGACAGGGACAATGCAGTCCAATTACAGCTCAGCCAAAGACCAGGCACAATATCCTTGGACTGGGTACTCTTCCTGCTCGTCTGCAGCCAGCCAGACACTCAGTTTCACAGCAACAAGCATGAAATAGACTCCAAGGATCAAATACAGACTGCGTGCAATTGGAAGTGTACAACTGTGGGACAGGGTGTGTGAATGAGATCATCGGTGTGTGATGATTTTTATGTTCATAAAAGTGTATGTGTATGTACGTGAGACAAAGAGAGTGAGGAGCGGGTGGACATTGTGTCAGTAGCCAGGAAAGTGTTATTAGTTATATGTGCTCTCAAACTGATGGCTAAAACAGTAGGAGGTGTGGTAAGACTTGGAGGGTCAGTGTCGCCTGATCCATTGCCATCAAATGATTTTAGAATCAATGTGGAGGAAAAAACTACGAGTGTTACCCTGATGACCAATAATAAACATTACTTCCAAATATTCTGATTCACTCCCGATGTCTTTGCAGTTAATAGCTTTATTTGGTAGTTAGAAAATGTAAAAACCATGAAACTGTGCAGGTGTGAAGCTTGCTAACACCGCATGGTAAAATTTGAAATGATTCATGCTGTAACCTTACTCTAATCAAATCTCAGAGCAGATATGCATAGTTTAGTGTTTATGAGTCATCTGGTAGCTAAGCTGTGGTACTAACATCAGGGTTGACAGCACAGACTAATTCAAGGCAATTATAGTCCACAAATAGGCAAAGTTTCCCCTACGGAAGCAGCCAACGGGTCAGCCACACATCAGCTGAGTGAGCAAACTGTCACTATCGACGCCGCTGTCATCACAGCTGACTGTCTTTCCAGCACCATACCTATTCATGTCGTCTCCGCTCTCACACTCTCCCTTCGGCCTCTATTCCGGGGGCAAACACACAGACCGATATGTTTAGCGAGAGGCTTCCTGAATGCAAATAGAGAAGGTCAGGCTGTGACGGCTTGCCCTGCCTGCGCCCTCAGAACGCCATTTCTGACCAGCAGCAGTCAGACCGTCAGTCAGACTGTGGTGTAAGAGACATAGACTGATGTTTTCAGGCATAGGAATCCAGCAAGCGTCATGTAATTACAGTCCTCTTCTTAGTTTAAAGGAATCATTTTACATCTTGAGGAAATTCATATAACCTTAGATTATAAGATCTATATCAGTCTCATGTCTCTGTGTTGTGTATGGAGCTGAAGTAAGCAAGCAGTTAGCCTAATTTAGGAAAAGGGTGGAAGCAGGAGAAACCAGTTTCTCTCCAAAGTTTAAAAGTACTCCAACCAGCTATTCTCAAGCTCGGTATAAGATGTTGCATCTTATTAATTAAATCAACATCACATGCAAAAATAAAAACTACAATTATGTGTGAGACTGTGGTGTTCACTGAATTAATCCAAGAAACAAATGTAAATGTGAGAGTGTTAAAAGGGAAACAGCAATGAAATGTCACCATGTACTGTATGAAGAGCTGCAGAAACAAATCTTAGACCAAGGCTTCATCAAATCATAGCAAATTCTGAGAAGCAAGTGGAAAAGTTTGAAACAACATTATATGATTCAGGTTCAGATTCCGTTTTTGGGGACAAAAGCTAAACCCAGCTTCAGGTTTTTTGACAAAATACCTCTTTATGACAGCTCCTCAATTTACAGCTCAGGTTGTATGTTACTGTATGGAATAAAACATTTAAGTGGCAAAGCTTTTAAACCATGATGATAATGACGATGGCCGAGAACCCAGTCTTAATATCTGAATAACAGTAGTGGATGGAAACATTTTCTTTTGCCGATATTTTCTGAAAATTTGCTTGAAATTTTCGATACATTTGGATGGAAACCTGCCTGATGTCATCTGGCATCAGCCCCCTGCAGCCCTGCAAGAATGAGCAGGTATAGATACATGGATGGATTATTTATCAGTGTTTATGTGGAATTTTTTATGTGAGTTTTTTTTTTAAAGAGAGGCTATCGAGACCAGAAAAAAGCAGAGCGCCTTTAATAGAGCTCAGCTACACTGTATTATACTGATACAAAAAGAGAGGAAATAAGACACAAAACAATGGCAAGTGACTTAAATTATGTACATTTATACACATGCGAGGGTATAGGACTGTTAGTGATCTGTGGGTGCAATGAACGACAGAACAAAACATAGATGCAGTAAAACCGATATGGATATAGAACAAGATGTGACACATTTAAACTTGCAAAACCTTACATAGCCTGTTTTAATTTCCATTCTTCATTAACTGCAGAACTTTATATGTCTTTGTATACAGTTAAATTAGACGGGCCATTCTTCTGTATTATACAGAGTCAGTGAGTGAGTTTCCAGTTGGGAGAGGAGAAGTTGTTTTCAATTAAGGGTAGTTATTGTACGAGGTATCTCAGTGTCAATAGACTGACACTGACCTTCAGCTGAATAGATTTAGCTTAGATACTACATGTATCTTTTACATAGTTAGCTTTAATACTGTATCTGCAATGCATTGACCATACATTCATCATCCACATTCACTCACGAAACTCTCCTGTATCAGTATGTAATTTGATTTTTATTAAGTGGAATTTCAAAGAATGGACTATTTAATAGTAGACTGGGGAACATTTGAGCTTATTTGGTTCTCCTGAATGTTGTCTCCTGAATAAAATAGGAGGGATGCATGAGGAGGGTCTGTACAAATAGCTACCCCTGTACAGAATGTCCCACTTTGTTTAAATATTCAATATTCTACATTTGTGTATTAAGTGGTATTTATTCTGCATGTGTTTGATCTGCAAACTTACTTTGTTTCTCAAATTCCTATCCATCCTTTCAGAACGAAAGTTAAAAACCTGTTGTTGCCATCACTATGATTTTCAAAAAATCTGTTTTTGATGCTTCCTGAAAAAACAGGCTTAATCCAATGGTAAATTTGGTAATTTGTAGGTTATACATGCATTAATTATGCAATTCAACAAGCAAACACACAAACTGGATGCACAATAAACATTAGTAAAATCGGCAATGTACAGACTTTGTTTAAATGTCCAAAGTTTGTTCATTTATGTCCACTGATGTACATTCCTGTTTTTTATGATAGAAATTAAATCTCTGAATTTTTTTTTTTTTTTTTTTGCACTGTAATCTATGTGTAGCCAAGCACACAATATCATATTCAATGTAAGGGAGGAGAAGAAGAAGAATCCATTCAGTTTAAATGAGCCTTTTTGTCAGAACCTCATACATCAAATCTTTCCACCTATATACAGTTACATACTATACACACCTAGTTTGTCTGCACAGTATGTTCAGCCATGCCAGTGTGCCCGTGCTCTACCTGTGAACTCATTACATTTTAATCCCTGCCAAGGTACATAGTCATCAAAGTATATCAGATCAGATGTCTGGGCCAGACACATGGGGTTGATCTATCAATCCATCATGCATTCTTTAATCCTAGAAAAGAAAATGAGTTGAGTTTTCAAATGAGCTGGATTCTTCTGCCTGACTGGCGAATGGTGCAGTGGCTGTGATGAGGTTTTAGCCTGATAGGATAAGTAAAAACCAGCAGCAGTAAGAAGACAGATGTACCGACAGATTAACAATGTGTGTTTGTGAGTTAGCATTTTTAAGTAAAGTCAGAATGATGCAGTCCTAATCTGAACCACAAAGTGCGTGTCTGTGTCAGTAAAGCAAAGAGCCGTAGGGCTGTTCTAGTGTTTGTACACACAAACGTCTAGCCTGGATCATACTGTATACCCGAACAGAAGAAGCAGCAGGCCTTATATCATTGTAGATGAGCATGCATGGGATCAGCTTGTGCAAACACCTGAATTGGTGATGTTGTTCCTCCATGAACCCCCATTTACAGTCTCCTACAATGCAGTCTTCCCTCAGCTTTCCATTATTTTTTTCCATCATTATAGTCCATCCAGGTAAGTTGAAGATAGGGGTAAGGATATTGTGTGATATGTATATGGAGTGTCTGTGCGTGTAGGGGAAGAGTAGGGGAATTCACAGAGGCTGCTGGCATCAGAAAAGGGTCCACTGTGAGCAAAGTGCAGCAAGAAGCAGTGCAAGGCCCCAGGGTCCCGGCCAGCTGGCAGACGACGAGCCCCCTATCACCATAAATGATGTGGGCTTGACAGGTTTCTCATATGAGCTGTCACCTCCAGGCTGTCTCCCTGTGGACTTTCCTTCACTGGAGACGTCTATATGAGCTGTGAGAGACAGAAACAGAAAGAGATAAACACAGGTGAATGGTTTTGCTCATGGTACTAATCATGGTAATCAAGAGTCCCCTGAGCTTGTAAAATTTTACAGTAGAGATTCATTATCGTCATCGAGTCTCCTTTCCCATCACCTCATTTCAAATCACTATACAATGGGACATATAAAACATTAACATAGCCACAGTTTTTTTTTTTAACTCTCCACACACACACACACACACACACCATGATATCCAAGAATAGATGATGGGCAGCCTTCACTGTGTTATAAAAGCCAATAAGAAAAAAAAAGTTGTACTAGGTCACGTACAGTTTTTATCACAGTCCACCGAAACATACATATAAATTAGACACACAGACATTCAATTTCAACTATACTAAATGAGGTCTTCACCCATCTCGCTTCCCCCGCAGTTTCTTGATCTCTACTATTCTCACACAGTGTAACTGCACTGGTTCTGAACATATCGTATGTCATCTAGATTTCATTCTGTGATCTGACAGTGTGTTTGTGTCTCTAAAATCAGAAAGAAATGAATTCCTTCTGCTCATTACCCATCCTTCGTTCTGTTCCTGTCAATGATTCCCAGCCCTGTATTCATCAATAGATTAGACACTGAGGATGGTAATCTCATCCGCACAGATGTTACACCACACACCCTGTGTTACGAATTCACTTCTATTTAACTAGACTCACACTGTGTGCGTTATCAAAGGCCAAATTGTGCTAGTTTCAATGACGTGTTGTCAAACCATGTCTGGAGAGCGTAAAGGGCAGGACACAATCTGTCCCAAACGGGGATAGCAGTCTTTCCTGCGCAGCTTTTTTGGCAGGGGTAGAGGGGTCATATTAGACCTGTAGAAGTGTCATATATGTGTTCCCATGTGCAAGAGTTCAGCATCTCGGCAAGTCCTGATCGAATGAACAGGTGATATTAAGGAAGAGTTAATAAAAAAGAGAGACAAACAAGCAAATAGAAGCGGACACTGATGGTACCACAGAGAAGTGTCAATACTCTTTAAGCTGTCACTGTCAAGAAAACAGGGCATGTTTATGATGATTAGGTGTGTGTACAGACTGATATGTCTGGAACTCAGCTGTCTACTCTGTGACTTCAGTGTCAAACAGCCTGGCAGCATGGTGTGTGATATGACAGTTGTAATACACAAAATCAACACAACATAGTAAAATGTCAAAACGTAAGGAATACATCATTCCATTAAACTGACAATGCTTATCAACCCATCCCTATTGTGCATTTGGGTTTGTATGCATGCATGTATAAGCATGTGTGAATAGGGCTAGGCGGGCCTCTTGAGAGAGAAAAGTGTTTCTTGTGCCAATGGTTTTTGTTGTTCCAGTAGACAATAGACAAAGACATCATTTATCCTAAATCAGATGCTTGTTATTGTTTCAATGGAAATGGGCTGCATCTCATCAGGGAGATGTCAGAAAACAGCGTTTGAATGGGCCAGCATAACATTAATACAACTCCACTCTAGGCTAAACAACTGGCTAATTAATGGAGCAGGTCCTTGCCAGAACAAGCAATTATGAAAGACACAGCAGTTCTGCTAACTTTATATTAGGTACACATTCATTTAAGAATGCATGGTGTTGAAATGCTCCAAACTTTGAAATAAAATCAAACTGGATGCAATAGAAATTGAGCATATTTGACTATGATAAGACCCTGATGTGACCAAGACACAGGCAATACTTTATAGATCCCATTATATAAGAGAATATTCTAGCATCCAAAAAAAGGCAAGAAAAAAAACAAACAAACAGTTCTGCTTTATATGCTACTAATGTGACTTGGAACAAAATGGGAGGTTAAAAAAAAGTCAATTGTATGTTGTACATTTACTTTTGTTTGTTTTAAAAATCATACACATATTGTGATTACTTAGAATCATTATAATATTTTCATATTAATGAGTATAATATTTTAAATTGTATATTCACATTGTATGGCATATTTAATAATTGTGCGTTATAAAAGAAAACAAAAGCAGAAACCCTAAAGTGATGCACTGAAACAGTTAAATCCCCGTAAGAAAACAAAAATTGAGGCACAACGAAATGAAAAAGCAAGAGGGCAGGACGACAATGGAATGTGTTGTTGTTGTCATAATGAGACAATGTTAGTGGATAAGCCTTGCTTCATAAGCTGGCTCATGTGTAAATCCCCAAAATATGGTGGGGGAGAAGACAGGAGAACAAGCAAAATACAAGAACAGAAGAGGGAGAGAAGATGACGTCAAGCGTTAAAAGCAACAAACAGTCCAGTGTGACGATAAATATCCACTGTCACTCATCATCAAGTAAATGGAATCAGTGTGAATAAAGCCCCAAACTATGACTATGTGAGAAATACAATGACTGGATAAGTAATGTATATGTGAGTATAGGCAAATAGGTTGTGTTAGCTGTTATTTGTCACTAGAGGCTGCAGTGGACAGGGTCATAGTCAGTAAGACGACAGGAGATAATGTCAGTTTGTCAGAAAAGATTGAGTTATCAAACACCTGCACTATACTGTGTTACTTTAATACCTATACACACAGCAACGCAGCTCAACCAAGGTCTGTAGCTTGTTAACAAGGCTGTCGACTCATGTACTTTGATGACCTCGGTGCTGCTGGCTAAGTGTGTGAGAAATGGTTCATAGTGTCCTTTGCTGCTAATACCTCTCCAGATGGGCAGATTGTGTGTTTGGAGGAGCATCCATTTCCCACTAGCCAGAGAGCAACAACAGCTGCATCTAACAAGCCACTGCACTGAAGAAGAGGTGGACCTCGAGCTTTAGCCAAAAGGACGAAGGATGGGAGGAGAGGAAGTGAGCAAGGGGAGAAAAGGGGTTGGAAGGTGAGTGGGAGGAATAACAAATGCCTCGGTCATCAGTTCTTTGTAAAAATTTGGAGCAACAGAAAATTGCACGGCTATTCTTTGGGTAATTCTACCGCTACTGTCCTCCATCTCCGTCTTCTCCTCTCTCTGTCTTCAATTTATTTGCATGTTTGTTTGTTTTTGGGGTTGCCAGCATACAGCCACTGCTGCCATGCAGATTAGACTCTCAAACCTATGCAAAGAGAAGAAGCAAACTGTTCCCAAACAATCCTCCTTCTGTCTTCCACTGATAAGATTTTGTCTCTTTTTCGCTATACGTCATACACTGACAAGAATACACACACTTAAAATATATTTACGCACGATGCATATGGACACACAAAATCTTTACTCTCGCAAACATTTACTTACTTTGATGTGAGCAATACTACTGCAACAAGGCTGAGGACAAATCCAGTAAGTGAACACAGGGAATTTAGAGCTGTGTATGCCTGCATGTGTGTTCATGTACTTGTGTTGTTCAAGTCTGCATAGATCTCTTGGCTAAACGCTGGCTGCAGAGCTATAATCCAGTGAGGAATGGTGCTACTGTATAGTGGAGCTTTGCAAGTTGTAACACTATGTGCTATCAAGATGACAACGTATCTTTTTCCAGATTGTGCACTGACTTGATGCAATCATTAAAAATATACCATAAAGACTATTCTATTATTCACTGAATTAGAAAACACAGCATATACACAACCAACTCAGGCTGCAAGCTAAGCCACCCTTTTGGAGTGTGGTACTTAATACCATGTACAATCAAAAGACTGACTTGTTTATCATGGGCTTTAAACACCTGTGGCAGTTTCTGCTGTTCTACATTCTGTGCACAACATAAAGATGGTAGAGGTTTATTTAAGGGCATACCTAGGGAGTGTGGTGGAGGTGGATGGTGATCAGTATTTTGCTCCACCTCTCATTCTCACCATCTTCCTGTGTCTTGACTCACAGCCCTGCCTTGACCTTGAGGTTGCCTGCCAAGCATTAGATGGGAGACGGATGCGCGGGGGCTGTAATCTAGCGCAGGGGCCGGGGGTTTGACAAGGCCACCGGCTGTCTTACAGCGTGGTTTCATTAGGAGAGGTGACCTTTGATACATTTCTTACCACTTTGTAGCGGCAGACACATAAATGTTTGCATGTACACTTACACATTTATGCACATTCGTGATACATGAGTTTTTACTGCTGTGTTTTCACAGAAATGCCATCCTCATAAACACTGTATACAAAAACTTCTCAACCCCGGGTTCCACCGGGAGCAGTACCACATTATGGCACCAAAGTGGTTTAGTTGTGTGTGTCTGTCTGTTCTGGCCTGACAGAAGCAGAGCGTCGTGTCTGTCTGATCTCCTTTTGATGTGATTTTTGTGCTTCTGCCATAGATAAAGTAGGCCACATAGTTAAATGTTTTTTGTGGATGTGTTTAAGTTGTTAAAAACTAATTCATTCTCATAATTACTTCATATAAATATTTTGACATTGTGTTATCGACAATGATATAGTGATTTTAAGATAGGGAGTCTGCACAGGGTGTTTAAAATATTGACTGGATTCTATGCTGTTCATGTATCTAACTTCCTGCCTGTCTTATCTGCTCTGTGCTGCTTGACGTGCCATCTGTCAAATATGGACTTGTATTTCTAGCTAAGCAGAACACTGAGCTGGTTTTGGGACACTTCTAACGCACGCCAGCGTACTTCTGGTGGAAACACAAGCACTATGAAGAGTGGACGTGATCGGCTTCATGGCTGCTGCGGCAATGCGATGCAGCCGGATCCGGTGGAAATCAGGGATCAGTCCGCATGAAAACACAATTTAAGCATTTAAGACCATGCCAAACCAATAAACAGCACCAATCAGGAGGGAGGGAATGCACAGTCCAATTTGCATATCACATACAGTTGAGAGAAAAGTTGTAAGACACAGAAAGGAGGTGTCGCTGAGCCACAGGGACATAACACCCAGCTGTAGAAAATGCTCTTTGTTTCTGACACATTTTAAAGTATTAAAATCTGCCCAAGGAAATTAGGTCAACTGAGTCAGTAACCTCTTTTAAGTGCCTTCTTAAAACACACTTTTATCTGTGAGGCTGACTCTGATTTTACTTGAGTTTTTATTTCCTTGAACTCTCTTTTATCTTATTTTACTGGATTTTTATTTATCAAACTGTTTTAGTTTTTTTCTTTTAAATCCAGATGACTTGTCTGTTTATTCTGCAGCCACTGTGAAGCACTTTGTATCTTGGATTTTGGAAAGTTCTGTATTAATAAACATTTTGCTATAATAAAATAATAAATACAGTCAAAGTCAATTTTATTTTAATTTTTAAAATTCTTTTTTTTTTCTTTTATGATTAAAAAAGGCTCCATGGCAACACTCGAACAAAACCATCCAGAGACAATGATCTAGTGTTACTCATTGGTCGCAACATCATCATATAAACATCATCTTCACATCTTCAAGTGAAAAGCCTGTTTTTATTCTTGGGTAGAACCACGATTAGTAAAACTCAGAGCTATCAGTCTGTCTCCGATCAGACGTTAGAAGACCAATACAAGACTGATGCTCCTCTTGGTGGCTATGGATCACGGGTGTCCTGACACTGTTTGGTACAGCTGGAGAATGCTAAAAATCTCTGGGTCACTATCGTTTTTTTTAAGGCTTCTTTTTCTCTGTCTCACACAAATACGTTTACTTTCCTGAGTACTCACAATATTTCCTTATCTTTTTTTCACACACACTTTCTGACAAAGGGATAAGGTTAGAGGGCGGGGGAAAGGGGAGGATGCTTTCACACAGTTCATTACTGGCCATCCATCTTTGTGCTGTTTTTGTCCACAACTCAGTCTTTATGTGGTGCCATGTCAGCCAGGGGCTCCTCTTCCCTTTAAACTAATCTCCCTACTTTGTATTCAAAGTAAAGCACCAATTTTGGGCACACACACACACACACACACACTCACTTTTCTGGGAACAGTCTCTCTGGTTCACAGGCAACCTGTATAGGGAATCCTGGACTGGTACAGGGTCTCTGGCAGGCCACTCAAGGGGCAAAAGAGACAAAAATACAGTGCGCTACACCTAGCGGCTAGCAGCTAACCTAGCAACGGGCATGGCAGCATGGCAACTCCGGAGCAGGGATCAGTGCAGTGGAATCTGCCCGGTGCAGTTCTTGGCTGTATAAGACTATTACTAGGGCTTTGGCAAGATTAAGATTTACTCCCATATACACACACAAACACATACAGATAGAAACAAATAGGCAAAAGGGGCCCTGGGAGGACAGTGACCTCTACCAGTCAATGTGACAGATACTCAAGATGGAGGGAAATCTTGAAGAGAAAACAGTCTATGCAAGAGCGCAGTTAAAGGCCCAGTGCAACTCCTTTCTCTCTTATGGCCCTTTTCCATCGCATGGTACCAACTCAGTCTTTTTTGGTTTTCCATCAGACAAAAGTTGTGGATAGTAGTCAAAAGGTGACATGAAAAAAACTGCAGAAAGAATCGTCACTATCACTGCATCATCATTGCGACATTGAACAAACCCACCATTTTTAAATAATCCATCTACTGTACTCATTGTAGCCTATGTTATACTCATATATTCATGTATTATACTGTGGCACTGACTATATGGCAGCCATAAAACCACCATGGGGTCAAATGAGAAAGCACAGATGTCTTGACAACAAAAAAGTTTTATGACGACCAGTTATATTGAGGGGTGGACTGCGGTTGAAAATGAAATTCACGTACCAAAAGGGAAGCGAAAGTGGAGTGGAGATGGTACCCTGCAGTGGAAAAGTGCCAATAGACTCTGATAGAAGGACACATGATGTTTCCCACCAGTCATTTGAATGATATCACTGTTCACACACACACACTTAGCACTCCACCTGTGTGTGCTCACCCAACAGATGCCTTATTACACTGGCAGGTGTCAGGCTGTCCTTGTAGACAGACAAGCATGAAGGATGCAGAGGTAAATTCGCATTCCTATTCCTCTCTCTCTCACGCACACACAAAAACACACACACATATATATATAGACACCATCCATTACACTCCAGAGGAAGTGCACATCAGAAATCAGGTAGCACTTAAGACATAGTATTTCACACATGGATCTCTCCTTTTGCCCACTGAAATCAGCCAATCAGTACAGTCTCAAGATAAATGCTTTCATCTGTTCTGACTCTTGCTCTCTACACATCATCTACACTTGCCAGGAGAGTCAAGAATGCAATGAGACATTCAACGCTTCAGAACTTGCTGTTACTGTTCAAGTGACTGTCGTTGAAAAAGGCTGTTAGGGCTTAAGCACAAAAAAGAGGCTTTGGTGTGTGTAAACTGTCATTATGGTGCCACCAGCTCGATGACACCAAGTAGAACCAGAGCCCACACAAAAGGGAGATGCAGCCTTGTGTTTCTCCATGTGACCAGTCTCCTCTGAATTTATCTGATCTAAGTGATACTTGCCTTTTCAACTTCAAAGTGTTTTCAGAAATCTCTGACGGTTAGAAAAAATAGTTGCGCTGATGTTATAAATGTTTGATTTTGTGGGGGCGAGTCAAATACTTTGATGTAAACTCTTGGTTGCATAACTGGCTCCAGTTATAGAATCAAATTACGAAGAAATCTGCAATATGTACACTGTTGTGGCCCTTGATCTACCTTATCTGCAATCTGTGTGAAGCAGGGAGAGGTCAGCCCCCGCCCAGCCCTAAAGTCTTAAGTCTGTCCCAGGTCCAGCTCTAATTGCCACATCAATTATGGATAAGGGAGAAGGGCTTTGTTGCTTTCACCACTGGTCAATAAGATAGACCTTTAATGAAGTGACTTGTGCATGCGTGTCACTTTGATGCATTTACATATACAGGCCTGCACACAGACCCGCACTGCAGTTAGTCAATACAAAAACTGCCTCATTGCTACGAACCTCCATTATCTAACCACTCATGCAACACTAATGCTCTTCCACTATCTAAAGCAGATACTTTGGCTGCATTTTTTTTCTTTAAAACAAAAGTTTGCATCTCTTGTTAGAAATAGATGTACCAAAGAGAAAATCCTAGCCCAAGTCCTTCCGTGTGTTCTCTCCTTCTCCCCACACCTAGTTTGTATTTCCCAGTGCATACCGGGCTGAGCTAAGACAAAGAGGATCGGACTCATCCCTGCTTATCCTTCCACTGTATTTTTCAATATCAATGGAATGTCTGCCTTTATTTGCTTAGTACTGTGTTACAGCAGGAATGCCAGTTTCTGTGTTAGTAGCCAAAACAGGGCTCCAGGCAAGGCAAGAGAGTCAAGGGGGTCATTCAAGCAACACACCCAACCCTCCCAGCCAATCCCTATATGAACCCCCAACAGTGAATCCTGGCTACGGGAATTAATGAAGCAGCTCTAATAAACTGGGGTCATCACAAAGTTGGTGCAAAGCTTTGCATCTGTCTTATAGTCTCAGTAGCCAGCAACAAAATGTTCCAGTAAATTCACTGCGTGCTGATTAAATCTGGTCCCAATGATATCCTAAACGTTTGGTGTAGGACTAATAGGAGGCAGGAGTGGAAGCGACATGTGCAAGTGTGTTATGCACACAATAAAATTCAAGTCATATCCACTGAATTTGCAGCTTTCAATAAAGAACAGTTTATGAGTCTGGACACCATCTTTAACCATCTTTAAAGTGCTATTTACTGCCTGGAAACCTGCACATTATAAGGATTTCTTGTTAGATTTGTGAATAACAGCTTCTTTTCTGGTACTGTAGTTAAGACTTTTATGTGGCTGTGGTATCAGAGCACTGAGTCAGGGGCATTCCTCATTTGTCAGCCAGTAAACTCCATAGCGGCCATACAAAATGCAGATTTCCCTGTATCATTTTCACTGACTTCTCAGCTAGTTTCTCACTACTTCCTTTGGTTTATAACCCGTTTCAACACAAGATTACAGAACCTAGGTGTTTTCCAACAAGGGTCCCGAAGGTGTGCTCAAGAGGCTCAATCATAAAGACCTCAGTGATAATGCTTACAACGGAAATGATGATGTGGGCTAATGAGAACCATTCTTCTCTGATGACCATGTGCCAAGGGAGCTCTTCAAGCTAATATGCTCTCAAAGTGCTATAAAAACCACAGGGCAGAATATGCCAAACTAGAATGAAAAAGACACCACTGAAAAGCAAAGTGGAAGATGGTATAGCGGATGGAGGAAAATGGGAGACAGCTGATTACAAATGCTGGTCTATAAAATACAATAGACTATGTGTGATACTGTAATTATCATAAAAAAAGAATATTTGTCAGGCCTTTCAAGTGCTGACAAAGGCAATTGAGCACATATTAGTCTACAGATTATCCCTCTAATTGGTTTGTTTGAATTATATCTTTCCCACATTCATTTCAAAGGTAACACCCAAACATACTGGAAATCCTCAATATAATTCATACATTTTGCCAAAAAAGCAGAAGTTAAAAGTTAAAAAGCAAAAAAAAAGTTAGAAGACAAAAAAAAATACACTATTTCTTTTGTACTGTTAGAACAAATAGATGTCTCGGCATATCTGATTACAATGTGATTCATTCCTTCAACATCCTTCCACAAAGCAGACCATCTTTCTGCCCAGCCAAAGTCATCGCTGATCCTTTTGTTTCTTCTTCTCCAATCTTACTGTGCCCTGCAGAGCTCTCTCAGGCCCTTGAGCTCCAGATGAAAGGCTAAGGGAAATGGCAGTCCTACTGGTAATATCCGCACCAGGACACAGCCTCTACATCTGTTGGCCATCCGGCCTCTATGCACGCCATTCCCAAGAGGTCATGGATCAGTCCAGGACCCGGGATAGGAAGAACGAGGGGCGGATCAGTTCTACCCTGACTGGCAGAACATACAAGCAACAAATCCCTACCCACCCTCCTAACCCTTCTCTCTCACGGTAAATTGAAACATAGCATGTATGTTGTAATCATACTGATCTAAAATTTTTTCTGTCCCTATCTCCACCCATGACCTTGTGTCCTCTCTCAGACCGAACTCGTAGCACTTCTTCCTTGATCCTCCATTTTTGCTCCATATTGCAAGTTTTCAAACATGAAAGGCAGGTGCGTGCATGGTGCAGGGCAAAAGCAGGCTATAGTGAGCTTGGGATCGATCCGATGTAATCCTGCTAACACGGGTGTAGGTTGGCCATATCCTGCCCAAGCAACCACTCACATCAGGAATGTGCTTTCTCCTGCCAGACGAAACAGCTGCTGCACACCTTTATTGCCTTATAGGCTTTGGTAAGTTTCCTCTATGCCTTTTGACATTGAGGTGAAGACCAGTAATGTAGGCTGATGTACATGAGGGCGGAATTGGTGCATTGTCAGATTTTGGGGCGTTTTCATATCTAAAAGTTCAAACCAAGGTCTGAACCAAGGTTTGTGTTTTTGTTACATTTAGTCCACTTTCAAACTGCAATTTTGATAGCAGACTAAAACATCCTGTTGTCATCATCTAAAAGTGCTGCTGAGTCTCATGTTGGCATGTAACCTTTTTCCATCTTCCATTTGTTTTGTTTTTTTAGCAACGATGGCCTTGTGTAACGATGAGTGTGATTAGTCCAATGGTCCAAACTATCCGAAAAGTGTTTTTACGCTGTACATGAACTGAGGCCACCCCTTTTGGTCAGACCAAAAGCTGTTTGGTCCACACTGTGGTCTGGGGGAGGTTTCACACTTGCAAATTTGAATCTGAATCAAACTGTAATCAAGTCTGAAAGTTTGAACCGAAAAAGGTAGTTGTGAAAGTGTTCTTAAGGTCATACTTTATGAAGTATTACTGAGTATTTTGCCATGCAAGTGAAAAAAACAACCTCTTTACAGAATCTCAGTTTGATTTATACAGCTGTGGATTAAACTCATGATAAGTTTGTGTGTGTGCGTGTGTGTGTGTGTGTGTGTATATATATGAAAGACACACTAATAACACTGGGCATTGATGGATGGGGAACACAGATTTTGCTCTGGCACTCTTCAGCCTTATATTCAAAACCTGCTGATGTGGGCCTTTCTTCTATTTAGCCATTTAGACACACCTTGTTATGTATTTGAATGTGTGTGTGCTTGTATATATGTGTGTGCATATGTGTTTATATATGTGTGAGCATATCTGTTGTATAAATACAGAGTAAAATCCATTGCCTAAAAATCACAGAACTATCAGCTGTGGATTTGAAAACATATTCAGAGTAAACTTCTTTTTGCATCAGGTTTATACAGACAGACAGACACAAGAATGTGTGATACACAGCCAGCTGATGTACCTGTCATCCTGTCAAAGACTGAAGTTTGTCACATTTAGATAATTATGTTCTGCGACAGGATGCCAAAGCAGAGCAATAATTGCCTATGGCTTCATGCTAATAGACAGGTTTAGCCACTGAATTGCAGAGCAAATGAGCAATGCCAGGGGTGTCTTCGCTTTCTTGATGAGCTCACCAGTGTTCCTGACAGATGGTATTTGTTACCAAAAGAGAATTGTACTTTCATGGCTTTACAATTCCCACCTTTTTTGCTGCACAACCCCTGTGGACCAATCACAGGAAGCGTTAATCCATGCATATACTTCTCCTCTTCCTCTGAGAAGGATTACTTGCCTTTTTTTTTGCATCCTTTTGTTTTTATGCCTTCTCAAACCTTGCCTGCAGAGCTCCACAAATAATGCAAAATTGCAGCTGACAAAAGTTGGAGCAGCACAAAAGTCACAACTTCATGAAAACAAAAAGGAAACTCTTTGTTTCTACTATAGTTTTGCTAACAAAGTAGAAGAAAAAATTGCCTTTTGGACACAACACCACCCTTAGAATGGAAACCACATACTGCAGCAGCTCAGGTGCAAATCCGGCCTGGGCCCATTGCAGCATGTCATCCCCTCTCTGTGCCCTGCCTTTCCTGTCTCTCTATACTGCAATAACTGTCAAAACACTAAAGCAGAAAACAAAATGAAACAAAAAACTCATTAGGCATGAAGTTATAATGAATCCTTATAAGGTTAAAATGTTAAATACAAAAAAAAAAAAAAAAACATTTAGAAAACATATCATTATTCAACACATTATATGTTATGTTGTTAGAAATTCTTTATGTTTAACCCACTGGAAATAATGCAGTTCATTGCATTGCAGAAAAATGTAGTAGAGCTGTGGTTTTAAATAAAGACCATAGTTGATGCAGTTAGTTTCCACTGCTATCACTTAGAACCTCCTCTCTCTTCCGAATGGTAAGATGGTGGTCTAGTGCGCCACAGTTGGTCTTTTAGAAATGAAAATACTAATGAGCTAACTACAAATGAATAGCTCCTTTGGAAGAAGCACATATAAGTGTCCTCCAGATAAAACGGCTCATAATCCATAGTCACGCCATAAAATGTACTACAGAAGAGAGCCTCATAGCTTCAGAGTAAAGGAAAGATATAGCTCTTAAATATTCACCGATTTATTCTACTGATCAAGGCTGTGGTTATGGCAGTTTGTACAAGACCAGCCCTTGTTTAGTTACCACAAAAAAGCACATTTGCACTAGCATGTCTCTTAGCAACAGAAGCAGAAACAGAACTGCCAGGCCTCACATCATCCAATGAAATTGTGAGGAAAAAAAGTGACTTTTTAAACTTTTAACCATACATGTAATTGTTCAGGTAGATTTTGTACAATTATACAGTTCTCTGGTCCTACGCGTGTATGTCGAATGAATCTTTGTGAGTATTTTAGTAAGCAGATTGGACTGAGTGTTCATGTATTCCCATCTCCTCAGTAAGATTTGCTACAACTCCATCAAATCTGAGCAATGATAGAAACAGTGACTCTGTTCTCTGCAGATTAGCACTGTTCATTAGCTTGGTAATGAAGTCTCTCTTAGCAGAACAGCAGGCAGTCATGCCCCCTTTTAACATGAACCTTGGGAGCTCTGCCACAGCTCCACAGATGCAAACAAATGCACACACAGATGGAAAGTAAAATAAGCTTCCAACCCATACAACACATTACTCCTCACTAAGCAAAGGACGCCTTTAACAGATGTCAAAGTGGCTGTTTCCACCAATATTCGGTGAAAACATAAGAGAATTAGAGATGCCCGTTAACACATTACTAACATTAACTCACGATTGTATTAATGAGAACAGCCAGAGAAGGTGCTTTCAAGGCATTTTGAATTGCACAGAGAAGTCTAAAATGTTCTTACAGGAAAAAAGGTTCCACTTCTCAGACATTTTCAGATACTCTGTGGCTCAGTCAAATTCTTCAACATTTTCTCTGGTTTAAACAAACTGTATTTGGGTCTACAGGGACTCTCCAATATGTTTGATATGCAGGACAAAATCAATGCTGACAACAACCACTGACAACGCACCTCATTTCTCCTTTCACTCAGACAACAGTTTTGCAAATATTTCAGCTGAAATGAAAAAAAAAAACTGGATGAGAAAACTGTTCAACAATAAAGGAATACATTTGCCTCCTGCATGAACTGTAATCAAAAAATGTCAAGAGGCAAAGAAATACAATGACACAAAATGTCAAATGGCGAGCTTAAGGCAAACACTGTATTTTTTTTTATATACCAATAGGCCAATCATCTCTCCAAGCAGCGTGCTTTTGTTACTGGATGATAAATATTCTTTTGAAACCTAAAGGACAGTTGAACAGGCAACAGAGCTCACCAGGATATGGATTTATACTTGGAGGACAGACTAATGGGGTTTGTTCTGTAAATCTCAGACAGTGGTTTTGATTGATTATGCCCTGCTGCAGTGATACCGCTGGTGCTCTAAGAAAGGCTGGCATGTTCTATCCACATCACAACAAGCAGCAGGGTAGAAAGGACCTGTTCACAGCAGTGTGTAGTTGGAAATATAATGGCTATTGATTGGTGTATTAGTTATATTATGGTGTGGGTAGTCTTCTTGCTACCCTCTTGTAAAACTGTCCCAGTAGTGTTAAGCTGGCCGTACTTAGTCATACTGGCCGTTTTTATCTTTTGAATGTTGAACCCTTATTTCATCTGAATATTGTATTGAAAATAAGGTATATAAATTGCAAGATGAATACTTTGTAATTTCAGGTACTGTTCTCAAATCTGCTCAGACTATTGCTATTTACTTTAGATTGGGGACATAAGCATTCATGAAAGAGTGCATCAAGCAGAGTACATGCCACACAAGTACAATGGGGTTTGATTTACCCACTGAGCAAATGAAAAAAAAAGACACTGCTGAGGTTTGGTCCCTTTCCATTTTGATAAGCAACAATTTATGGGACAAAGATATTGTCAGTTTCGATCTGATGGTCATGAATGAATGTCTTTTGTGTCTTTTTCAACTGCATTTGGGCATTTTGCCATTATTTTGTTAGAAGAAGTGGACAGGTATTGACAGAGCAGGACTTTCTGTACATGCACCAGCTGTCCCTGGTCTTATTATGGCCATATTAAACCCCTATGCCAAAAAGCCACCCCTGTTGTATTTTACTTTA
>JAPQRN010000010.1:10687575-10709681 GCA_037367275.1 Coranthus polyacanthus
TGATCTGCCTTTGTGCATTTGTCTTAGACTATATAAACATATGCATGTTACATATGGAGTCTTGTACTTGGGAAAGCCAAAAAGGCTCCGCTTTCCGGAGCGTTGATCTCAACACTAGGTTCATTTCCATTGTCTATGTCTGTACTTATTTGTCTCAGCATTTTTCCGTAAATCCTACACCCCAACTACATGATATAATTGTATACCTAACCAGGCACCTGCTGCTATTTTGTGCATGGCTGAGTGCATTTTCTGCTCTTTAAGATCCTCCATGCTAGTAAGACAAGGCCTCACATGAGACTCCTTTGTTAAATTGCGTAGGAGGAAAAAAAACAACATGATAATTAGGTATGATTAATGCGAAGCTTCTGCAAAAGATCAAATGAATCTCATCAAAGCCAAAACAAACACTAACACCTCCTCGCTTGCCACTGAGCGTTGATGTATGCATGTATGTGTGCGTATATGTCTGCTGAAACAAGCTCGCTTTTGTCTCATGATGTGAAGAACCTCAAGGAGACACAGTAGGTGAAGATGGCAGAGTGTGAAAATGTGTTTTAAAGTAGATTTCCTTTGCCATGTAGGAGGTGAATGAAAGAGCGACTGTGTGGAAAGCCTCAGAAAGCAATTCAAGGCTTACTAAGATGGAGAAAAGAGAAAACACTGTGAGATAGGTTTGTCCTATGTCATATACATATATATATATATATAATAAACTGAATTGTTAAACACAAATACAAATAGAACTGTGATATTAAAAATCATTGCAAATATTGCTATTGAGTGAGTAGTAACGAGAAAGGAAATCTGTTAAAGGAGTAGTGTGCTGAGATAAGAAAACTCAATAAAGTACATTTTTTTGTGTGTTTTACATGTATGTATGTATGTTCATACAGTACTTACATGTCCTTTCTTGGCCGTCTCCTGAGGCTTGACATCCATCCTCATCATCACAGTCTGTGGTGCTGCCCTCCTCTGTTTCCCCACTGCCTAACTCCTCCCAGGCCTCCATCTGGCCCAGTTTTGGAAACCTCTCATAGGTCTCCTGCAGAAACACAGAAAATGAATTGTTATAGCACACTGGTTTATACATTATATTATTTCTGTACCTCTTTCTACCCTGAGGAAATCCAGTCAGGACACAATAATTAGATTGATATGAAAGTTTAAAATATTGCTCTGCTAAGGAGGCTATCTGATCACTCCTGTTTGTCTGTCTGAACTACTGCACTGATTTTCACGAAGCTCCGCGGAAGGGCAGGGCATGAGCCAAGGATGAACCCTTACATTTTGGAGCAGATCCATAAAAAGCGGCGGAGCCTGGAATTGTTTTTCACTTTCTTTAACACTGGAAAGCCCCAGGATAATTTATGCCCTGTCGCTAAAATGGAGATTTTTCAAAACGCCTTCCAAACTGAACATTTTTAAGAAGTCCGGTTTATCATTATTCATGTAAACAGGGAAAATGGAGAGTTTTATAAACAGTGACGTAGCACCCCAATCGGTGCATGTCCATTGTGCTATGCACAGTGAGTATTATGCCTGTATCTTTATCCCTAGCAGTTACTAAAGGATAGGTTGGATTTTTTGTGCCTGCAGAGATTGAGGTCAGCACATAGGAGCACAGGTGTTGTGTTGCCCCCTCTGAGATGTGTTCCCCCTTGCCCCGAGTGGGACAATTTTACAGTAGTAGTTTCTTGTGTCTCCTGTGTTATCGTCAGTAGCGCAACAAATCTTGTCTCTTACTTTGAAATACAGTATCAATCAGTGTAAATGTCAATAGCACATAGCATCCTGGAGAAATTTAAGCGCAGTTTGGGTGGTGAACAACAGTGATGGCCTTGGGTGACGTGTTGCATTTAATTAGAACCATACTGTTATTGCAGCATTAATTATAAGGTTGAGAAATCAGCCCTAAAAACAAAAAGGACTTTCATACTTATTTTCTTTGGATTTAGCTTAGCAAACAATTGTAATGTTGTGTTTAGAGCTGATTTAGTAAAGTTTGCAAGAAACTAAATACTGTAGATATTGTTTATTTGCCCTGACGTCCTCTCAGAAAGCATTACTTCACTGTTCAAGCTCCAAACCAGTCATGAAATTTCTATCCAAGTGCTACACATCAACCAGTTGTATTTAGTATCAGTATACATACAGTATACCTCACACTTTCTTTCAATTGAATGAATTTATCTTTAGCCATACAAGTGTCTGCAACAATGACTGTAACGTGCACCTGAACCTATACATTAAATACCACATCGTACTATGAGAACAGTTCTGCATGAAGGCCTTCATAAAAGTGAGCATGAAACTCTGCGCTTTATGATGTTCCTCCCTCTCTGTATGAGGCCAAGTAATTGGACCACCTGCTGGCCCATCTTGCCGTAGACTATCATCAAGGTATTCTTTGTTCCATCACATCATGTCTGACAAGAAGCGCTCCTGACAACAACAAATGATGCTTTGGAGCATTAGGGCATGTACAAAGCATGAATATTGCATTTGTGCAATGTAAAGACATGCACATTTCTGCAATTATTGATCATCCTTGCATGTAGGTTGTAAGACTATTAAACATGCATAAGAAGGCTGAAGGCTAAATCCTGCTGACCTTCATTTGGAAGGAACAACCACTAAAGACAGGTTGAGAGGCGGGTGGGAGGAATCGGGGGGGGGCTTGTGTTGTTGAAGGATGACTTATATCCTTACTATTGACACCAGACTCTGTCATTCAATATGCCTGACAGCCAAGGTGACCTTTAACTAGGTGTTTCTTATACAGTAAAAGGAGTATTGTAATGGGAGCAGACAGGGTTATGTATAGTGATTACAAAGTTACAAACCTGTAAATGCTGAAAAACAAGGTGATATAAAACTCACGAGAAGAAATGATAAGGTAAAAATGAATCCACCAGCACAAAACTTGGCTGACGCAGACAGATTGATGATCATCAGTAATTCAGCAGCAGTTAAAACTGGTGTCAAATCATCAGAATAGTTCTGAGTTATGATGATATTGGTATTCTTGTAGTTTATCTCCTCTGCATCAGAATTACTATACATCTGCCATGTATCTCATTTATCACCAGTGTTTATGTATTCCCACTCACTCAGGTCTGAGTGAAGGTTAATGTGTGCTACAGTAGAATGAGTCATGTGCAACCATAACATAAGACCAGATTTCATGAAACTCAAGTGGGCCCTTCAGAGAAAGCAGGTAAAACATAGCACTTACTATATTTTCACTGCAAAAGTGAAAGCCAATAGTCAATAGCTGGCTGGCTCAGTTTTCACAGACGGACAGTATAGTTCAGGTGAATTAGAGACTGAAACAATCACAATACTACATGCTGGTTACAACTGCATATTTTACGGTTATGGATAGTGCTCACATTACAACCTGTTGACAGGCTCTTTGTGTGTCCTTCACTGATTCCTCCCCTTTGGTTTGGGGTGTCAGCGCTCTTAAGAGACACCATAAATTCTCTTTCCCACCTCAGCTATTAAACGTACAGTGAATTGTGCTGCACTACGTAGTGTTTATTCTACTTTTAGAAAAATGTTGCATTTCTGCGACGAAAACAAGGAAGAAGAAAGAATTTCAGTAACCTCTGCATAATTCCTGGTATTTAAGGAGGAGCGTTTAAGGGACACACAAGCTATAAAAGTTATAAAAGAAGAGAGATAGAAAGAAGAAGGAGAAAACATCGTAATTGGCTCTGGACAGCAACCATGATAAACCCATTGACCTTTTTATTATGTAAAACAAGTAAATAAATTCAATGCACATTCCATGAGCAAATGCTCTGTTGAGCCACAGAATGTTGTGTACCAACACCATCCAGATAACCAGTTGGGTATTAAGCTAATAACCGTGCCATTCAGGCGACGTTTAACACAATGCCGACCGGCCCAGATGACATAAAGCATGTTAATTAGAGAAGGAATCAATTAAGGCGCTGTCGCTGTGGAAACCACAGTCAGGCTGTTGTAATGTTCACTGGCTGCCGTCCAGAGCAGTTTGTTGGTTTGTTTTAACTATGTAGGGACTGCAAAACCACCGTAGATTTATGCTATTTCTCTGTTTACATTAACTTTTCAGAAGTAAAATGCAAGGACTTTCAATAACCTCACAACAGTAAGACATTTCCAATTTGTCTTTAAAGCTAAATAAAAAAGAGAAATTCCAATATGAATTCTTAAAGTCTTTTACATGCTAATATGCAGGGTATACTCTCTTATTCCATATCTGCTGTCGGCAAGAAAAACACACTGATATTGAACTCAATACAAGCTCTGGGTTTCAATGAGTGTCTTAAGCATTTTATCAGTTTTTCTATTACTTCATGACAAGAGGAGACGGTTCACATAGTGTTATTGTAGTAGTAGTATTATTCATTTTAAACCACATCAAAAGAAAAACAATATCATCAGGCATCCAATTATCGTAGGACCCGCCGGTGTACAATGCGTTTAAAAAAATACTGCTGTTCTATGTATGTGGAAGTATTAACTAAGTAGTAACGATTGACATCGCAACATTGCAACAGAAAAAAATGTTCTCCGGGTGAAAAAGTTGCGGCCCTTAAAAAAAATATGTTGTGCCGCTGTGGCTTACAGGGTTAAGACCCTGAAGATGAGCCGCAATGTCACAATTTCAGAACCAACACTGACCCAGCATTTGTTCCATGTCATTCACTGTGTCTCTCCCTGGTCTCCTGTCATCTCTCTACTGTCATTATCAAAATAAAGGCATACAATATATTTTTAGAAAGTCTTGAATATGACAGCGAGAGTGACAGGTTAAGAATCGTGAAAAGAAGCAGAAAAATGACTGTACTGTGAAATGAAAGCACTGTGTACAAAGGCAAAAAAAAAGAGAGAGTCTGTTGATAATATAAGCAGGTGAAAGGGCTGAAGGTGGGGAGGTTGAAAAAACAAGATGCCAACCTTCTTACTTAAGGCTTGCCTTGAAATTACCCTGGCATCCGAAGACAAATCAGGCATTCCCAAAAGGCTTTGAATAAAATCCCAAATCATGAAATATTTTCTAGGTCTCCTCTCAGCCTGCCAACTCATTCCCCTCTCTCTTTCTTTTCAAAAACATTCTTTAGTGAGAGGATGTTGGGGCAGGTTTGAGAGCATCAGGGGCTGAATTCCTGCCTTCTATTTGACTGGTCACAATAAAATCTGTTCTGCCAGGGGTAACCAATCATGTGCTCCTTTCCTTTTCTTAAACCTAAAAACAGAATATTCTTATTGAAGACACTTGTGGTAGGACTGTATATGTGGACAGAAAAGGAGAAAGGAAAGAAAATCTGGAAGAGAGTGAAGGAAAAAGTGACAATATCTTAAAGTCTGCAGAAGTCTTTTAAATTGAAAAACAAATAACAGAGAGGCAAAAAAAAAAAAAAAAAAAAAAGCATGTATGCAGCTATGGGTGTCTGTGCGTCTTTATATGTCCCTGGCTTCAGAGGAAGTGGCTCCAGCTTTCTCCACATCACTCTTCACTTAAAAAAGCAGCCAAAAAGGAAAAAAAAAGTCCAAAGTCCTAAGTCTGGGTGTGACGGGTAGAGAGAGTACGAGAAAGTAACAGTGAGAAACAGCATATAAAGAGATTGACATGCTGCACTACACTACGCTCAGCCATCACGAGCTGCTGATTAAGACACAAATACAATATGTTGTTAGTGCAGATTAAATGGGCTTTTTATGCCAATCGGTCTCTAGATAGTTCAGAATTAACAGAAATCTTTGAATGGCAAATTAAGCAAGTTTTGGACAGTCATAGAAGCGGACAGAGTCTGGACTATAGCAAAGGCCTGTGCTGCCATCCACAACGTGGAAAATGAAACTAATTCATGTGTGAATCTGAAATCAAAGGCATAACAACACAGCGAGCCAAGTACTTTTCTGCTGCTGTCCTTTTCCATTGTTAAAGTTGCAGCCAATAAAAAGCCCTTTATCCAAAGCTGACAGCCAGATCTTTTTCCTTGATCCCCTTTGGAAGTGAAATTTATATTTCACCATGGACAATGAAAAGATGAAGTTTCATTCTCAGATCACTAACCACCACCTCGCATATAATCATAGAGACTCCATGCAGTTAACTTTCCTAGACATTGTGTTAGTCCGAAAAAACTAAGAATATGTTGCTTCTCTGATGACTGTGGAGTGATGATTTTGCCATGATTTTCACGCCTGAGAGAATCTTAACAGCGAATGGTAATTACAGCTGCCATATTTAACCACCCTACCTGTCTGAAGACACTTGAGGGGCCAAAACGTCCCATCACAAGGTAGGTTTTCTACAGCCCCTTAATACAGCCAAAAGTAGGTGCAGACATCTTCATCTTAGACCACTTGAATTACAATATGCAAAAAGGGAATTATAGAACTTTTGACCAATGATGCAAGAAAACTACCAAGCACTGATGTTAATACATTTGAGAGTTATAGCAGTTTATGATACATGGGATTAGGAAAAAGTAAAGCACATTATTTTAATAAATCTAGTCAAGACTTGGCATAATTCATACCACATCAAAAAAAAAAGTTTAAAAATGGCAACTGAAATCTAATCAAATCCGAAAAGATAATTTGCCTGTTCTTTTGAAAACAGGCTCAATTCCCATGAAGTGTGAGTAATGCTTCGAACACGTTTTTTTAAACAACAGCATGTTTTTACACTCTGCAAGCTAGCACAGGCCGCTTTCTTTCCTAACTGCCAGTGACACATGACCTCATGTAATCCTCATGAGTCAGTCGCATCAACCGACTGCAGCATCAGTCACACCCTGCTCCCGTCGGAGACTGTGTGTGTCTTGTATGTGCGTGTGAATAAACTCTGGGTTCCATCAACCAAATGATGAGGATGCTGTTAAAAATGTATGACAGTTTGAGTGACATCAGCAGTTTTCAGAGAGCCTGTTTAAACAGCTACCTACCTGATGAAAACTGGGATGAGATATGAGGTGCAACAGACCGTGAGCGCTGCTGCTGTTTGGCTGGGAAACAGCAGCCTGTCAGGCTTCAAATTGGGCTACAGAGGCCCTTGTATGGCAACAACACAAAGGTTCTGAAGAGGCCATTAGAATTACTGAAGCATTGCGGTCATCATCAACAGTTAAACAACATTAAAATGAAGGGTCTAGACTGTATATAACTGTAACAGAGACTTAGTGCTCAAAAAATAAGACTGTGTCCTACTTTTCTTTCACTACATATATATATATATATATATATAACAAATAGCATTTAAAAAAAGGGTTTTATAACTCCTCAGGATTTTTGGATAGATTCTAAGAATTAATTTTGAGACTCAAATCAAATTGGATCAAATAAAAAGGAAGTGAATAGAATCAAATTTAATCTAACTGGGAGATCAGTGCCAACATTCAGCTTTAATCCAAAACAATGTTATGGAATAATTTTACTTAGAAAAGCTAACAGCTCCTCCTTCCTTTAACACTGTACTATTTAGTAAATATGAGTCCAAACAGAGCTCGTAATCCCTGTCACAGATAACCTTTGGAACATAGTGTGTTGATTTGGTTTTAACAAATGCACACCATATCGGATTGAAGGAGCAAAAACACATGGCAGGACTGTCTCTTCACGGACCTTAACCCCACAAGTAGAGTGAATATTATCCAGTGTGGAAAAAACAGTCGCAGTTTACTGGGTTTTCATGAGCTTCGTATCTAATTATAATGGTTAAAAATGTTATGCTTAAATTAAATTCTGGGTTCATGAAGTTTGGTTACCGAGCTTACAAAAAAGTCCCGGGCAGTGAAAGTTGTTGGTGTGTCGTTGCCACAGCAGCAGCAGCAGAGCTTCTGTGATGGCCAGCTCCATCCTCTTCTTCAAGTGGAAAGAATCTGTCCCCTCCCTGTGACGGACTGCCAGCTCAGCCCCAGCTTTTTCTTATTCCCTGGCCTCCACTAACTCTTTAAAGCTTTTGCCTGCTGCAAGAATTGCTAAAACATAAAGGAGCTATACACTGTGAAAGCATGTCAAAGTCGTAACATAACAGTTGGATACTCGGTTACGGATAAAAGTTTTGAGTAGCCTGTATGCTCCATCGAGACAACAAAAGCTATTTTACTTCGTTTAGTTTTCTTTTGAATAGCATTCACAACGTCTGCTCACTCATGAGAGAACACCGTATCTCTCGGTTACTTCACTAGCTGATAGATCTAAGAATTGACCGGATTCACAAGGGATAGTGCTGAGTGTGTATTAAGTAAAGCTTCTCTGATGTGGAACCTGGTCAGGCTGCTGGCCAAACCAGGCAGCAAAGCAGTGGTCAGTTTCATCAATCACACATACAACTGGCCTCTCTGTACCGAATTTCAATGTTGGAGCCTTTCCAACTCACCGTCCGCAACAGCTTTCATGCTCTCTAATGATGCTGTTTGTGTGTGTCAGAGGGGAAAAAAAAATGAAGAGGCAAATAAAGCATGAGAAAGAGAGTCTGGTTGTTTTTTCCCCCCGTGCTGCAACTTGCCACTGACTCTGCATTTAGCAAATTGCAAATTGACAAACTGACAAATGATCTGGTCTTATTACTCACACAGAAACAGATAGACCATTGTAAAAAGGATCCCCACCCAAAAACAGCTGGACTGATGGCTGGAAATCAAAAATCCACTTTGAAACATTTATTGTCCACATTTGTAATATTTACAGGCAGAGAAAAAGGAGAGCGAAAAAGGGGCGTCAGTGTCGATACACAGGAGAGCACCAGGACTTGGCCTATTCACATAATAGACCACTTAATAGACGGTCAAACATTAGGCTTGTCTTGTGTGTGTCTCCAGCTGTATTCAAGTCATCAAGTGGTGGTTGAGGTGTAGATATAAAAACCTGTCTGTTCAAACATATCAAACATATGCTCTCTGTCATGCTTGGTAACGCACACACACTCATTTTGTATGCAGCTCTGAGTGCTTTAAGAGGAAAATGCCATGTGTAGATGAAGGGTCAGAGTCTGGGATACATCCGCAGCAGTTTCCAAATCCTCTTATTGTCCCAGTGACCTGGGTCTAACTACTCCGCAGTATTAAAAAATATCATGAATGTCACTAATCCCGGAAGTGGAGGTTATTCAAATTTCAAAAAGCTCAGATTAGAGATTCATTAACATACCAAAAATACCTTTTTAGTCAAAAAAAAGAGAATATGGATGTGACTTAAACCCATCTAATGTGTCTATTTCCAGACTTTCTTTCTACTGTCATGGAGACTAGCATCCTAACTAGCACCAAGGATGAAAGAAGACACACACGATGATACCTAATTGTAATTCTATACACACAATTTTAATCCAAACAGTAAACAGTCTTTTCAAGAAGAGAGGACTTAGCTAAATGATCAAACTTTGCTGAAGTGATTTTTAAAGCCTCTGAAATTCAAATCAGTTTCCACAAAGACACAACAGAAGGAAAAGGCACAGAAAGAACCAAATAACAATTACAAATAACAACTGAGATTCACTTGATTATGTCGTCTGTGGTAAGCATCTCAGCAGGTGTGCTATTCAACAATTTTTTCTTTTTGTCTTGTTTTTTTGTTGATGTCCTGGTCATGCTTTTATGTAATTCAGACTCAGAAACTGCCTTACTGTTTAATAATAATAATAATAATAATAATAAAAAAACTGTTCAGATGTTTGAAGGAACATATTTATTTAAAGATGTAATCAGTAATATTTTTAACAAAATACCCATAACATATCAGCATGGGATTCGCAGGTGTTCCAGATCCATGTCCACATTTGTACCCTAACTGCTGAGATTTTAAACCTGCTGAAAGATCTGTGCCAACTTTGAATATTTGCTGCGAATGCTCTGTACTCTGTGGCCCCCTGAAGTAGTCACTGAATGAATTTGTGACGCTGAGAGCTGGATTTGTAGCGTGCTGCTTCCATCCAGCTCCCAGCTTGAGAAACAACACAAAGCCACTAACACAATTAAGACTGTGGTCATTTTATCTCTGCAAACAATGCTTTATATCAATAAACTAGTCTCTCCAAATGTAAATATAATTAACTTTACAGCCTAAGCATCTCTGCTGTCCATTAAAGTTACTAATTTAGACACGAGTCCAGATGTACTTGCCAAAATCAATCTGTAAATAAACTTATGTCATTAACTGAGTTGTCCACCTGGAAGATTTTTATATAATGTCCCTGTCTCTAAACATCTGCTGAGGGTTCTGCAGCAAGGACAAACAGTGACCTTGTGTAGCTACATAAGACAGGTGGCACCATTATGTTACCGTTTGGTTTGAAACGAAGCATTTTAGTAAAGTATTTTTCAAAAGAATATGTAGGAGGAAATTTGAGGATCAGGGGGTTCTATTTGGCGGTGTTACAAAATCAAGGAGTGTGCCCTCAAGACTTATCAATTTTGCAGAAGATGTCATTTTGAACAAAACCACTTTTATCCATATGAAACAGGTTGAATAATGACCAACATTACCTGCAGCCATAGGTGTGTGTGTCAGCAGTTTCAGGAAAGTGTGAATCTTTTCATTCACTTTCCTGTTAGTCCAACATTTTCTGTGTCTGTGTCATGTCTGATGCCTGACAATTTATCAGATACACACTATAAACTGTATTTCTGCACTTGTGCACTTGTTTAGCTATTCTGGATGTATTTTGGAAAGCCTGCCTGTCACATTACACACTTTAACACTCTGTGATCCTTTGCTCTTATCTGGTACAAACACAAAGTTCAGCCAAGCTCTGCCATTTGGTCTAGATTCAAGGTAGGCTTTTCAACCCTGTAAAATGTCAACAGTCAACATGTTAACTCTGCATAGTTACCATGACGACGGGGTGCTTGACAGCCTCTGTGCAATGGTATCTTGCAGTCTGACAAAAATTATCCTGAGATGTGAGTGGCAGACAGGTCTGACTGCTCGGTATACCGCATATACTGTTTGTGAGATGCAGGATAAAAGAGGAAATTCGAGGCATTCGAGGAAAGGAGCTGAGACTGAGACAACGTGGTGCAGTTAACGGTACATACAGTAAATGTCTTTAATATAAAGAGGGATTGTCAGGAGCAGCCCCTCGTCTTAGATCATGTTCAGGAATGAGAACAAATGGAAACAAACTAACAAAGAACCCAGTTTTTCAGGGTGTTAGGGGGAAGAATAAGGAATCACCAGATACAGAAAAGGGTAAAACTGGGAAAAAAGAGGGATATAGAGATAGAAAGAGATTGCTGGTGGACTATCTGCAGGCATTATTTTCAGGGCAACAAAAGGGCAGGCAGGCAGAGGGGAACCAAATTCTGGTCCGTTTGTCTCCCCAAATGGCCTCTAGGGACCATGTGAAATGGTCCTTTTCTTCTCAGTCCTTTTCAGCCCTAAACCCCATCTACATGACAAACAGTGTGACTTTGAAGCTGCTTGTGTCATCTCTGCCTATCTGTCACTCACTCCTGACCTTTTGCTCCCCTCTCTCATCTTTCTTTCTTTTTTTTTTTCTTTCCACAGTAATTCACTTTTTTTTGTCACTGTCTCCCTTTCATCATCAATCTTTTCATTTATCTTTGATATCTGCCTCTTCACTCATAACAAGTCTTTGGATCTGAAGAAAATGGCAAGGACATTTCAGCAAATCCTCTGGCTGCGTATTTTGTTGTTTTCAGAAATCCTAATTTATGACAACAATTAAAACTTCTGTGCTATTACACACACACTTTTCACCTTTCACATTTTTCCCAAATAAAACTTGTACATAAACAACCATTGTTAGTTAACCTTGAAATCTGTGTTCAGTTATATTTCTGATTTTCCAAGTTTTAGTGAGTCCACTTATGTATGTTGACCAAGTAAAAAAATAAATTTGTTTGTGTTATGTGACATGCAGATGAATAAAGCATATTTCTGAAAAGGTTGAAAGATATAGATCGATATAGATATAGTAGATAAGTGAATATATCTGCAAGTATAAATATTTGTTCACAGAAAACTGTGATGAGAGATGTTCTCATGCTGGACAGTGGACGTCATACCTGGCTGAAGCGCTCCAACCTCTCCTTGACCTCAGCCAGCGTAGGATTGGGACTGCGAACTTTGACCTCTGGGTTTTGCCTCTGGGCGTGCAGACCATTTCCTACCACTCTGCCAGTATAACTGTAAAAAAGAAAAAAAGGGAGAGATCTGAAAAATGGTGACAGACATACATACGTGTGCACACATTACTTTAATCACAGTAAAAATAAGTCTCCGACGAGATGAGATGCAACTTTCCTTATGCTCGACAAGGTGAATTAAATTGAAAACAAGATCATATATGACATAGACCATCAAAGTCTTCATTTAGTCTACTAAATATAGTCTGCCTACTAGTGTTGGATGATAGGAAAATATATACTGTGACACTAGGCCTAGTACGATTATTACATAATCGTCATATCGCAGTTATTTGAATTTGTCGTGATTATTTTACATACACACAGCATTCAGTGAAACTAACAGAAATAACATATTCGGTACATACTGGTATCTTTTAATTACATCATCTCTCCTTCTTCTGCTGTAGATTTATGTAGAACAAGCACTGTGGAGGTTTATTTTGATTTTGTACCTTGGTCCAATATTTCAGTAATGGACTTTGTACTTTTAAGTTATATCTGCCCAATTTACTTTTTTAATTACCTTTTGACCTGACCTTTTTTTTGGCCATAATGCAAGGTTTATTCTGACTGTGTAGACAACACTGTCGTTAATCGCAATTATTTGAATGACAATTTATCATCAGCTCTTGACAGCCCTATGTGATGCTAGAATTGTGTCTACCGGTTGGGATCTGCTATCTATTTTCTACCCCAGGGAATATGTACGGGGCAAGCTTTGTAGCAAATCAGGGCTGGATTCTTGTTTGATCTTATGATCTCGCAAATCCAGCTGCCTCGCAAGGTCACGTGATTTGGACTGCTTAGCACATTCTCACGTGATGTAAGAGCAACAGTTGGTGGTGTTAATGCACCTCTAAGCTGGTATGCCAACCGTCGCAGAAGAAGGGAGTGAAAAGAAAGAGGAGAGTGAAATAGTAAACACAGAGCAGAAGGCATCAACCCAAGACAGAATGTTAGATTTACTGTTTTGAGCCTTCTTGTCATTCTCATGTTGTCTCACGTTTGCAGTTATTTCTGTTTGTATGGAAGATCCCAATAAAAGGAGAAAATAATCAGATGTGATGAAGTTTGGTATAGTTTATTTAAACCAAGCACTGTGAATGTTACCGTGATGGAGGTTTTTTTTTTTTTTTTTGCACATATCACCTTGCACTGCCTTCTGTGCATAAAAGCAACATGAATGAAACTGACATGTACATATGTTACTGATCTGATTAAGGTATCATTTGTAGAACATTAAGGTTTTAACACATAAACCATTTAAACTCAAAAAAATAGGTTGTGGTAAAAAAAAAAAAAAAAACACAACACTGATACGGCTTTTAAGTTTTCTGTTAAATTAAAATAGTGTAAATGACAGAACACTGTTTTCTAAAAATAAAACTTGCTGGTGAGTGAAAAATAGTGAGCTTGACTCTACTGTATAATCCCTAACATGCTCTGTGGGCATGAAGCTTGCCAGGGATTATAGCTGTTGATTTTGTCAGAGCTGTTGTTGAGCTGATGTGAGGGAGGCTAACCCTTCTCACAGCACGCCTGATTTAGAGGCGACGTGTTTTAATTGTGTAATAATGGAGACAAAAAGAAGTTGTTTAGCCGAAACAACTACATGTCATGACACATCGATCCCAATTAAGGCAGAACCGGAATGAAAAGTTAAATGCAAATATAGGAATCAGTAAAATTCCAATGGCAGGCTGTAACATGGGAAAATAACAGATTTATCTTCATTCAGTGAATGCATCCAACAATACTGTTTTTTGAAAGTATTTTAAAAGTATGCATACCATTAATACTGAGGAGCGAGGCTGTTAATGTTAAAACTGATGCTTAACTCTTTCATACTTCGTTTATGTATGTGCTTCTCCCACATTTCCAAGCTCCTCCCCCAGGTTAAGCGCCAACCTGAGCAAGAAACTCAAAGCAACCAGTTGTATAACCACAGCTATTATATCGTTATCCAAATTAATTTGAGAGTTACAGGTTGCTGTTAATCTTCCATGCATGGGGGATTTAACAGCATTGGAGAGGAGTGACTCGTGCTGGCATCAAATCAATTGATGCTTCCACCAGCAGCAAAAGGGTGATGAAGTGATTATGGATCATGTAAGTGAGCGTGTTTATATGTCTGCGTTTGTGGAACTATCTGTGCGTTTGTATGTGGCCGTGCATGCACACACTCGTATGTATTCATATGAGTAGAGGCAATCATAAAAGTGCTGAACGTGAGAATCTTTGGCCTGTGATCTAAGCAATGACTTGATAAGGTCTGTGCTCCTTCGTCTTGCTGAAACAGCGCTTTACAGAGAGCCTATAAAAATGCTAAAATTTCTCACATAACCCTCTGCTGATACACGTTACTCTACACCCCGTTCTTGTTTATTTCTTCTTCCCCCTTCGATTGCTCGTTTTTGCAAAGTCGATCACCCCTGACCCTCCCCCACCAACAGGCGTGCACATAAACCACTGTCTACTTTGACAACGATTGAAGCTCTTAATTGCCAGCAGCTCTGAATCGTCTCTTGTCAAGATGGAAACAATCGATAGCTTTTGGACTTTCAACTTCCCCCCTCCGACATAAATGATTAACTGAAGAATCAAACAGCTCCCTAAGCAGTGGTTGAAAGCGGATGCCTGTGTACTATGGAGTGTGTGCGTGTCTGTCTCCAGGCTTGGCCTGGGATAACAGTGTTGGCGCGGAAATGAGCTCATCAGATGGGATGCTAATGAAAGAGAAGTGTCAGGGTGCATTTGGCAACATGTTAGGCCTGGAACATTTCATTGCAGGGTATGCTTGATATTACGTAGGAGATGACAGCTGACACAGCAGGACATCCCAGAGCTGATTACCTGACAGACAGAAAGACAATTAATGTTGCAAATTTCTAGACAGATCTGGAGCAGACGTTAGATATTATGTTATATATAAGTTTCCTGCGAGTGGCAATAACGTATAGTTTCAAAAAGTTCTTTCCAAAACACCTTTCATTAAATTATAACTGTAAGACAAATAAAACACTGCAGTACCTTCATAATATTTCTCAATCTCATGTGGCTCATAAATGAGAATAGAACAGCTTTTTGCACTCTGCAAGACCTGCTTACCTCTGGTGTTCTCAAACATTCGATCTCAACAAACATTTAAATTGACTACCTACACCAGTCTCCTGACTCCCTGACTTCTTTCTATGGGAATGACTCATTCCACTGTGAATACACAATTGATGCACTTCCCCTAAAGGCAGCTGTTCTTGTCTTTCCCCCCCTGCCTGTTGCAAAGGGAAGCTATGACCTCGACTCCTCCATGCTGACCCCAAACTGAACTGTCTTGATCTTTTAAAGGCCTACAGGAATGCTCAAGGTTTAAACATTCTGAGGATATGCTGCAAACAAAGCTATGATATACAGTAAATAATAACGTTTCAAGTGTGTGTAAACATTTGATGAGGGGTATAGAGAAGGGTAGCGGCTGCCAGATTGAGTGGGCGTCTAGTAAATTGGCCCCAGGTAAAGTACATTCTTGTTGTCTTTCATCTGTGCTCAGTTCTTGACTGATCACCGCAGTCTTGCAGAAAGGCTTAATGAGCCCACAACACTCACCAGGGATTTAATTTGGTGGATAATCTTTGTTTACATTTATATGTTTCTTTAAAAACAGACAAGGGTCATCCAATCCATCCATCCATTTCCACATAGACATTTTTCACCACCCAAAAAGGTCCACTGTGAGAAACAAAGAGCGGGGGGACTAGTTGGATTGTTATTTGTCAAACTGCTTAATTGTTCCTTGAAGAGACCTGAAAATGATTTTGCATTCCAAACACAATCAAAAGCACTTCTTTAGTATTTCTGCTGTGCTTCAAAAATCACATTGAAATTCAACAATTTGTGTGAGGAATTTAAGGTCAGTACAGCAATAATCTGAATCTTTGTTGCAATAATTGAAATTAATCATTTACCTGTTTCAGCTCAAAAGCTGGGAATTCTGAACAATACAAGACTAACCAACTAGAATGGATCATTTAATACCCTCTATGTTTTATTGACATAATAAGGAACATTCAGACAACACTAGTCTCAGTCAAACAGGTTCCTGTTGTCTGTGTAACTGATCCTACTCTGGAAAATACAGGTCATTTGTTTGATGAATTGGATTTAAGATTACTTTGCCTACAGTAAATATTAGACATGAAACACAATTCATTATATATTTTGGGTAGACACATTTCTGCATGTAAATTACGTTTGATCATTTGGCAGAAATAAACATAATGCTGAATCAGAACAAACTGAATGAGAACATCCTGTGAAGAAACACATTTTTCTACTGGACATTTAATTTCTAAGCATTTGCGAGCATTTTTAATTTGCTGCAAACATGCTTCTTGTGTTTGTTACTAGGGACATAATTCCACATCAGATGAAAACATACACTGTATATATTTCTCTAAATACCACTAAACCCATGAGGTTGTAAAAGGCAACATTACAGCTTTCTCTTCCGGCCCACTGGAACAAGAGGACCTGAATGCACATGTGAGGCCAGTAGTGAGAGCAAGGGAGGGGTTGAGTAGATGTTTGTAGCCAGCTAACTTTACGAGCAAGACTTGGACATGTTGAAATACTCTGAACAGGAGGTTTTGTTCTGAAAGGCCAGACTGTTCTCACACACTGTGAGCGAAGCAGCAATTCACTGTACTAACACCAAGCACATGAACGGACAGGCAACTGGTCAAAAGCCACTTTGCAAACATTTAATCAACATGAGATATGTGCTCGTTCCGTCTTTTAGACAGTAAACATGAACATGTGCAAACACAAATGTTACACAAGCTTGTGCCCTGTAATGCATGTGAACATAGACAGAGAGAACACTCTAACATTAGCGCTACCACAAACCCTTCAACCCAAAGACCTCAACAGTAAACACAGTGAAAATAAATATTTTATAGATCAAGCTATGCACAAAATTAAGCACTGAATCTGTGGCTGCTCTCACTGAAGGATGTTCCAAATCTGCTGTAACAGATGTATGCTGCAGCTTGTTGTTCTTCAAAGACAACTTTATTAGACTGGAAATGCTCAGATCATAAAATGAGAAAGGAATAATGGCAAGTAAATCAGAGGAGGTCGTCTGCAGGGCAGGCAAGCTCAAACAGTGTGTTTTTCTTTCTATGCTCTATTGCTCTCTCTCTTCCAACCTAAACCCCATTGATTATTTTGTGCTTCTAAACAATGTCTCCAAGTCCACCAACAGGTCATGTCTTCTGTTCATCTTTCCTCTTCCTTATGATTTCTTGACGTACCACAACAAAACTTTAACTCAGCTGATAATGACATGAACTCACAGAACACCGCCGGTAGCTGCACTTATTTGAAAGACTTAGTAGTACCTGAGGCATTCAGTCTTGGCTTAATTTTACTCACTTCATTCCCAACAGCTCTGTGTTTTTCCCCTCTTTATCTGTCTCCTCCTATCTCTTGACCTCACCTCTTCCTTGTTCCAGCTGGCAGCTTGGGGATCTGGAAATGAAACAGTTCTATGGCCAGGTTTGTCCCAGTGAGACACCGACCTAATGGATGTTCAGTAACAGTATGACACTGTGGATAATGAGGCTGACTTTGAGAAAAGTTATACCAAGTTTAACAACTATAAAAAGTCAAAGTAGGCCAGTTTAATCTATTGTGCTATTTCTTTAAAGATTGGATTTCTTGCTTCCAATGCTGACAGTGGAACTTCAACTGCAGTTCCAAAGTTGAGAAGTCGTGGAGTTGAAATTATTTGTCTAAATTTACTTAATCTCTTTAAGACCTGCATCATGGGTGCTGTGTGCTTTTGTAGACCTGGCTGGTAGCCCAGTAGGCCCTGTCATGCAACTTTGCAGCCTGGCAAGCAGCTGTATCAAGTGATGAGTCAGAGATGTAGGCAGAGTCAGGCAGGGTCAGAAATATAAAGAGCAGCACAGACATAGCAGGCTTGTTGGCGATCCAAACAGGATCAACAACACAGTCAGCTGCTGAACCTAGTAATTTCATCTTTCTTGTTTTGAAGTTAGTTTGAAACAATTTCGATGATTTAATAGTGACTAGCTGCTCCTTTGCACATGGGCCAAGATCATGAGATGGTGTGGAAGCCTTTCCCTCATAATTATTCATCTTAAGTTCATCAGAATGTGCCCTTCTCTAAATGGGAGTGTCAAAGATTCCCAGCAGATATCATGCTGTGGCCTTTGGTTGATTTTATATTACCATGATTCCCAATCAGGATTCACACAGGAGTGCATCTGCATTTAGTGATTATTGTGAGAGCAGAGACGTTGCAACGTAAAGCTGAAAGTTCTGATTCCATTTTTGCAACTCCAACTGCTAACAGTAACAATGCAAAAACAGCAAAATCAATTGACAAAGAAAAAAGATGCAACTTAAACATTAACAATTCCAGAATTACTTGTGTCTTCTAGTAGAGATATTATAATAATATCAGCTTTTTTTATAACTAATGATAGCTAATGATGAAGCTTAAAAAAATTCCACAAAAAAATCCATAGCCTGTTCTACTGCAGTCACCCTATGTCAGACAAGATGAAGGATTTTTGTCCATAAGGTATAGGTTAATGTGTACTAAGCAGTTTTTGTCTTGGACTTCACCTGAGGCAGGACACCTGTGCTGAGCTGATGGTATATCTGTCTTTGTGGCGCTGTGGACCAGTGAAATATGGCTGTTTATGGCTGTGTGGTTGGGTTGGAATTACACACCACTATGTTGGTCTCAACTGCTTTGCCACTTCTTAAGAGGTCCCAGGGTGATTTTACCAAGACCAGGCTGGTTTATTGAGTGGTTACACTGTAACAGCTATATGGTTGAAGGTCCAATGGCTCAAATTACTCATGGCTATTACACCATGAAAGCCTATCCTCTACAGTGCAATAAAACACTTTACTGCAGTTATGAATGGCTTCGTTCATACTGTATATTTGTTTTCTATATTCTTTTTAATACTATCAAATGCACATACCTTGCCTTTACTGGGAAAGGTCAAGTATTCAGTCCATATTTCCCCTTCAACCCATTATTAATTCTATTCACACCAACGTTAATCTCTTTCACTGAGTAGAGCTGTGGGGGATTAGGAAATCTGGCTTCCATATACAGTCATTAAATTCATATTTCTGTTCATTTGTATTCATATGCATCATACCAGTCCGTCTACTTGTCTTGATATTTGCTTATATGATCAGAATGGTAGCATGGCAGCTGATGACTGGATGCGTCCTATCAGACAGGGGGGTAAAAGAAAATGAAAGCTGACCTTGATCTCCTCTGAGCCAGCAGACCACGGTCTTGTTAGAAGTGGATTTTCAAGCTGATAAATTGTTATGAAAAAAATTTTGCTGAATGTCTTGTTGGAACAGTGCTTTATTTAATTTAGCTCGCTGGATACACAAAACCCAACAACTTATACAGATGCTGCCCTAGACTTCCTCAACATGGATTCTCTCAGCGACTCTGACCCGAGTCAACTCTGAGGAGAGTCAAAACCGGAGTAGGTGCAATGCTGAGAAAAGAAAGGGTCAGAAAAAGAAGTCGGGGTTAAATAAGTATATAAATAAATGAATGATCCTCAACTAAGGACAATGATTCACTTAGCGTGCGCTTATACTTAACAGGTAATTACATACTGTGATTAACTTGTACCCAGGAGGTGTTTGATACTCATCATTAGACCTATTCCACTCGTCTATTTCTATTTCTGTCTGCAGGCTAAGTAATGTCTATAATATCTAGTTTGGCTCATCAGTAGCCCATTACTAGCCTCCATACTGCCATGCATGTTTCATCTCAGTGCTACTTCAGGCTAATGAACAACTATCGATTTATCTAACAATCACAGCCAACTGCAGAGAGCTGAATTAATTTGGTGTAAGTGACTCGCTCTAGGCAACAAACTGCTCTTGCTCTCTATTTTCCTCGCATTCTCTCTCACACTCATACTCATCCCTCTGGCTGAGTAAGAAAATCCTGACAGCAGCAAATCAAAACTTGCAGTTCAGGGTAATGTACTGTATATTCTCCCCTACACTCTGTGTGAACACCCCAGAGCAAACATACAGTCTGTGTACTTCATTCTGCCCACAAACACTGACATAATGTAGAAGATCTGCAACACTCTTTCATGGTGAACAAATGCAAAATCTAAGCTGTTGTGATGGGACTGCATTTTTAATTTACTCAAAATGCAGAGGCAATGCCTTCAGATGTAGTTGTTTTTCTGACAATGCACCAAAATCTGGTTCCACACTGCACCCATGTGGACAATATTATAATCTGCATGCAGTATGCAGTGTTCAAGGTCTCAGGCTTTTCTTACCACTTTTTACAGGCTGTAGATGATGTCTCCAGGGCTAAAAGGCTTGCGGGCTTGCGTCAGTATCAGTTCATTTAAGGCAGATATTTCTAATAATAATCTCAAACAAATTTTCATTGACTCAGGTTTCAGAAGAGAAAAGAGACTCCCTAATAATACATAATGTCGTCATGTTATTGTTGGTTTTGGGATTGCGATGTCCTCATTTTCTTTGGAAGGAAGGTAACAGTATCATGAAGGCTAAAGCTTTATTAAAACAATAATATGACAGTAAGATCAGCTTCTCATTTTAAATGGTAATTTCCAACAGAAAAACAATCCATCCTCTGACACTGTATTTTGACTCTGCAGATATGCTGGACCTGCATCACATCACATAATGAACACTGACAACTGACATTTTAATTTGAAACTTATGATGTCAGCGAACTGAATACTAAAAACCGCAAAGTGAATGAGCCGCTCTCCTCACACTTCTTCTTCACCGAACCCGCTACAAATAAGTGTGACTACTTGGTCACACTTGGTACTTGGTCAGAGTCAAACTTAATGAATATCTTATGAAGTACTTAGGAACACAGTGTAGAGATAGACAAATAGGTTTAGAGATGGCTATAATGTTTGAGGCTTTAATAGTCTCTGTTGGAAGTTACATACTGTAGATTACAGCAGTAATTGGCCTGTGGTTTGGTTTCAGGACATTCCCATGCCTGACTGTCCCGACTGTGTCTCTCACTGGGTGTAACTGTTCCCCACCTCTCTGTGTCGCCTGCTTGATATACCAGCAGACATATTGCAGGCTGAGTCAAGAGACCACACAGACTTCTGGGAAGTACTATTAGATTGGCGAAACAAGAAAGACATGTCCGCCTTGCCCACACATGCACATCACATGCAGACAAGCATCATTTCCTGACAAAAAAAGACAATTTTTTCCTGTTGTTGAGATGCCACACTCACACAAAATGTTCCTACATGAGTTCTTCAAAACAAAAATGCACAAACAGGAAACCACAGATCTAACAAGAAAGGTGTGCTTTCAAGATGCAAAACACAAGAACAAATACACCATAGCCCCCACACCCGACCCAAAAAATGCTTTTTTACAACTTTCATAAAAACAACAGTACTCAGTAAATAATAACCATTTTGTTTATACAGAACTTTTTAAAACACAAAGTGACAACATGCGTCACATATAGGATAACATACCCACATACAAACACTAATATGCATACAATACATACCGACATACACACGCACACATGCTCTCACACACACACACACACACACACACACACACACAAACATACAGTATATATCTGATACTTACACAAAAGTTCTAGCAGTATAAAAAGCTAACCTTATGCCCAAACCTACAATGGCATTGACTTTCCAGTAGGTGGCAGCATTAGCCAATTTGGATAACGAGTTTCAATCCAACAACTCAGATCATATGTACTCATTAGAGAGAAAGAAATTAAAAAATGTGTGAGAGAGAAGTCGAGTGAAAGAAAGAAAGAAAGAAAGAAAGAAAGAAAGAAAGAAAGAAAGAAAGAAAGAAAGAAAGAAAGAAAGAAAG
>JAPQRN010000010.1:10710099-10728106 GCA_037367275.1 Coranthus polyacanthus
AGAAAGAAAAATGACAGAAAGAAAAATGAAAGAAAGAAAGGCATTACAAGAAGCAGGCCTACAGTGATTATCTATCGCCCCTTCCAGCCACATGCCCACATGCCGAGGAGGGCATGGATAACTGAGGTTAGAGGTCTGGGGGGAGCAGGAGGGGCAGTTGGTGTATGGAGAGCAGACAAGGGCAGGCAGGGGCAGAGCCAGGAGAGTAAACTATGCCCCAGAGCACAGACGGGTGGAGTGGACCATGATCCTCTGGTGTGGTAAGACCACCTGTTTGTATGTCTGTCTGTCTGTCTGATCCAGGCCTGAATGGCGGGCTCTAGTGCTTAAGGTTGACAGCTTCAGTTTAAATGAAAAACCAGTCAAGGGGTTCACTGTGGATGACGTTGAATATGCTGTATGTCATGTTTTGTCGTCCTTATTTTACATCTACATGTAGGTGGTTTTGCAATTCCAGAAAGGTTCAGTAGATAAAGTGTACCATAAACATAGGCACAGATGATGAAACTTTATGTCAGATCTGGACTGTACTCTATATGCTGCTTCTGTAAGCAAAGGGAACTCAGTGCAAACAGTCTTTACACCCGACCATACTGTGTGTTTGACTCCAGGCTACAGACATTCACAGGCATCCACATACTCAGACATACCCACATAGAGTAGAGAGGGCTTATGAGGGTGTTGAGTGAAGGGGTCAGGGATCAGTCTCTCTTCACTGCAGTAAAGGGCACATGGGAGTGCTACTCACACCAATCGTTTGCCATGATACAGACATGTGGTGCATACACAGACAACCACGTAGTGCATTTGTTATGCCTTATATGCAATCAGAAGAAAGACACAATCCTTTACACACATACACATATAAGTAGTCCCCAGACAGCCAATAAGATGGACATTTGAGAGCATGTTTTAGATTAGGAGATAGAGAGGCTGCTCAACTACAGCCACTTGACACCAGAATAACATATATGGGATTAAATACTGCGATGCTGTGCAAACTGCTCCTGAGGTCTAGGAGTACGGGAGATGGACCATATTGCAGGCAGAGACAAGAAGAGCAAAGGTTATGCAGCTATTATCCAAAATGAAGTCAGGCAGATGGTAGCATTGACAAACACATGGCCAAAATGGCTTTCTGGGCAGAAATCCCAGCCATAACTATCATGTTTGTCAGAATCAGGCTTATCTGTCAATCAGCCAAAGATTGGAAATTGTAGACATCATCTTAAGTCTTTCAATAAGATGAATCTAAGATGTCCTGGTTTGGTTTAAGAGACCTGGGCCATAAGCTTAGGAACTTTATGAGTCACTGACATCCCTTTCTCTGGCATTCTCTATACTTCCTGACATCCTACTCTATTCTAATAAATTGAAAAGCTTTAATCACTTTATTGCTGTTTATAAAATGTATATTATTATTCTCCATTTGGCATTACCTTTGATGTATGTGAAGCACTATATTGAACTAAATATAATTTAAGGTACCATTTATTGGCCTTTTGTGCTGCACTGCAACAGGTTAGTCTCTCTAAATGAATTGCAAACTGGCAATGACGAAATATATATTACAGTTAAATTAACCACACATTACACTTTAATGTTCTTGATTTATTATGGGTGCACACAAAAAAGGTTACTGGCGTTAATAAATTGTCCAAATAATATTTGTGCAGCTCACTTAAACTCACACGTGTACGGCAAATCACATATAACTCCATTTGTGAATTGTTCCTTGTTGAATTAATCTGGTGCTGCTGATGTAAACCTGGTGCAGTTCGAACATGCATTTATAAACATTACCAGGAAACAAATCATTCCATTACCAGTTGTGCTAAGGTGCTTAGCAGTTCTGCCTAAAATATAGGACAGCTGTATATGTCTTCCCAACTGCGTGCACGAAGACAAACCTACTATCTTCTTTAAACAACAAAGTAAATGTCATTCTTGGTAACATGATGATGTAATCTGGGCTGGTTTATTATGCGGCAAAACTGCTTGGCCTAAACCCAGTACACTTTGACCTTAGCCAAAAACTTTAACTAGATTGCTACTTAAAGGAGACAATTCTCAGCAGTGAAAAGGCCAACTCAGCACCCCATAGACCTTGCCAAATCTGGCAACAGTATTCAAACCACATCCTGTTCAAATGTGGTCTTTCTGTGCAGTATCACTTAGTTGAAACCAGCCTTACTCAGCTGGCTGTTAGAAACCCTCTTTGTGCTTTTGACTTATGAAATTTGTAACAATCATTGTGTATCTTTATTCATTTAAAATCTAATATTTAACAAAGGACATGCATGAAATGTGAAAATAATGACTCACTGATGTAAGGATTTATTTTAAAGTGAGGTTAAGGCAACAATTAGGTTTAGGAATTATGGTCAAGGTTCGCTGCGCATTGTCTTAAAGGACAAGTCTGTAGAATTTAGTGGCATCTAGTGGCGAGTCTGCAGATTGCAACCAAGTGAATATTTCTGCTTTACCACTCCCTTTCCCAGGATGCAAAAGAGCTGTGGGTGGCTGTCACTTCAATATAAAAACTCTAAAGCCAGTGTTTGGTTTGTCCATTCTGGGCTACTGCAGAAAAATGGCAGCACAGCATCGTGGGCTCCATGGAGGAGGTCCTGCTCCCTCTGTACATATAAAGGTCTCATTTTAAGGAAAACAATGTTTTTTTGTTTATGTATTTATTCATGTTATGCATGTGAAGCTTTGTATACTTATTTTAGAATAGTGCTACATAAATTAAGTTTATTTTTTTTATTTTTTTTTCTGCTAAAACTTCAACCTAAATCTTACACACTGGTCCTTTATTATACGTTGCCTTGTGTTTTATTGTTGCCTGATTGGAAAAATAAAAACAAACTTGAATTACTACAACAATTTCATGCAAAAAAGACTAATCAAAAAGCTTAGGTATAGTGGTGTGAAGGTTGGGGTGGGGGACTTTCCCTTCATCCTGTAGCTCTTCGTGCAGAGGCCGCATTCCCAGCACCACTCAGGGGGCTCCAGTGAGCAAGCCACGACACCAAACCCACCCGGAATTCTAGGAACGTTTTCCCTGTGGTTTCAGGTTACCACATACACACACACACAGGGCATGGATCACAGGCCCTCACACAACACCCACCACAGTAGAATACTGTACTTTTGTTGTTTGTACAGAGTTGGATTTGTTAGCTTTCCCTCTCTCCTCCCGTGCCTGTCATTCATTTTCATTTTGAACTTAGATAAACATTCACTGAGTTGGACAACAACTTGGAGCAATGCATAAACCCGCAACTGGACTCAGCCTAAAAGTGTTCAGATTCAGATTCTCACTCTGATGGTAAATACCACACTGAAAACTTTTGAACACACATTCACACTAAAACTCTACAGGGAATCTTGCCAATGCCTGCTATGGACCCCAAATTCAGACTTAAAGCAGCATATATTACATCACACAAACTTTAACAGAATCAAGCTCACATTCACCAAGTAGGCGAATTCTTAATCAAGCTATAACTGTGATTTGTAAAGTCTGCTGTATCCCCCAGGAAAAAAAGGCATCCCTAAAAATAGTTACCACAGAGATGTTCAGCTCTGTAAGTCAGATGTAGTCATGCTGGTGAGTGTTGATATGTGTTAGGTGTGTGAATGTGTTGTGTGTAGAGTACACACTGTCTGTAGCACACAGAAATAGTGCGACTGTCTATAAGGATATAATCCTGTGTCTGCACGGCTACAAGCTGCCTGTTTGGATCAAAGCATAGGTTTGAAGGTGGATTTTCTTTGCCTTTGAACAGTGTTAAAATGCACACAAAACCTATTGAGTGTGTGTGTGTGTGTTTCTGATATGGAAAGAGTTAAAGATAGGAAGCCTTCTGCATAGTATCATGAGCTGGATTACCTCAGATTTTGGGATTTTTGCTTTAACTGCACTTAAAAAGGTACAATTAAAATTCATTTAAAACAAAAAACTTAATGTGTCACATCTTCACTTTCAAAGTCTCAAGGGATTGTCAATATGGATATCTGAAGCCTTGATTTCAGTGTACTGTTACTATACAAGCCCACTGGGTGCCAAACTCTGTTGATACAGCCAGAGACAGCTCTAATATTACAAAAATCTGATAAGCATAATAGAGAGAGTGCCAAGGAATAATGACCACTTCACTACATAGCTGTGGTGCCTTCCAAGAGCAATTTTATGACACAAGATAAAATTACCTCTAAAATGAAGGGTGTGTCCTGGAGCACTCATTGTTTACCATTTTGCTTCACATGTAAAAAAAATTGGTGGTGTGGTGTTTATGCATGGAAGTACATAAAGTCAATGGGGCTCACAAGAAGAATATATTTTTAGGGTTTTGTCTTTTGTTTACTGACATCAGAATTCATGTCAAACTTCATGTCAAAACTCAAGGGACTAACACAACCCTCTCAAACAAAGCAGACACGACACAGGACAATGATTTACAGACAGTACTGCCTGACACCCAGACACGCTAGCAATGAGGACTTCAAACAGGCTCATGGAGGCAATTAAGCCACAAAGACAGAGGGCTCTCCTAAAGCCACTGCTTCCTGCTGCCACTGACCTAATCTTTCATTTCTTTTCTCATCAGTTATTTTCTTTGACGCTTATCTTTCTTTCTATCCATTGTTTACTCATCCAAACTTCCTTTCCTCTTCCCTAGTACATCTAGTCCTCTATTTCTCATCCTCCTCTCCTGTTAGGATTTTGATGCCTTGACAGTGGGCCAGCACTGAGGTTGCTGAGTCCACTATGTCTACTTCGCCCAGTAGGAACTGCTCCAGTAAAGCATGCCAGTCTATTGTGGCATTTTAATTACATTAGGTCAACCCACTGCATAAACTGGATGCATAACAGAAGGGAGAGGCTATAAAATTGTATTTCTTCCATAAAAGTGATAATACTAAGACTGACAGGAGCTGGATGGAAATTTTAGCAACATACAATGAGCAGGCAAGGCCCACCATAAAACCAAAATTTGAAAAGCCGAAACACATAAACACTTCCCTCTCAGAGCCATTTTAGGTCTCAAACGGGCAAATTGTACAGTGAGGCCAACAAACTTGTGCTTGCTTACACACCATCTACACAAATCTTCTATCTGCGCTGTTGCCTGTTTTCTTCTTGCACAGCTACTGATTTAGAAATAACATAACTCTAAACACTCACGATCCAAGCTTTTCAGCTGAGAGCATAAATAACTCAGTTACTGGAATACGATCACTGTTGTTTTCGCCTTCCCTCACACACACTCATACACACATCACAACGCTTCAGGCCCAAAGAGAGATAGATGTTTAAGCAATGTAGCAATGTAGAACAGGTCAAGCTGAGGTCCCCGGCAGCATCCCAGGGTTATGGGAAAGGGATGGGCCACTTAATCAGAGCTAAAGAAGAATAGAAGAGAGTGTTTGTGGGAGGGACAGAGAAAGGACTAAGAGGTTTGTTAAAGACGTCAGATGCAAATGGCAGAGGTGAAAGGGTAGCTGTAGGAGAAAAAAAAAGAAGTCTATATTTCCATCTTTTTTCTACTTTAAGCTGGCATTTTGTTGCTGTCAGAAAAACATGTCTACTTCGAGCGATGCATAACAGTGAAAACGTGAGCAGAATGACACTTTCACGGGGTGTTTATGCTTGCCCATTGGTCATGTGTACCATGTGGTTTGCGCATGTGCACTGTGGTTCGACTTACATAAGCCCAGTGTCATTATTTAATAGCCATAGCTCAAAGAGTAATTAATTTATTGTCCCTTCTGCTAGGGTTTCATTGTCCTATTCCCTCACATTTTTCAAACTGAACTCCTCTGACCCAAGAGACTGACACAGAGAAGGCAGGAAAGAAAAATACTATGACTTGATGGGACTGGAAGAGGACAGAAAGTGAGAGAGAGTATGAGGGGTGAGGACTTTGCCTGGTGCAGCACTCTTCCTGCTTCTCCCTGCAATAACAGAATGGATTCCAGATGTCAAAATGATAAACAAATGGATTGTCATAACCTTATAAAAATGCAAGGCATTCAGAAGCACTCACACTGCTGAATTGTCTGTTATGCATCCCCTTGAGCTAACACAAAATCATCCTCAAAATATGGTGATGAGATACTGGTTCTCCACTCTTATAGAAGTACATGCTCAGACGCACATGTCCGCACTTCACTATGTATTGCATTCGCATGCACTCACTCATTTACACCTCTCATCCTTGATCTGACTGCAATTTAACATACTCTCAGGCATGTGAGCATGTCAGAGCTCATACCTCTGCCAAGGCCTCCTGTAATTCAAACGGGCTATCACAATATTAGAAAAAGACGGAAAAAAATCCCAGGCTCTGCCTCTTTTTATGGATCTGCTCCAAAATTCATTGGGTTGGTCCTTGGCACATGCCCTGGCATTTGACAAAATGTCATACAAATTCGTGCAATAGATTTTGACTAAATAAGTTGACAGGAAAAAAAAACAAACAAGCAACACACATAAGAGATTACATTACCTCCTTGGCAGAGAAAAGAGGCATTTATTTTTTGGGTCACTTTGGTAACTTTAGGGTTTAAATAAATGTCTCTAATTATACATATAAAAAGAGATAGGAGGAAGCAAGCTGTCAAGTAAGCATTATGGGTTCTGATTGCTTACTTGGTTAGAAAAGTGTCAGCGTGTAAATCAACTCAATACAAATACTACAGTGTTTGTAGGTCACAAAATGCTGATGACATCCCCGAGTCCAGCTAAATCATCTCCAAACACATGGATTGAATACAGAGTTTAGGAATTTTTAAAACAGTAGGACAGCTGACTTTTCTTCTGATGTGTGCTCCTGAGAGAAAGTTGAAGAAACCAGATGGTTTTAAACTATTCATTATTGTCAAAACATGCCAAACAGCAAAACAATTCACAAATCTGAGATAGAATGAGCCTTTTTCTTGTTCTTTTTCATTGTGAGTGAAGCCAGTTTTTGATGGGCTAAATGTGTCTAAAAGTTTCGCACATGAAACTGAAAAAACGGCTCAGTAGTGCCCCCTTAAGACCACTGCTCCCAGCTACTTTCACCAATTGGCACATAAATTTGGTACACACATGTGTCTCACTGAGAACTACAAAAAAAGTCAGGGGTCCAAAATGCCAGCCCAATTTGGCCATTTTGCATTATATGGCCATTTTTGCCGATTTACTCATTTCATATTTCAACAAACTCTTCCTATGGGTTTTATTCAATCAACTTCAAATTTGGTCAGTCCAGTCTTAACATGTTGAAGATGAAAAGTAATCAAAACAGTGAGTTTTCGTGACACTGTATGTTCAGGGCGGGCCAGCGAATTTTGATGTCATGCCATAAACACATAATTATTATAACTCATGACTGTTATAACTCAACAGTTTTTCATCCAATCAGCACCAAACTTCACATGTGGGATATGAGCCCGGCCCTCTCAACCTTACTCAGGTTGAGATGCTCACACTGTTAAAATTTGAATATTGTAGCCTCTAGCATTGTGGAGATATTGACCATGATATTTGGGAACCTTGACTCCAAATTCAAAGTCATACCCAAACGTCAAATGTATTACTTTGCGCAAAGTGACAGCTGGCCACAATCAAAACCTTTTCAATCACCTTCATGTTGACACTGTTTAATATATAGGTTGATAGGGTCGCACTGTTAAAATGTTGAGCATTGTAGCCTCTGGCATTGTGGAGATATTGACCATGACATACACTTGGTGGGTGGTCCCTCATGCCACATAGTTCATATAGTCCACATAGTAACAGTGGACAATGCAAGAAGCTGTTATAACTCAACTCCACATCATCAGATCTTTCTCAAATTTCACATTTGATAAGAGACCAGTTCTGAAGACATGTGCACAACAATGTTTAAACTAAGTCATTGCGCCACTCACTGGCTACAGAAGCCAACCTCACGGCACAAACGTCATCCGATTGATATGAATTTTGCAAGATGGGTTCTACTCAGGATATACAGTGATATGCTGTATACTTGGTGGGTTTTATGTCAATTATGCTACGACCTCAATGATGTTGGAGGCAAACATGTCTACATGCACATGGTTGTAAAACCCTTCGACCGCGGCTCATCCCAAGTTGCGTGAGGGTGTGAGGGCCCATCCATAACTGCTTGCAGTTACTAGTTATCATTATTGTTTTATCTCACAGCTCTATTATCTCACAATGCTAGAGAATGTGACAAAAAAAATATCTGAAGGATTCTGAAGGATCTGCCCCTTTTTCTAAATCTGCTCCAAAATGTAATGGGTTCTTCTTAGGCCCAAGCCCTATCCTTCCATTAAGTTTCATGAAAGTCAGTGATAGTTTTTAACAAACAGATGCAGGCAATCACACAACTTCCTTGGTAGAAGTAATAATAACATTATTACACATTTTCTTGCTAGCTTAAACACTATTATTGGTTCTATTAACTAAACATCCCAAACTATAATGCCATCAACCAAAAGACAGACCCATTTCCCAAAACCATAAACACTCTTCCCCTGTTTCAAAATACTGCCATTCAATATCATTAACTCACGTCATCACAACTCAAATACAATTAACACACAATTCCCCACATAGTAACAATAAGAGTCAAAACTGTTCACACAGAAATCAGAACCTCAGAAAAAAGGGCCATGGGTCAGTTCACCTACTCTGGATCCACAAAGATCTGAAGGTAGAGGAAGAGGACATGTTGACCATGTTCTTGTCCATGGGATTTCAATGAGGGAAGATGCACAAAGAATGAGTTTCAGCCTCTAAAATCCAGCTCTTCGGTAAGGAAAATAGGTAGATAATATATACTGCTCTGTACTATAACTTTGTCGTTTACTCTGCCTGGTTAGGACTCACACTGTCTGTGAAGTTGTGATGTTGATAAGAATCTCAGTTTGACCCAGACCAGAGACAGGATGCTGAGGAAGATTAAATGTGATTTTATACGATTGAACATTATGCATTTATGTTTAGAGTTTTGGGAATGGAGCATAAATTCAGAAAATGTATCTATATCACTTTAAGAACTATAGAACTATAAAAGCAAACTATAAACTATAAATTATAAAGCAAAGAAGAAGCATTGAGTTATTTCAGTCCATGAAAAGGCACCTACTATAAATATAGAATAAAATAGTAATCTATATAAAGAATCTGGTCATGTTGGTTGATCTTATCTTTCCGGAAAAGATGGCGCAAACTATTCACACATGTGAGACTGTAAATGTTCAGAGATATTTGAACACATGCCAACACGCACTTTTAGTTGTAAGTACAACTGCTTGCCCCCCCGCTTGCCTCCTCTGTCATCAGATGCTGAATAAGAGAGGAAGGGAATTTCAATCCCCTACATCAAACGCTTTTTGATGTACTTTGAAGTATTACAACATACAAGTGTGTGTGTGCTTTCACATGTGTGTCCTTATACAGCACGATTGTGCCTAAATGTATATCCTCTCCAGCTGTTGAATAGCATATGGATCCCACGCAGATTGATATGTGACTGTGCGACTGTGAGTGCATATATGTGTTTACGTTCTCCTGCTTGTGGGGAAAACCCATTGAGCCCTCAGAGGCTTTGTGTGCCCACCACACAGGAAGCACAAGTCACACTATGACAGTGACTAACACTACAAAGGCTTAGCATCAAGAATTGATTTCATACTTTTAGGGGTTGTGTCCTAGCCACTATATAAATCAAATTATCAAACCCGAAAAGTTGAATGACTTTTAAAAATTATTTTAAAATTTTCTATTACATCTTGAGTTTTTCTCATGCAACTTTCCCAGGCATGGTATGGCCAGTGGCAATGGTGGCAGCAATGTCCAAGTCTTTCCCATGCAGCCTCATAGGAAGGTCTTTGTTCCCCCTCCAGGCTTTGGGGGTCCCCACGGCAGGGCTATGCCCCACTCCGCTGACTCCACAATGGTTCTTTATGCTGCCAAGGTCCCCCTCCCCCCTCATCACCCTGCCATGCTTCCCTCATCAGGGGCAGAAGGAGGCACAGGGGGCACCACGGCACCAAAACGCCAACTCTTTTCATGCTTTGTCCTGTTCCTCTCTTTCTCTCATATACATGCCAACAGTGTCAGATACAGTGGAAGCGTTTTGCTGAATAGCCACAAGCCAGTGTGAGCAGTTTATGAGTGGTGCCAAATGTCTCAGCAGGATACTGTTTTCTTATTCAACCAAAGAACACATGACACCACAAGCAAAGACCTGGGTCTCACCAGGGAGTGTGTGATAACACACCATTACAACCCATTAGCACTGTTGTTGAAAGTCTGTGCCCTTGGAAGTAAAAAGGCCCATAACTAGAATATAAAGAAGTGATGGGCTGGCAGAAAGAGTAGCAACATCTTCACAGGACTACGGTAGGAAGGTTTCATCTGCTTCATGTGCTGAATGTTTGCCTCAACTTCTGTTTACTTTCTCATGTGTTCCTGATCATGAAGCTAGTGCACACACTGGCTGCTGTACTTTGTGCGCTGACAAACTGTCACAGGCCCTGATGAATGGGTGGTCTGCTTAATATGTCTCAGCCATTGGCAGATCCTCAGTATTTGGGAAGGGTAGGGAGTGCCAGGCCAAGAGATGAGAAAGAAAAGAGATGAAGAGAAGAAAAGAGAATTTAAAGAGATTTTAAAACTGCCTAACTACTAAAATTTCTGACAAAATGATTTGCAAACCACTGAGGATAATAGAACAAAGTGTAGAGCATCTGACTTTTGTGTGAGTGGATCTTTACGAAAAGGCAACATCGGACCTCTGTTTTCCGATGTTAAAACCAATATTGGCACTACCAAGACCTAAGGCTGCCATGATAATGGTAGCCAGCTTGGGACCACCACAAAAGGAGAACATAACTTTATCATAATTGCAGACTGAATTTCTAAAGTGTTTAAGAAACAGATCCAGCAGGGGGAATCAGTTACAGACTTGCATTGGCTCAGTAATCTGCCTCAATTCTCTGCTCTCTGTCAGTGGAAGCATATAACTACACACACACACACTAAGCACTAAGCACTAAGCACTCCAGTCTTTGAGAGATGCTGGAAAAGTTTCCAAGGCCACACCTATAAATCAGCACAAAATAAAACCTCATAAATATAATAAAAAAATAGAAACGAGAAAGAAGGGAACAGATAACAATCCATTAACTTACTGAAATACAAAGCAGAAAAGAAGCCAGGAACTATTTGTTCTGCCTGCCTGTTCAATGCAGAGATGGATTTAATGACTTCCTTATTTCCACATTGATTAACAACAGCATGCTACACTGACTCACACAAGCATACAGACAAATGCACAAGGCTTGTCACTTTCTCCCAAGTCTGAATGTACTCATATTTCTCAAAGCAAGGTATTTAAGGTTATTAAAACTAAAATGTAACAGTAATGAACGAAGGGCCGTTCTTATCTCCAGACTGCAGCCAAAAATGTCTTCATGCAACAACTGTCCATGACAAAGTAGTGTAACAAGATACAGTACATTGCCTAATGATGGGGAACAAACTGCTCTCATAGCACAGTTATTTAAGTCCAAATATAAGGAATAATGTACGTTCACTATTCTTGATAACATTAAAAAAATCAGTGGACAAAAAATATTAGCTGAAGGAGCTAAAATTCTAACTAGTAGTGTTGTCTATGTGAACTATTTTCAGTCATGTAGAGTCATTCAGATCCATTTAATTTGAAGCATTTTCTTACAAAAACATACATTTGGAATGTGGTTGTCATACGGGGATAAATCATCTCATGTCATGTCAAGCCTCTTATTCTCCACCATCTCAGTCGCTCTGGATCTTAATTCAGTAGTGACAGACTGAGGACATTTGTCTACCCTCTTTTCCCCTTCTCCCTGGGAAAAGTCTGAAATTATTGCCATTCTCCTACCTCTCCACCACGTCGTCTCCGCTCCAGCACGTGGAGTCGTCCACTACATTCTCCCCTTCACATAGCATCTCTGGCAATGCTGCAAAGAAGGACTTGTAGCGCTGCACATACGTCAGGAACTCTCTGAGAATAGACATGGGGAAGGCACAGAAATATATTAATCCAATTGCACAAATGCTCTGAATCTCTAGCCATGCTTGAAAACAAAATTAAGAAATGTATTATGTATTGCGGCCTGTGTGTCCTCATGCTTGGTGTGGTTGGTGGAGAACATAAAACATGATACACTATCTTGGTATTATACCACCAACAACAAACAATATCTGCAAACCATTCCACAGTACATGCACGTGATAAAGACATATGATTGATAATGATGTTGGCAGAAAAATATTGGCTTTGAATGTGACCACTTCACTGAGTCAGCACATTTTTCTCAATTACAGTGTGTTATAAAGTGCTTACTCCACCAGATCTACAAACACATGTTAACGATAAAGACACTATCATCTTGAGCAAAACAATATCATAATATTTTGATCGGACACACATTGTTGCCACCCACGTGGCAAAGCAGACAGCAGGGGTCATGAGAGGTTCCAGTATTGCTGAATCTTTCAGAGCAGTAAGCGCTGAAAGTTATTGTTCAGAAGATCATCGAAAACCATAAGAATAAGTTTTGTGAAGCATACAAATTGGAAGAGTTGCAAAGAACCTCTGTCCATATATAACCAACTGTCTAAGAAACCTATGCCCATATCAATAACAATACAAGCTGTCACTGCTATGTAAGGTGTGTGAGAAGAGATAAAGAAGCCCCTAGGGTTCATGCTTACCTAGAGAGTGTTCTCAGACTATGTTTATTGTTCTTGGAGGGTTTCAGGGGGAACGAGCTGGGAATGATGGGAGTTGTAGTCCAGGGGAAATTGTTGCAAGCAAGGAGGATGCAGAGGGACGAGATGGAGGTGGGGGAGGGAGATGAGAGAAAGAAAAAAGAAACAAAAAGACGGCATGACATTGGAAGGAGGGAGAAAAAAAGTCAGTTGACCCTGGAAGAGAGTGATTAATCATGCACATGCAGAGACTGGCCAACACCAGATATAAATCAATAATCAAGTCCACAGCATTCCAACAATTAAAGTAGACATTGATGTGTCAAGTACATGTTAATCAATAAACAAAAAACACAAGCAAATCTCTGTGTATGTGCAAACAGTAATGTATTCATGGAGAAAACAGAAAGTTCTGCGGAATTTCTCAATCCCATTTCTTCCATTCGGATAAAATAACAACCTTGCTCTACTACATCATGTGTCATATTTTCTACAGTGGACTAGTCTCCCTTTACTGTAGTGGGTGCTGCCATGTCTCTGAAGTGGTTACACTCACATGTGCTCTGGTCAGGGTTGGCAACGCGCAGGGAGCTGGATTGTGTTGCCATGAATGGTGGTGGCAGTGCCAGGCCAGACCTGTCAGCTAGGCTGGAATCAGTGCCATGATTCATGGTTTGGGACAAGGTCAGGCAAGTAACACTGTAAGAGTACGTCTGTGTGTGTTTCTGTGTGTTGTACTATTTAAACTGAGGCCGGCTGGTGTTCAGACTTGGTGGTATGGACGTCTGGGTAAACAGGAAATTGTTGGTCTGTCAAGATTAATCTTACCCACTCCCCCTCATATGGCACAACACAACCAGCTGCTGTGGGCATGGGATGGCTGCCCCAGAGGCCAGGTGGAGGGCATGGACTACGGTGCCAGGCGCTACTTTAATTGTGTGTGTGTGTGTGGGTGCATGTGTGTTGTCCAACTGTGTCTTGGGAGACATTGCCAAAAAGCTAAATGTACTTACTGAGCATCTAATATAACTAATGAACAAGCAAGACACTACTAAATCAGAATTTATCATAGTTCACTTCAGTGCTTGGGCTTACCTCCTCAAGTGGGCTAATTTCCCCATCCACTGCTCTGGTAGAGGCTGTGAGGGGGCAGCAGACAGAGGAGGAGTAAATGAGGTCATGGTAGAGGTTGTGACCTCTGAGCTGGTAGGCTGCATGCCAGTAGGTTCCCCTGTCGACAGGCCACACACCTTGTCCACCTGTGGGGAGCATAGAGCAAACACACACACTTGTTAAGCTAAAAATAAAATATATAACAACACGGGTGGAGATGGCAGCTTCTATAAACCACCAACTAACACCTGTACAGCTGAATGCACATAAATGTGAGCCGACTGATGCTTTAAGTTTAAAAAATAGAATGTCTACATTTCAGCTGAATGATGGCAAAGAAAAGAGGAAAGGAAAATGAATTGTGAAATATAGTAATTCAGAGCAATGAACAACATGGGAAAATGGTGCAAAAGAGGTTGGGTTGTGATGAAAGAAAATGGTGTGATGAGTGAGTTATTGGCAGGACGGCTGACAGCAAACGCAGAACATTCCACTACCTCATGGAGGTGAAAGCACGTGCACGCAGTTGGCAATGAATGCTTGCATCTCTAGTGTGCTATTAAAGGCAGCAGCGAAGAGGAGGAGACAGTAGGGTCATGAATAAAGGGGCGTACGCTTCCAACCAAGAAGTAAAATCAATGACATCTCATTGGCTTAAAAGCCTCTAGGCAGTGTTATTAAGTGGTCCTCAATTAGCCAGAGAGTCAGCGTAATGGCTCTTGCACAGTGGACTGAGTAAATCCTTGGTGATCAATGTATATGCACTGCTTGGTTAAAGGAGACGAGTCATTCTGTAGTGTAAGAGCATCCATTAGGGATAAGTATTATTCATTATTATTTATTTATTGTTGATTTAGAAAAGGGAGCCTTGCAGAAAGAACTACTGCATAGATACACATGGACTGTCATATAGTAATTATCAGCTTTGATATTTTAGGACATGCATCATAGTTACCATTGACCATACTGTGAAATATGTCTGAATAATTTTGTTTCTGTGGTTGTGGCTCAGGAGGTAGTTCGGGTCATCCACAAACCAGGAGGTTAGTGGTTCAATCCGTGGCTCTTGTCCACATGTTGAATTGTCCTGAAGACATCGAATGCCAAGCTGCTGAACAGCAGTTGCTCTACTGGTGTGAATTGGTAAATGAACATTGTAAACGGTTTTGGATGCCAGTAAGGTAGAAACGTGTTATATAAGTCCATTTATTTAATAAAATCACAATTTGAAAGAGTGTAATTTTCGATGTACACTGTCGTGTGAACTAACACTTAGCAATGAGCATATACTGCTCTATTATTAAAAAGATACAGCGATTGACTCCATAATTGTTCCTGCTGATCCTCTCTGGTCCTCCATTATTAGTAGTCTAAGTGTTCTGGGAGGGCAAAACAATGGAGTGTACAAACAAACATGTTCATTTGGGAAGGATAGATAAATGTTTGCTTGTAGGGGTGTTTCTGCATGAGTTTGGATAAGTGAGCCTTGCATCAGCTCAGTTGTGCGTTAACAGTTACAAATTATTACCAGCCTATTAAAAATAACCTTTCGCTTTGGGGTAAGATAGATCATTCATGAACCTAATAAACTGAGTTTAAATTGAGGTTTTTACATAACAGCTAGCTCTTTTGGAGCAAAGAGATTCCTACAAATACATTCAAACTGATTCTTCACTGCACTATTGGCTCTACTTTACTGTGAGACTCCGTCTATGCTCTACTCTGGTCTTAAATCCTCGCTAAAGGCAGACGCGGGGCACAGCAAGGTTGTTTTATTGCATTAACCTTAACTCCCTCTGGACACATAAAACATGCTCACATGTGGTAGAGCAGCTCACAGCCACACGTGCACGAGTTACACACACACATGCAAACATGTCTCACACACACACATTAAATTGTGGCGGTGATAAAAGATCGAACATAGCAACTGTTTGTGTCATTCAGCCAAATGCTCTGCATGTGCTTCAGCATTTTTCTGTTTAATTAATTTACATTGTGTCTACACAACATGTCTTCAGACATTTATTAGAACTCTTGTAAATTTCCAACCTGTAAAAAGGATTGTTTTATGAACAAAGTTAGCCAAATTGGAGCATTTGAGCAATGGTAATGACAAACAAGGATATTTAAAAGTTTATCATTTAGTTTATACTCGGTTGATTACTCAGAGCTTTCAACGTTGCGCAGTTCATTTTCAAGTACTTTGGTGTTTATGGCAACAAAATAAAATTACCCAATAAAACCAAGATGTAATAAAACTTTAAGTGTGAAGGCTGATGCATATTACCATGCAATCTATTTGGAAACTAAACGGCATGCAGTTGATATAAAGTGAACCATATGCATCTAACCACTTTCATTAAAAAATACTACTAGCTACAAAATACATTCCTAAAATGCATACATGTAATAGAATGTATAATCTCATGACATCATGTTCAGACTGGGAGGTCTATGGCAGTACCAAAAAAGGTTATCATTTTTTGTCAAGGCAGGATGAAATCATGTAATTGTGAGCTTTTTCAAGAGGCCAAGTAACATTTTAAATCCAGTGCCATTTCTCACCTGCCTTTGTATGACACTTTGCTATTCTCTGGATCAAAAATGTAAACATCCTGGTAAAATACGGACATCAAGCGGGGGTCACTCACAGTTCTGTTTGTACTCTCCCCTTATTTTTTTACACCCTCTTTATAAAAAAGGTCTTGCGATGAGGCCTGAAGATTCTGCACAATGGCCCACATTTCAAAACAATAATGCTAACAAAAATAACTTAACTGTCCAACTAAATAAACAGTCTCATGAGAACACAAAATGACGGAGGGGGAAATAAGCATAAGCTCATTATAGATCTCAAAGAGAAATTGAGACATGCCTCATTGGTTGGATCTTATGACCACATAATCCTGAGAGCCAATCAGATGACAGGTTGAATAACGACATGGGCCAGAACATGGCCATGAATCAATTATCTCTTGACCTGATGATGGCGTGAGAATGAAAATCTCATTTGGGTAGAGCATGTGTGTGTATGCACCTGTTTGTCCTTGTTATACCTTCACAATTTCAGCTATTTTGTGGTGCATTCCTTATATGATTGCCTGAGGACAGAGACTGATGCTGTGGGAAAATTTGCTGGATGCATTTTCTCAATATGGCAATAATTTAGGGAAATTCAAGGCATGTATTCTATGTACATTTGAGCTAACCAAAGAAGTTTGATTTGTAGTGCTGCAGGCAGCATGGATCAGTGTTTTTACAACACATAAACTTGTTTTAGAAGTTTAGGTTTACTGTATTACACAGAACAGACATGAATCTACCCACTATAACCATTTACAAAGGTGTGTACCAGAATTTGTTTTCAGTCTTTAGCTTCATTCTGATGTGTATATGTGTGTGCCTCTGTGTCTCTGCACATATCATCCTGCGGCAAGAGAGTGTAAGAAGACCAAGTAAGAGAATAAGGTCCAAGCTAACCTAGCCCAGGGCCATCCCTCCTCTCGGGGAGTATTGGCTTACAGATAGCAGTGGTGGTCTTGTCTTCCCAGTTTATTTATCAAGGGATTACCCAGTAAAGCCAAGGGAACTTTCTCAGCCCCCTCTCACCCGAAGTGCACAGCACTGTGGGATGAAGAGAGTGAAGACTTCTCCTTTTCCATACTTTGTGCACTAAATGTGCATGTACACAGCATGCCCATCTAATTCTACTGACTTTAAAGGTGAAGAGTAGATATACCTACTGTATATTCCCCAGCTCTGTAATAAATAACTAAAGTATGACTAGCTAAAGACGGATCCACAATTCTTACAACTGACAGGGGAAAAAAAACATTGATTTTTCAAACACAGTACTTGGCCTTTTCATGGTTCAGATAAGCAGACGATTTTCAGCCTTGCAGAGGCCAAATGTGTTGAAGCAGAAGACAAACAGTCACATACTGCGATCCTGTTACATCAACAATTCCTGACCTTAGCTAAAAACAATACTTACTTTTTTTTTTTTTTTTTTTTTTTTTTTTTACAACCCGTTGGGGATTGCGCTCATTTATCATAAAAAGGGGTGTAGTTGTAATATCATGGAAGATAAGCTTTTAGAATGACTAACTTGGGCTGGAGCCGTTCATT
>JAPQRN010000010.1:10728311-10744306 GCA_037367275.1 Coranthus polyacanthus
ATTGACAAACAGCTAGAAACGCATAATGAAATGAATATAATAATGAAAACAAATATTTGCTAATATACAACAACTACACATCATCTCTCGTCATAATGCACATTTTCACACAGAAATGCGAACGGCGCATTTCATTTATAAAACCTACAGCCAGTTACATTGTACCGACTTTGGCCATGATACAGTAATAGTGGCTAAATGGTCTTTAGTACATCAAAGTTTAAACTGGCCAGACGTTACTGCTTACACAGCCGCCTAACATTACTGATGAAATGTTATTATTAGAGTTTATCACCGACTTTGATGTTTCAGTGTTTAGTGACCGAAAATTATAAATGTGCAACTGACACAGAGTGCATATGAATAGCTTTATGAGGTTATGTTTTTGGTGCTGTTTGTCAGCAGAATGATCTAAACACTATTGTTCCAATTTACATGAAACTTGGTGTGTGTGTGTGTGTGTGTGTGTGTGTGTGTGTCTGCTGGCATTGATACGCCACTGGCCTTGGCGGAGCTCTGTACTCTCTCTAAGTGCCCTCTAGTTCCTTATTTACTTCACTGCGGTTGCTTACTAAAGCAGAAAAAAGACTGACAAAAAATGTGATCAGTACCAACCAGCCGTGTGAGTAACAGGAACACCAAGAGAACACCAGGCAAAAGGCCACTGATTCAAATACTATTCGGCTCTATATTCCCCCACACAGGAAGGTCTTTGATTCTTTGGCAGCACAGTTGTTTTTAATGTTTCCTCCAACGAAAACCCAAAGCCCCAATTTTATTTCAAATGACTGGTGTTTGCTGTTGAGTAGCACAATAATTGTGTTTAAACAACTACCAATTTCCATCTCTAATTGCAACACATATGAAAATAGAAAGGGAGGGCCCACTACTCTGGAAGGAGAAGAGTTTCCATTTCTTGTTTTACTCATTGCATTTCAGTGCAGTGTTCATCATCTTAAAAGAAAATAAATCATGCTACAATATATACACCTCTTACGTATATCTATTTTTCATTCCTTCCAAATGACCAGTGTTGAGAATAAACACTGTACACTGTCTGAGACTGTGTGTGTTCACCTACAAATAAACATAAACATGTAAGTATAGCAATAATCCAGCCACATAAATAACTTTTTCCTTTATTTATGCATTAAGGTGACTACTTGAATTGCGCAGGACCAGCAGCATTGTGGCGAAGGCCTTGAGGATAAGGATGCAGGCTTGTGACTGGAAAGTTGCCAGATCAAACCCTGGACCATCTGGGAAAATCTTGGGTGGGTTAGGAGAATAAGAAAGTCTCTTTGTGGATGTGTTTTGAATTAACAAAGAGAGATGTACACTTTAAGATGTTTATCAAACCATTATAGACGCCAAACAACAGTAGACTTTAGTTCATTATCAGCAGCCAGACAGCAAGGCAGCTGGTACATTTTACGCAAACATAACCACATTGCTGGCTCTCCAAACACACACTAAAGTGGTTCTGTGATTAACAGAATTTTGAATGGGGTTGGCTGTCTATAGCTACAAGTCAGTAGAGAAAAATAAATGATTTATGGATAATTTAATTTATGATGAAGGGGCACAGATTATCCTCCTAAATCCTCGCTAAATTGCAGCCTCTGTCCCAGATTAGGCTACAACCAAGATAACATTAAAGTGGGTGACTGTTATTGACAATAAGAAAAAAAATGACAATTGATTAAATAAAAAAGCAAAGACAGACATTTTTAAATAAACTGTAGAAAAACAATGCGTAGTTAATCAATTACTGAAAGAAAGTAAAAAAAAAAAAGAAAGAGAAAGAGAAAAACTGAACAATCAGACATTGCACACTGCTGCCCCCTTACAAGACGTCCACCACACTGAATAATTCCACTGTGCTCAATTCCCATGGGAGGCAGCCTTCACAGTTGATCTGGACCATCTTCAAGGAGGACTGAGATATGGCAGAGACCTAACTTGTGTAAAAATATCAAGGGGAAATGTGCTATAGACTTTGATTTAAGGTGCGGACAGACAGACAGACAAACATCCAGACAGACAGACCCCATCGCAATGCCCTCACATCGGCAAGGGCAAGAATCATCAACTTATGGGTTGGAGCTCTACTACACATGATGTACTCTGTAGATGATTAAGTGTTATGGCTTTGAGCCAATGTATTAATTTGGTTAGCTTTTTTTTTCAGTGTAAAAATATTCACAGTATATCACACCCCCTGGACCACCACTCACGGACTAACTGTGACAGATTTCCATTTGGCCTCCCCCACAGAGTCTTGACCGAGCATAAATGATTTACAACATCTCTCTTTTCTTTTTGCCGTCTTTTCTAACTCCCTAACAAATCCTCACTACCATCCTTTTAGATCTCTCTTCACTCTAAACTATTCTGTCTTCATCTTTTTCTTCACAGTGCTCTCTCTGCAGTCTCTGTCAGTCAGTCCCCCCTTCCCGATATTTGTCTCCTCTTTTATGTGAATGATGTCAGTGCTAATTAAAGAAAGACTCTGTGCCTCGTATATCACAGGGAGAAGTCCTTGAGAGTCCGATCAGAACAGAGCACACTGAGTTTCTCTCTCCACACTGAGACTTGTTTATCCTGATTAAATCACTCACAGATGATTTAAAAATGAGAGGCTGTTGGTCTTTTTCCTTGTAAATATGGGTGTTACTTTGGAGTTTGTTGACAACAGATGTCCATCTTTGTAAACAAATTTAAGGGAATTACAGACACTAAATGTGGCAAAATGTCTCAGAGGATTCAAGTGGTATTATACCACAAATGGAGGAAAAGAGACAGAAGAAGGTCAAGTGAGTTCATTCCGTCTGTGCCTGCAACATGCTGGAACACATGCGCACATGCAAAGAAAATAAGCTTGCGGAATACTGTAGGAACTTTGACAGTCCACATGTCCATTTTCAAGTCCTTCAATGAACCAGCAAGAACTATTAAAATCATAACACAGATGTAGTAGGCATTCCTAGCAGCCTGAACACAGATATCACAAGAAATCGTTCCACTGTGCTCCAACACCAGGCCATTGAGCACCTATGGCGAGGCTGCTGGGACACAGACAGGGATGACAGGAGACGTAGGCTGAAAAAGAGGGAGCTAATCATAAGTGGAAGAGGAGGAAAATCTCAAGAGCTTATTAAAGGTAAAAAAGGGAGGACTGTACTGCACTGTATTAAGACACCATAATGAGAACAACTAGGTTTATTGCAGTGTAGAGATACTTCAGTCTCAAAAAATGTAGACCTATTTATTTAATTTCATTGCATAAAAAATGTCCATCCATATCGCATCCACAGTTAACAACCATGCAATAAACTTAATTCATATTTTTTCAGATAATTTTTTAATTATAGATATAAAAACTTGGTAAACACATATGTAGTAAGTACTATGTAATTCTTACGTCTGTCATATATGTTTTACTGACAAATATGCATCACATAAAGTTTATTAGTTCTTTTAAGTCACAACTGTGTAATCAGAATGGATCGAAGTTTCCTATGTAATTAAAATGCATTAAAAAGGCCACATTTAATGATAATCTTGAGGCAAAGTTCTCTAGAATGTTATTACCATAAAGGAGTTTTTTTTTTTCTCCTGCAGGTGCTTGGTGATAATATAAAGCAGTTTACAGTGAACAGCTAATGTATGTTGGAAAAAATCCAAGATTTACTGCCACTCAAGAGGAGGTGGAGCAAACTCCAAGTGGAATTAGGGCCGTGATTGGTGCGGAGACAGATTGTGACAAGTATAGAAAAAGAGGGTTGTTATTGAGATTTATCAGTATTCATAAATGATACCATTAACATGTCCTCTTGCCAAACCTCTTTCGTTCTTGCTCCAGTCTTTCTACGTGAAATAATCTATTTGAGTAATAGACCGCATAATAATAAACACCACATAATTTAGTCTCCCTCCTGTGAACATTTCATCAACTGATAATCAAATACATATCTAAGAAATTACATGATTTCTGAAACTATATATTTCCACCACTCAAGCCACGGGTCACAGAGAAAAAACAATATACCACAGACCATGGCTTTATGTTCAAGTCAAATTGTAATGGCCCGGCCATCAATTTTATGGTGATTTCTTACTGTTACCGTTGCGTTTCCATACAGAGGAGAAGAAATGTGGCGTTTTTGTGGTGTTGAGGGTCTCTGCTTATCATCAGCATATTAAAGAGAAGCACTAAAAAGAAGGAAGAGTAGAGGAGAGTAAGCGAAAAAGATGTGTGAGGTTGAATAAAGAGAAGAGAGGCTGCATCATTAGCTAATGGACTGCTTAGTAAGTGAGTCAGTCTGCTAGAAGGTTGGACTGACTGCCAAAAGCCCACACAACTCAGAGAGATGGGTTAAGACCATACACTGGCCATGAGCAAATTTTGCAGCAGCTACCATTTGCTGATAGTCTCAGATGGTATAGAAAGTATAAATTGCATTACCTATAACAGCTCTGCTTACATTTAAAGTGTTCAAAAATACTAGGCAGAAACAGTAATTAATGTTCACAAACTTCAATAAATAATCTGACAATTAAACCTGCAGTGTTTGACATTTTTTGGGTAAAAATTCTATAAACACTGTACCTTTCAGCATGTTGTAAGAGGTCTGACAGAAACCAAGAACGTTTCCCCCGTCTCTAGTCTCTGTTTGTCTGTGTGGCAGCAGAAAATCTACCCCATGACGGGAGGTTTTGGCTGGTCATCGGTGTTTTCAGAGAGGTAGGGGGGATACATACGCGAATAAAAGCTGCAATTACCGTTTGCTGTTCAGATTCGGTCAGATGTGACTCTACTGCTCTACTTCTTGGTTCATCACAGAAGCTTGGAAAAGTGGCTTCAAATGTTCCACTGTGGCTTGAAACGGCATCAGGTCACCTATCTTTATATTTAGTCTATTGATTTGGACTGAGAGGAGTGAGAAGGTGTGTATTTTCAAATTCTGGCATGTTTTCTCCTGATTTTGGCTCCTGCAGCTATAATAAGCCAGCATTTATTGGATATTATTAGATATGTGTCAAACTTTATTACCTCCACCAATGAGGTTACTTTTCACCTCTGTATGTTATGATTTGCTTGTTTGTCTTTCAGCAATATAATGCAAAAATGCATTTATTTTCACGAAACTTTCATGAAAGTGTAGGGCATGAACCAAGGACGAACCCAGTACAATTTGGGGCAGATCCATGAAAAGGGGCAGAGGCTAGATTTTTTTCCCCCACTTTTTTTAATAACGGCATCTGTTTGACTGAAAGGACTGTGGGTCCTGCAGGGGTATGCACTGTACTGTGTGCCAATCCAGTTAGATATGTTATCAGATATGAGTCAAACTAAAACAACAGCTATATAATAACTTTGCCAATTATTTTATTTTTCATTGTGGACTTGCTCCATATATTGGAGGTTCAAATTCAGAACAGAATTGAAAAAGTTTTAAACTTGGACACGAATAGAAGTTTAACTAGGACAATGTGACCCCTGATATAGGCATGATGTATTCATTTAAAGAGTTTCTTTCCACAATGTTAATATTTAACGGGAAACATATGTTGATTTTAATGTAAGATGATGCTGCACCAGGAAAATATAGGTTTGAGGAGAAAGTAAAATATAGTACCAAAGTGTGACAACAACAAAGTTTGTTTTCATACCAACGAGGTTATTTCACTTTATTATGGGCTAGAGAAAAAGAAAAAAAAAACGGTTCAATGTAAGACACTACAGACTACTGAGGTGCCGCCATGGTGAATGGAAACCTTCCAGTCATCCCACTGGCCTTGTTTCCATTATCTAAAGGCCCAGGCTGCTATTATCATTCCTCCATAAGACTGTAATGAGAAACTGGGGTAAAACCAACAAGCGGATAAGGTAGACCTGCATATAAACTGCACTAATCTAGACCACTGTTAGTATTTTCTCATAGGCAGACTGTTGATATCTCATTAAGAAAGTGAGTGAGTGATTCAACCTATTGCAATGCAATTCCTCTTTATCGTCCACAAGTACAAAATATAAAGTCACCCCCCCCCCACCTGGGTCATATTAACCATGTCATTTTTATGGCCGTGTCAATAAACAGCAGTACATGGCCTCTTAAACACAAGCACTGATTCTAAATGGAGAAAGTCCAAGATGAATTCAACAGGGCTACATTCAGCAGGAGAAAACCTTGCTAAACACTAGAGCCACCATTTGCTCTAGGGTACAATAAGAGTAGCCACTTTTACTGTATATTTTCCACTTTTAACCTAATTGTGTCTAGTCGACATAATCCAGCCCCAGCCTCCCCAAATATCCATAACCATAACCACTTCCCTTCCAACCCACGTTCACGCTCCATCTCAATAAGAGCAGGAATGTGTTAAAACAGAATCTCCGCCGCTGCCCCACATAACTATCAATGCTGCCTTTCAGTCTCGCACTCCCTGCTTGTATTGTCACAGGGTGGGCTGCACATCTAGGCTCCTTATGGGACTTCTAAAAACCTGATACCTGTGCACGGGGCGATGATGTGAATGAGTGTGTGTATCTACAGTATGTGTTGCGACCTAGGTCCAACCCTATGACGTATACTGAAACATATAGTGCAGACTCTGTGTAGTCTGCAGTTCGCCAAGTGAGAGAGAGAGGACTACCACAGAATGGTTTGGGATAGCATCCCAGTGTAAAACCACGCAGTCACAATAATTTCTTTAATAACAACTCCATATAATATTCTGAATCAGCAAAAAGAAAAAAAAACAAAAAACATTACCTCTTTGTGCTTGACTTAACACGTTGTGCCAACAGGAATATGATAATATGTTATAATAAATGAACGAATACATGCCTAAACTATAATAAATAAATGGAAAATTCCAAAATAAAACACAAATAAAATAGGAATGAGGTACATTAGGGTGTAATTCAGGAAGGGGGTGTTTAAAGGTGTAAAGGTGAAAGTGGTTAAATTGACACAGTAGTTGTACATTAGAGACTTAACAGTTTTCTTTGACAGGCCACTGTGGCTTTATAAAAACACATGAGATTTAAAAAGGCCAGGCGTTCTACGTACCACGCAGAGCTTCTTGCTGCGCAATGTGGTAGTTTGTGTGTGCGTGCACGTAAATGATAAACCCCCTGAGATGTATCACCTCGCTTTCAAGGGGATCCCAAAGAAATGGTGAAGAATATATGAGCAAAGAAAATTGGAGCCACCAGTGTCTGACTGGGGGCCACATCCAATTCTCCCTAACACTGTTTTCCAGCTGAGTGGGTCTGGTTTGTATGGCCTAGCTGGAACCCTTTCAGCTCTATCCCACTTGTCCCTGTGGTGGACTTGCTGCTCAAGGCTTGTCTGCTACCTCATGAATACCAAGCAGGAATACACACACACACACATGCGTACATAGACATGAAATGCAAGAAGAGTCTCTCTCTGCATAGCTGTATTAAGTCAGTCTTTAAGCCTGGCAACCAACCCTTCTACATCTGTATGTGTACACAGTACGATTTTTTCTTGGATGTGTGTCTGTTTAATGCAGGAGACATTAATGCAGATAATTTGGGCTCTGTGATGTTAACCTTTAAGGATCATACCAGTGGTTTTGCGTGTGGAAGACAATTAACTGAAAATCACCCATATTTTATGTTACACTTTCCATAAGTATTCCTGGACATGTGTAGTTGAAGTAAAATGTCTTTAAGCTCATTTTGGAAACCGTAGAACTTCATTACAAGTGTTGGCAACAATGGCACTGTGATCCTTTAAAGAGAACATTACCAACTCCATAGTTGGAATATGCAGTCCATCCAACAACTCCAAATGTATATTGGGCTACAATATGTAGAGCTACTAGTATTGTCCTTCAAGTCAACTTTGCCAGTATGCAATTTCTGATGAAAATAATTGACAAAGCCATCAGTGGAAGATTGCAACTGTACATTAAGATGACCAGAATGGCTGAGTCGAAGTTTAATCCACTAACAGCTTTCACATTATGGCCTCTATAGTGGCAGTTCCAGTTCAGTTCTGGGAACAGATCCAGTGTAGAGTTGTCCACAAGTGATCTCATTACATATATTTGGAAACAACTGCCCCCTGCATAGCCCTATCGACATTTGGAGTATTGTTCTTTATCCTTTGGACTCAACATAGTTCAAAGCACCGAAAACTAACTGTTAAATTTTGGGCAGGATGTAAATCTTTAAACTCTGTAACCCTTCATAGTCAACTGAGACATTGACGCAAAGACAAGACTGACTGGGAGAATGAACAGAAACAACAGACCCAGAAATCAGTCCAGACACATATTCGGTTTAGCTGCGACATGGGAGTATAATATCCAGAACTTTCCAGCTCATGTCCATTTAGAGATGATCTAAGACAATCATGAGCAGTATAATTTAAAGTAGAATTGAGGAAAATGCAATGGGAACTTTCCTGATTTATATGCAAAACAGAATTCAGGTTTGTTCCTCATAATTGTGTACATTAATCATTATAATCACCTTCTGCTCCTTGGTGTACGACCCACACTGCAACACCCACATGTATGGCTCTCCTATTTAATTTCATAATGTTGAAAAAGTTATTAAAGTTATCGCTTAAATTGGGATTACAGTGTGTTTTTGTGTATGTACTGTCTAAATCAACTGACTGACGTATCAGCCAAACTATTACTCATGTGCATATATATATATATATATATATATATATAGGTGTATATAGTGTAAAAATATTCAGAATAAAATAAAATACTCATTATGCCTTATAGTCAACCTGGTTCCATTTATCCAAAAACACAGAAGCTATAGAAACATGTAAAACATAAATTAACCTAAAATGAGTTATTAGTTATGAAAAAATATGAACCAAAAATATGAACCAAATTCACCATAAAGCTTTTTCTAATTACAGACTTTTCCTGTATCTATTGTGAGACAACAGAACAAGTATGATATAGTAATTTGTGTAGCCTATAAAGACGCCAGGTTAGTCATTTCCAAACAGCTGCTTTGTGATGATCAAGAATCTTCTCTATTTTACGATCAAGACAGCGGACAAAATCAGCACACATAGTTGTTAATGCCAGAAGCTGTGAAGAGACTTTGATTATATTTACACATAAAACGATCAATCACAATAAGTTAGCTATAACAGAGAGTTCATCTTAACTTCGTCTGCCATTGTTTGCAAAAGCAAATAAAATGCCCTGAAAACACTAAACCAGCAAGCCAGAGTTTTGTCAAACCATAAAACCATAAAATCTGAGGTACTTACTGTATGATAGGGCAACAGACAGCAATTCAACAGATTAGCAGATCAGAGACAAACGCTTTTGCTCTGCAGAGTAATGTGTTCACAGATTTACAACAGATACCTCCTGTGTCACTTCACATTTCATTTCTTTAAATGTTTATTATACAAGCAACACATTTTAGCATCAGTCACGAGTAGAACATTGTGTGAAACTGCAAAATTACAGCTTGCAGTCACAGTTTGCAACTCTGAACTGATTTTGAATGTATTCTACAAAACCTAATTATGATTTCTGAGATTGTAAGACTACCAACCTAAGATAAATTGTTAAAGATTAGTTAGGGATTTAAGTACGGTACACAGTTTTAAAATCTGTCTGGCAGTCATTCATGAAAGTGTCTTCAAGTTATAAATATTAAACTTGTAACTGCATATAGCATTGGGCATGTGGTAGTACTCAAAGCATGTTTTTTTCAGTGAATTTGGAATATTTCCCTACAGTCAGAACCCAAACTCTAGTGTTGATTTTTAACTGCCTTGTCATTTTAGAAAATATCTCCTTCTTTAGACTCTTTTTTTTTTAAACAGAATAAACACTGTTTTTTTCGTAATAGTTTCAGCACTATGCAAACATTAATGTAGTGTGCAGTGTTCTTTGTTGCAAAAAAATAGCTCATAGCCCACAAGTACCCTGCAAAACCTTTCCAATCAATACAACCAACATTGCCAAAGTACATGTTTAAAACAAATATGTTAAAACTGTTTTCAAAGCCTTTGCATGTGCCATTAATGCTGCTGCTCTATGTTTCTTCCGTGTGTACTCACCGTGGCAGTAATGAGTGGACCATGAAGCTGTGCATAGAGCAAAGCTTCATTGACGTGCCCCCTGACCCCCAGCAGGGCTAGTTCCAGGCTGTGCTGCCCGGCCATGGCATGGGTTAGTTGCTCCAACAAGCTGGTATACCTCCTCCAAGGCTGATCCAGCTCCGATACACTGGCCAAGCAGCCTCGCATTACATTCAGACAGTATCCCACACAGGGCTTGATCAGTGTCAAGCCTCTGCAGTGAGAGCAGTACACCATCTTCACCAGGCCCTTCACACACTCTCTGCTCAGACTGACATGTTCAGTGGCATTCATCACCTCCAGACCCTCCTCCAGGGCCAAGCCCAGTTGTCGCCCAGCACCCAATGCTCCAGCCAGCTCCTGGGCCATCACAGCTGGGTGAGGACCAAAAGGGTTGACATCTTGTCTAATCATACGCAGACAGTCACCCATTTCACTGAGAGCCATACCATTACTTTCGATTCCTGGATTGATCAGTCGTGTGTAGACAAGTGGAAACAGGTTGTTAAAAAACTGGTGAACTGCTGCCTCCACAGAGACATTGGCCCCACGTAGGTAGTGGGACAGAGAGGAGAAGAGCTGGTTTACATGGGGCAGGGCATGGCGGGACATAGATGAGTAGGTTCCCTCCAACAGAGAGCTCAGATGGCCCTGAGAGAAGGAGAGAAGGTACTGGAACATGTCTGCAAAGAGAGGAAAAGACAAACAAAGAGTTAAGAAATTATGTAATTATGAATTAACACAAAGGAAGATGATGGTTTCAGTAATTCAGTCAGAGAGAGGAAAACTGAAAATCACTGGTGAAATGAACAAGCCCTTAATGAAATGGGTTGAGGATTTAAAATCCAAACACAAATCCCCACTCTGCTCATTAGCTAATAACCACCTGAACTTGGTTTATATGCAGGAAACTTTGATGTATTAAGTAAGTATTGACTATGACTATAAGTAATCACCATAATATGTACACCTTAAAGAATCAAATGATAGTTTTTTATAGGACAGCAGGAGGGCGGAAGACAAAGAGAGGGAAAAAAAGGCCAGAAATATACTTGGCTCAGCTGCGTCATGAATGAACTGTTCACATAATTGTCTACATATTAAGCATGTCCACTAGAGGGCACACCAGAGAAATCAGACTGTATAGGACTGCCAGAATAGCATGACGTAACCATTAAAGAAAGTTTCAATCTTAATTCTGTGATCACAATAAAAAAAAAAGCATTGCAAAAAGTCAGTTTAGTAGCTTTCTATCAGCAATAATAATGTAAAAATCCCAAACTGCCCCTCCACTGCCCCTGCTGTTCATGTGCATATTGCATTTTGCATACATGTAGCGGATGTGCATAACCAGTGCTCCGAACGGATGAAGAATATGTGTGGCAGCCATTGCGTGCATGCAAACACACAGTTAATAGCAAGAGCAGATCTCTGGCCTAAAAAGGTCCAATGATGGGGGGATTAACAGTAAAACTGTAACTTATAGATTCCACACTGGTGCCTGACATGCGTCCATCTTACAACACAAGAGCACACACTCACCCAGACACATAAGCACACACTAGAAAGGATTGAGTCATTCAGTTCTTATGTCATTTCCTGGTGAGAAAGTTAAAGCTGTAAAGCAATCAATGATGTAAGTGCAGAGGCTGAGGCTTAGTGCCAATGCAGTGCCACTTCTTGCTAAGCAAGGTAATGTAACAGAGAGGAGAGACAGAGAAGGAGAGATTTCACAAGGATGAAAAAAGTCAAATAGCTTGACTCCCATTCCCATTAATCTCCTCTCTTCTCTCTCCAATAGTATAATCCAAATGTGTTGGTGTCTATAGAGAGTGTGTAAATATTCAATGTAAATATTCAAATGATATAGCAACAGAAAAAAAATGTCTATCTTGATTATGGCCATGAAAATTTTAACTTACAAAAACCAACTAATTCCTTCATCCCACCGTATTGTTAACAAACCAACCACTTAATCCTATACCCTTCAGTCTCTGTCTCTATACATTCTCTTCTGTATTCATGTGCGGCTCTAGTATCATCATGTATGTGTGTGTTTGTGTATGCTGTCCTGGACACAAAACTCTCCTCTTAGCTGTGATGTCAGCCAAAAAGCATGCCAGAACATGAAGGAGCAGTAGCAACTGTACAGAAATTGAAACTGGAGAAGGTGGGTGCATACCCCCACCACACACACACACACACACACACACACACACACACACACACACACACACACAATGAACAAACTGGTCATTAGTCTACTGTATGCACATGATACCAAATGACCAAATGACTATTTTAATGTTAATGTTATCAATCACAATAACATTTGTTTTTAGTACTCATTTTACTTTATGTTTACACTTACGTAACGTCAGCCTCACACTGAATCTTTCTCAGTATAGTGGCTGTTACCAAATGAACATGAATATGTTCTGTATGCGTGTGCCTGTTTGTGTCCAGCCCCTCCCAGCTAACAGACTGAAGGATAACAACAGTCATGTCCTACTCAACAGCTGCACTAATATGACCGCTGTCTGTGACACACAGGGACTCCCCACTGGCCAGTAAAAGGCACAACTCATTGGTAATGCACCAGAAAACACCATTGTAATGATCAGAGCAGCCCCCGCAGACGGAACATTTAAAGCTGTAATTTATTTTAAATGGGTTTTGAAGGGTATGAGTTAGAGTCTGACAGTTGTCGTCTGACAGCAGACAGAAAGACAAGGAGAGTGAGAAGCTGTAAAGCTTTCAGTTTCACTTCAGTGCCATCTAAGTCAGTGGGGTTGAAACGTTGGTACAGACTGGAACAGGTCACAAGGCTCAAGAGCTACAAGAGATGACAAGTACCCACTGGATAAGGTTATACAGCATTACATAATGTGACTATAAAGTGATCATGCTGGGAAATATTATGGTTTGGTGTTACTCTCTATGAGACAAACAAGTGAAGTGAACTCATTCTTGTGCTTCTCAACAGTACCATGGCTGGATGCTCATCAAAGGGTTTATGACTGAATCATTAAAATCTTAAGGCATTCTGTTCTTGTTAAAAAAAAGCTTAGCTGCCAGGAGAAGTGACAAAGAGAAACATAAGAGGAAAAAGGGAACAGATGGTGGGAGACCGCCAGGAAAAAAAAGGAATAAAAAGAAGCAACTGAAATTTTCATCAAGGAAAAACAACTACTGTACAAGTGGACTCCACCTTGTGAACATGGTCTAACATCTGGATTCATTTGGCCCCTGGGTCCGGAGCACTTCCCTGTCTCGCCATTACTTCAAACATATCTTTCTCTGAATATTCAGGACAAGAACAAGAGTCCACCTTGTTTCGCATCCACACTTCCCAAGACAAACTATGCTGGATCACTTGTTCATTGGTTCATTGTTATTTCCTAAGCTCCATCAGGTTTTCTTCCATGTTAAAATATATCCAGCTTCTTATTCTGCGATAAATTAAGTACAGTTGTTGTGGGTTTCTCTGCACTTTTCAGTACCGGGAAACAGAGTGACAACAAAAGAAAAAAACCCCAGAGACAGCTTTTTACGTTCTAACTACCACTGCATGATTGTTGGGTCTGGATTGTTCTGTCTGACCACTGTGCCTAAGTCTGCATTTGACCACACTACATTCAGACACAAATTTGTTGGTGGCTATCATTACCTTGTCACAGGCTCCCATCAGTAAGCCTCTTGGGAAATGAAGTCTGCCTGGATTGAGTATATCTGGCATGGAGTAATTATTTTTAATTTGCAAGGAAGAATAAAAGATTGACATTCAAAACGCATAACTCTCAAGCTAGCTGTACTCGAATAAATTACAATCTAGTGACCCTGTAGGGTTAATTCGAGGTGTTTCAGGCCCTTGTCTTGTATCTGCATGTCGAACTCTAGGACAGGATATTGTACAGTTTCTTTCCACAAATGCTATGCCAGGGCCACTTTCTGAGATCACTGAGGTTTACTGATAAGAAGGTATTTCCACTTTACAATCATATTACATTGCACAATAATTCCAATTTTCTAGCCAGCAGATGTGTCCAGTGGTGCAGTACTGTAGCAGTCATAGCAGGTATCCAAATATACTGTAGATATTGAAATTCAGCACAGGCATAAGGTCCAATATAATGCTATGACATATGGTAATTACTATTTAAAGCCCCTATAGAGAATAATTGAAGACTTTTGAGGTTGGCGACTCCTAGTGGTTGTGTGAGTTCACAGAGGTGTGAGTGCATATGTGTGTCTGCTAACGCATGCTTGGAGATGCAGTAATATTGTGATAATGAGGTAGGAGACACTGTTCTCATACCATGAAGCTGTAGGCCATTCCTATCTTGGCAATCATTCCTGACTGGACCCAACCAACCATCTTCTCAGGCAAAAGCATTTTAATCCTGCCACAGGCTTGGGTTTCACACAGGTCACCACACAGATATGTGACACAGTGACACGTGTGTAGATTACATATCCTTGTTTTAATTAGTAGAAATACTGTACATAGGGCTATCTCCCACCCAGAACTGGTCATCTTAGGTTACAGGGGAAAGTTGCATTGTCATACAATCTTCCAGCCTATAAGCAAAAAGTTTAGTGTTAATAAACTAATAATGAATTAATCATCATTGATCTGTTGATTCATCGATGTGTGTCTAAAATACATGCCTAATGCCTTAAGTGGGAGCATGAGTCATCTGACAGAAAACAGCCACAGATGTGCTGTTCATGCAAAGCACTCCTAAAAACCCTCCCTGAGCCTTTTCAAAAACTCACATACGCAAACACAAATGTACATATCCCAGCTAACCCCTGCCCTAAATCCCAATTTGCTTGTCTTGCCCTATCAGGCTGCTAACAGGTGGGGTAATGAGCTTGAGTCAGAGGACAGGAGGCGGTTAATAAGGAGGAGGGGGAGGAACGAGAAGGGGAGCAAGCTCCCTATCTCTCCATCAGCATTCCAGTAATTAAAATGCAGTGCAGCTATATCAAAACTCTTAAACATAAACAATTCCACAGATGCCAGGGGCACTCGGGGGTGCACTGGGCTATAATGTGGTCGGGAGGCGAGGAGGAGTAGAGGTGGAAATTGGGCTTAGGGATCATTGCTCTCTGCTTTGGCCAAAGTAGGGAAACATGATCGAAGGCAGGGGAATGAGCAGACGAGAGAAGGACTGGGACAGAGGAGACAGAGCACAGTGCAACGGGTGAGGGGCTGTGGGGGCTGAGGAAAGAGCAGGGGGGAGAGAGAGAGATGTTCAAATGGCTAATGCCATACAGGGGAGATGTGGAGGGCAGCTTTGGAGCAGACTGTTGACAGACTGATGGACAGCGCCTCTGGTCCTAAGCATTAACAGGGGCACAGGCCTAAAGTGACCCCTTCCCATTTCTCTTGTATTTATTGGCACATAAATCACAATGTGTCCACTGATACAGTTTAATACTAAGGAGCAGCACAGCGTGTCATATGCATTTGCACTTACTGGCAACTACTTATAGCTACTATCACAAGTATGCCAACTATACACAACTGAATTACAGCTGTACTCTTAAATACAGCATGAAAATGATATGGCATCATGGCAGCCTTAATGCACATACTGTATATGCTGGTACATATCCGTTTTACTCCTTTTTAACAACAGCTGTTTTATACCACTTAGATCTGTGTTTAGAGAAAGGTAGGACATGCGCATCCAGAAAAAAAGTCTAACAGCCAGCCTATAGCTTTAAGAACTACATAAAAACTACAAGTGAAGGTGAAAAGAAGTCATTGATTTTATATGATCACAAAGTGTCAAAGTTGACTTGGTGCAAAACTTTGCTGCGATATGATAACAGAAAAAGAAAAAGTAAGGGAATGATACATTTTTTTCAAAA
>JAPQRN010000010.1:10752031-10762543 GCA_037367275.1 Coranthus polyacanthus
TATATATGTTCATGAATATATATATATATATATATATGAATATATATATATGAATATATATATATATATATATACACACACACACACACACACACACACACACACACACACACACACACACATATATATATATATATATATATATATAGTATGTATACACTTATCTGCACAATGTATATATGTATAGGATCCTGGGTATGCACATAGACAGACAACCCATAACTCCAATGGGAGACAGAAGAGGCACCATGGGAGGGTGAGAAAGTAGACCAAGAATTCATCAGCGTTTCCCGCTATAAATACTGCCTCTGCTAAATATATAAATACCTTTAGCCTATACACTGCACACATGCTGGTTTCATCAAAAGACACATTTGCCAAAAACATAAAAAACATACAAAGACATACAGCAATTCCTGTGAAATTATCTAAGTCATAAACCATAATACACTTCATAGCAACCATATAAAGACAATAACCTTATTGCCAATACTATGATCCAAAGAATAGCTCAATCAAGCCCTATTACATCAGCCCAAACAGAGTTCAGCCTGTCCTTCCAGTGTCACCTGCTTCTCACCATCACTAAATATGTCATTACATCACCTGGACTGGTCACAAGAGCCTGGGCTATTAAAACTGTCCTTTCCCATCAGTTCCTTGCCCAAATTCATATAGACTAAGACATTTCCATAATGTAAAGGTCTGATATGATAACTCATTTTACATTGGGAAGGGCTGGAAGGGAGAGGATGGAGGCAGGTGTTGTAACCAGAGCCTAAAGCATGGCCTTAGGACAGACCGCAAGACCAGTGCCTCACTGTCCAAATCCCTCCATGAAACACAATAGGGTTGCATTCTCAATCCCTCTTTCCCTTTCTGCTCCCTCTCTTCCATTTGCCTGGCATATCCTAGTGAGGCCTGGGTGTCTCTTAATTACCCAGTGAGGCTCCATTTGTTCCCATCCCAGAGCCAGACGAGTGAAGTCATAACTGGCTGCCCTGCCCCTTCTAGCTCATTATCTCCATCTCTGTAGCAGTGCACCCTATATTTTGACACGGTTTCCGTCACAGCACTGTTTCTGCAAGTCAGAATGCCAGAGTTTCTCTCATTTACCCGCATCCATGTATAATGTTTGACAAATGTGTCCCAAAAAAACAACACTACCTACCCGTGAATGACCAATTTATTATTTTACTTGGGGTAAATGAGTTCATTAATCAGTGAATATGAGTTTAGCTATATCATGAATTCTTTCCTTTGCTAAACACGGACTGCGCTTTGAAAACACAATATATAGTTTCATTTTTATTTTTGAAATTTCATTTGACCATATTTGATAACTGCTGTGTCCCTGACCCTTCACTGGCTGGCTCCTCTGTCCTTTGTGTTTGTGTGTTATCGCTGATATGAAACTAATATCCAGGGACTCACAGTGGAATCCAGCCTGGCCTCTCCGTCCCTTGCGAGTAGCTGCATGGAGTAAGTGATACTCAGAAGGACTTTGGCTGTTAAAGCCACCACAGCAGTCAGGACAGGCTGACTGTGTCACGAATATTCCAGACCACTTTCTGGAGTCATTAGAAGCCATGTCACTATTTGTCTCTGAATGAAAACACAAATTCCTAAGTCTGCTTTTATTTTTAAGATTATACAGTTTTTGGAAATTTCTGTCTGTAGCGTACACTAAAAATATGGATTAGTGACCAGTGTTAATAGTTTTCTAAGGACATAAAGAGTCACTAAAGTGTACATTTCAGGACATGTCAATATCTGACTGCCTTGTTTTTAAGTAGCATCTACACAGACAATAAAAATGGTAAAAGAAAAGCATTCAATTCATCTTGTAATTTCATTTTTAGCATGATTAACTAATTACAATAAAGCAATCAATTCATCATGTTAAGGAAAAGTAAAAAGAAAAAAATAACGTGTCTTTTAATTAAGTGAAACTTTTCATGATTTCAGGTTTAAGAGGCTGAGAGGAAGGACGAGGAGGGGCTGAATGACCAGGTGTGTGTGACAGGAGTTGTTCAGGGTCAACCACAGGACAGAAAATCACAAGGCGCCTATGCAGATCCATACGGGGGTTTAGTTTGGGTTGTTGTACTGCGTTACCACCAAAAAAAAAAAGCCCACCTAAAAATTAAATATCATATGAAATATAACTTTAAGTGTACACTGTATTTAGAATATCTCACTGCTTTACTTTGCTGTCATGCAGTCCTTTCCCACAGGGAACTGAATCCCTGAAATGCTCTTTGAACTCACCAGACTTGACAAGCAAAGAGCTGATCGAGGCAGCGGTAAAAGCTGTACAGTGTGTGTGTCTTTTAATGAATCTGGTGATTTTGAATAGAGCAGTAGCTGCAGCTATTTATTCTGATAGCAAACAACAACACTTGCATACTGTAATGTGACTTGATATTGAGCTCAAAAATGCCAGGAAAACTGAACTCTAGGTCCTTTGTAATTAGCACTATTAATTCAGCTTGGATGAACCTTTTTTCTCCATGTTGGAGGTTAACTCTGAATCCCAATTTCCGTAATCATCCTCAGGTGACAAATACCTCTGGAGTAATTTGGCGTATCAAAGCTATGGTTTGGGGGTCTTGCCTAGGTCACAATCCCCTCAGCAACACCTCAGTGCCCTTCACTGCACAAGTCAAAACTCCACCAGAGTGGTGAAAGTCTACTATTGTATAATTGACCCACAAACTCACATGCCATCTTCAATATGTGGTAGTACAGTAGCAGAAGTGAGTACAGTAGTGTACCGCTGAGGTTATGTTACTACCACCCTTTTTAAACACAGACATGCATAAACATAAAATAAGTTATATGCATAAACATATACTCTACTAAAAAAAATTTATATGCAGCTCACAACTGCTCAACATGGCATGAAAATTTTTGTTTTGATTTGGATAGTGTTGATGACCAGGAGGTTTGCGGTTTCCTGATGCTGCCGTTTTGACAGTTTTCTGAAAACAAAAATAACTTTGTTAGAAAGTAGGCAATTAATGCAGTTGCCCCTCTCTCGCCTCAGGAAGCCAGTTCTCTTTGAAGTTGTCCGATCCACAGAACATACAGGATATTTACTCTATACAGATTTGCTGTGCTTGGGATGGATCGTGTTGAATGAAAACACACCTCAAAGGATCTTTACCACATACCTGCATTTTTGGACAACCTTGAAACTTAACTGGAATGTTTAATTTTCCGAGACCCCAAGATCAGACCTGCCTGCAGTGATTGGCAGTGAATCCAAAGGACAGGTCATTTGAGGAGGGCCACTAGACCGCTGCTTTAGAGTAAATGAATATCGAACGAAGGGGTGAGGGTGACAGACTTAACCTTCACTTGTAGGATAATAAGTCGAGATTATCTGTTTAATCCGCTTCAGAAACCAGCAATTCTTATACAATATTTATATTCCCAGAGGTCAATAAGGTTCATCTTTTCTAGATAGATACAATCTGAGATTTATAGCACGCTATACAAACCTTATAAACTTGCCTCTGTCTTTACCATGGCAGCAAGCCACCGGGGTCAGGTACCACACACTATCAAATAAAACAAATTGACTTACACTGAAATCCAGTAAGAGTTGTTGTTTAGAGACACACTCAGACATAGTAATCAGCTTCACACTGGTGCATCACCGGTAAGACCGGAGTGATTTGGGTGGACTAGAGAAAGAGTATCTGAGGTTCTTGCACTTTCTCTTTTTTTTTTTCTAAATATCCCAAGGATATCTTTTGAAAGAAAGTGCTGGAGAGATGCCCTGAGAAAAAAAGTGAGTCTGCCAGTAAGTTTGAAGTAGGAAGCGTGTCCCATGTGTATGCCCTCTCAGAGAGAAAACACCATATTTAAAAAGGAAATTAAAATAACTCCATCCACTGAAGAACATGTTGAGCTTTGAGAGCTTGCCAAGGTTTTTTCAGTGCTGTAACTGGTTAAGGATGTGGTGACATGTGATAACACACTCTGTTCCCATTCTACTACTATTAACACACGACCCGCTTGCCGAGTATTAAAGACATAAGACATTTTCTCTTTCCCTCTAAAAGCTGTTAATGAGTCAGTAAATCAGCAAATGACAGCAGAGTAATACGATGATAAAAGTGGTCTGCGTGTGGTATGTACACAATCAAATAAGCCCTGCTCAATCAGATAGTTTAACTCAGCTGTAAAATTGGCCGATCATATCTGAGAACATTATCCAAAAGGCCAACTGGAGAACTGGTGTGTGTGAGATCAGAACTGCTGGCTGTCTGTTTTCCAAACTCTCTCTGTCTCTCTCTCTCTCCAAGGAGCCATATCAGCATCTCTAGGTAATCTCAATATGGAGTGTTTGGCTGTATACCCCAGGACCGAAGTGGTCATAACTCACAGGGTAAGCAACGTCATGTCACTGATCATCTAAGTTCCCCTGATGCTGAATCACGAATGGGAATAAAGTCTCTTTATACATTGTGGACCAAAGACAATGGTTTAAAATCATTCAATACAGACATATTGAAATTCTTTTACGGTACACTTACAAACAAAAACTTATATTAAATCCATTAAACTAAACCATTATACTGTACTATTATAAAGGAAATAATTCAGTAAAATAACAAGTTATCCTATATTTTAAAAAAAGTGTAGCAGTAAGCAGTGGTGGAAAGTAATTAGGTACAATTACTCAAGTATTGTAATTGGGCAGATGTGTGAGATACAGATGCAACATGGGACTGTATTTTAGATTAGTCACTATTCCATGTACTTGCTTTCTTTGGGTACAAGTTTAATTATTTTAAATTGTTTATTTTAAAACAAAGAAATGTATTTGTACTGTAAAAGTGTAATTATTTTATGTAGGACCAGATCCAGTTGGCTGGCTCTTAAGTTCCCTGCTGCCACACTCCAGGCTCTTAGTGAGAAATCAGTTCACTACACATGAATGAAACGCAGCACTGTATCCTAAAACAAACACCAGACTGTAAAAAGGGCTGAAGTTTTGCCACTTCAAATTTCAAGAGTTGCTTTTGTTGGCATTCGATCTAAGACCTGAAGCAGAGTAGCATAATTGTGTACACACACACACATATACACCAAATCTCCCACTCTAACACCCCCTTCCATTGGTCTGCGCTTTGAAGACAAGATTGCTCCTGACCCAAAACCACCTCTCTGGGACAAGTACACATAAAAAGCAAAATAAGATATAAGCTCAAATGAAACTACAGCAATGTTTGATTAGCTGTGACGGAAGGAAGCAGCAGAGATGTGGTGCAGTGTAAATGCACAGAAATGCACTTCACCAAACCCTTTAAAGAAACGTAAAAATATCAATTAATAGTTTGCCATTTGCATTCCATTCCATCCCATTCTGCATATGTTGTATCATTGACCAGCGCTAATACCTTTGATTGAATTAAGAGCTGCAATAGCATACTGAGATGCTCATAGGCTCTATCAGTGCATCGCAGACTGGAAAAGGCTCTCACGAAAGCCTTCGTGCAGACTGCTGACATCCTCAGATGACCAAGGTCCTCCCGTTGTCTCTGAGAGCTTAATCTAAATGACAGCTTGCAAAGAAATTGAAATCCTCTGTTGCTAGTGGTGACACCCTGCTACACAAACATATCAAGTGATTTGGATGCACCTCTAGGTATGTTTCTCGCTCAGATATCTGTTGCTCATCTCCCTATTACAGCATGCAGACTCAGACAGGGTGATACTTAAGCTGCTGCTAACCTGTGTAACACTAACGCAGCAAAGGTTCTGATCTGCAAGCAAACTGATAGATTTCATTATCCGTGCAAATATTTGAAGACAAATATACGAAGATTAAAAGAAATGCAAAGTTCAGTGTCATCTGAATAGTCTAAATTATTCCTGTCAAGCGTCAGTAATAACTACAGCATTGCATGTGGAAGAAACACAACTTGATTTGTTTAAAGTGAAGAAGTATCTAACTATGCTTTCAGAATAACTTTGAAGCACCACACGCATTTTTCAACCAAAACCTAAACCCTCTTAAAATACCCTTTGCCTCCAAAACAAATTGGGCCCAATGTTTATCCTCACAAAATCGCTTTTCCCTCGCACAGGGGTAGAACACATACCGCAAAACCTTCAAAGCAATGCTTTCAAGAATCACTCTGATAAAAATCGGATCAGAGACGGGAAAATATGGGAACAATTTATTCAGAGGTGCCAAAAGACTCAATATGATTGCTGTGGGTGTTTTGACAATGTATTCTCGTAAACTGGGCCCTAAACTAAATGCAATTAATGTAAAGCTTCAGGGCTTGCCACCTGAAGACGCATTGCAATTCAATTTGAAGATTACAAATCAATCACTATCAGGAACACAATTCAGCATCTTTATCCACTGAGATTAAACCATGCAAGTCCTCTGCCTTGTACTCAGTCGATCTAGCTTAGCAGTCTCAGCAGTTTGTAATTATAGATTTTCTGACAAAAGACATTAACAAAATAATTGTGTTATTTATTCAGTCTACTGTATGATAAGCAGCTGCAATAATGAAGAAAAGCAAAAAAGCTCTGATGTTTTAAACCATTCAGATACGATGAGGTTTACAAACATGGATTAATGATAGTGCATTTACATTGTGAGAGGAGGAAAAAAACACAAGATATTAAGAATGCACAATGATGGACTGTGCAAGTGTGCATTGATAATGTTCAAATATGATGCCTTGATCAAAAAAAACATCAGACAAATTTTGATTTCCACTTCACTTAGCTTAGTCTTATTTGAAGTCTGGCAGAGTGCAATGATCTTTAAAACACGACAGAACAGAACAGCATCAGACCTAAAGTTTCATTTAACGATACATGTTTTAGGATCTCACATTAAAGATCTAAAGGCTCTGGTGGTGTCTGTGTACTTTTCTCCATGTGGTGCCAGCCTACTACTTTTGGCAGGTGCAAAGAAAACTTAAAATCACTGGAGATTAGTTAAAGTTTCTTTAAACTCCCAACTTGGTTATGAAATGACTCTTTTATACATTTTCCTATGACCTTTGCTTAGATTACCCCTTTGCAGTTTAAACTAAATTAATGCCTCATTCGCAAAATCTGTCATGTTTGATATCATAAAACCAAATGACGCGCTCTACAGTAAAAGTGCCAAACCCATTGGCTCACCTGTGCCAGGTGTCTCCGGTACGCGGTGCAGCGGCCCGACCTGTCGCAGCTGGAAAGCTGTCCTCACTTCATGACAGCTGTACGCCTCCACGTAAGTCACATTCACCGAAAATATGACCGCTAAGAAAATCCAAAGGAATCCGTAAGAGTTTACGCGTGGGCATACTCCTCGGGACATTGCCGCATCTCACACCAGGTATCCTTGTGGATAGACCTCTGTAGCTGACTGGAGACTGTGAGACAGTGTTGAAAATAGACGGCACTTGAGTATGAAGCGACGATGAGTTTAAACATCTGACAAACGTTTCCGTCTGATTTTCACATTATTGGTTGGGATGAGTGTGAGTGCCTCGCTGTAGAGGTCTAGGGTCTTCTCTTGGACAGAAGAAGAGTGGTGTGGGCTAAAGCCAGTCTGTCCCGCGCTCAACACTTTGCAGTAGTCGGTTGTCTGCATGCCTGATCCAAAGCCTTGCGCACGCTCTCCCCTCCCTTTCTGTTTACTTCAGCGAAGTGCCCCAACTAAAACCCACTACAATATCCCTACAGGGACTTACAGTGCACTATACTTACAGCATAGTTTAAACACCGTCTGTGTTGTTTAAACCAAAGAAACCGTTTATGACATATATGTTTATGACTATACAGGATCACTGATGAAAGTTCTTGAGTTTTTGTCACTTTTTCTGAGGGCAATCCGATTTCAGTCTCGTTTAACTCCAGATATTCCTGCACCTATGATGCAAACTGAATAATAACCAGATGAATAACCAAACTGAGGCTGATTTGGTTATTTCAGTATAGTTCTGTGTTTTACCGTCTTTTCTTCAGTGACAGATGATTATTCCAACCTTTAAAGAGAGCGCAAAGTTGAGTAAGCTCTGCATTTGAAATATTTTTGCTTTGACTTTTTCATTATTATTAGGAGATTATGACAGAATGAAATTTTGGGAAATAGAACAGACAAGTTTTCAGAACAGGATCATTATTTCTACCTGCATTAGAGACGATCGCGTTAGTGTTTGTAGCTACTTGTCATTTGATTCGCATTGCTGCCACCTTCTGGACATAACCAGAATTACAAACCCATGCTCCATATTTTTTCCCTAGATTTATTTGTCTGACATGGGATTACCCTTTACGCACCCAATGGCATCAAGTTTTACTTCCTGTCAGTTAAGCAGAAAAATAAATCACAACTGGTTTTCAGATTTCAAAAGAACAATTGTATTGCTAAAGAAATCTTGCAATGTTAAAAAATAAGAAATATTGGCCCAAAAATTCAACACTCTTAATTTTTCACTGTCTCTTTATTGTGATGTTTTTCAAATGTTGTGAATAACAGGTTACACTAAGAGAAAATAAACTGAGTTCCTCAAACATGCACATAACAAAGCATGCACTGAGAACTTAAATGTGTAAATCAAGAGGTTATAGGAAACACAATATCAGACCATGACAACTGGACACAAAACATAACCGTTATTCTCAAAAGGAGTTTTGCAGCAATTTTCTTAGTTGACACAATATTGTTACAGTATTTGTTCCTTTAAAATGCTACCCTCTGCTGGTCAGAAAGAGTACCACATCAAGATCAGATGCAAATTCTTTTTTAATTTACAAAAAAAATAAAAAATCTACCCTAAAGAAATTTGTCAAGAAATGTGGTACAAGCCTACAAGAACAGATAAAGATTTGCTTAATGTGTTGTGGTTTGAAGGCCTATGAGATTTATACATTTCTTATCAGCTTCTGAACAAAAGGGCAGACTTTGAACTCTGGGGGCACATTATGAACAATCTCATCGAATAAGGGGATTGTGTGGTTTTAATTAAATTATGTTCTTATGTATATCTTGACATTTCAGTTCTGAACAGGACATCCTGAGATGAACTGTATCTTGAGATTAGGGCAGAGTCCAAGTGGACAGCTATGCCAAAATAGCGGTCACCAGAATGGGATGGATGGACAGACAACCAAAGTCAGGCTAAAGCATAGCGACATAGCCTACTGAAGGTAGCTAAAAGTAGCCTATAGGATAAAAAAAGATCTATGAATAAACCTCAGGCAGTCACACAAAAATGTCACCTAAACTGGACCTGTAAATACCAAATTTTACTAAAAAGGTTTGGGTACAAATCGATGTAGGCTAGAAACTGAACTTTCTGGGCATAAAAGCAACATCTGTCTTACGTTCACTTTCCTTCTCATTACACTTTTTAATCATTTGGGAACTGAGGACACTAATTGTTCCACTTTTGCAAGTGGAAGTTTTACCTACTCTTGCCATTGACACAAAACTTCAGCTGCTCAACAGTCAGTAGACACCGTTGTGTGATTCTCTTCTTCATGAGGCTCCATACATTTTCAACAGGAGACAGATGTGGACTGCAGATAGGCCAGTCAAGCACACACACCCTGAGGCCCTGAAAAATGAGGCCTGGCATTGTCCTGCTGAAACAACCGCAAACCTCAAGAAAACGATGTCAACTTGATGGCAGCAAAATTCCAAAATATGCCTTCACACATGTGCAGGTCAGCCATGTGGGCATTCGTGTCCTCAGACCATCATAGATGCTGCTTTTGCACCTTTCATTATTAACAGTCTGGATGGTCACCTGGTAGAGTATGTACCGCATAGGCTGAGGCCTTACTGCAGCAACCTGGGTTCAATTCGCCATCTCTCCAATAAAGGCAAAAATATCTTAAAAAAAAAAAAAAACAGTCTTGATATTTTATGTCTGACACATCGAGCCTGACATCTGTTTTTCCTGATATCAAGCTGAAATGCGGGCTCGTCTGACCACAGCACACATTTCCACTGTCCATCCATCTGAGATGAGCATAGGCCCATAGAAATTGGTGCCGTTTCTGCACCGAATCGATATTGGGCTTGCTCCTTGCATAAGCAGCGGGTTATATTTCTGGATGTGGTTCAGTGACAGCAGTTTTCCAAAGTACTCCCGAGCCCATGTGTGTCATGAAAGGCAGAAAAGGGGGGGCCTAGATTGACAATGCAAAATAAGGAATCAACAAAAAATTAAACTTACAGATCGCCAGACTCAAGATGAAAATGAAGTGACAAACTGACAGGGAAGAAAGGGAAGGTGAGATGTATACTGAGAGGCAATGAAAACACAACACTTTTGTTTTGTGTTGATTTTGGTTCATGAAGTGTGTAGTTATTTTTTGTGACTACATGAGTGAAACTGACCTTCAAGACAGGATGTCATGCTCAAGTTGACGTCATGAGGATTACTCAGGACAGTACGGCCTAGTTTCTGTTGTTCTGAGTATAGTTTATAGACTGAGCATAACAGTAAAGACAATGACTTAAATGAAGGAGTG
>JAPQRN010000010.1:10766875-10814426 GCA_037367275.1 Coranthus polyacanthus
AGGTTGCATCAACGACACGACCAACTGGGCTCCGTGAACGATCGGCCTCGTCCTGGGCACAAGAAAATCTGTCTGGATATTAGATGAGGAAGAAACAGTGTTGTGTCTTCACCGCCTCTCAGTGTATATATATAGAGTACTGATTACTGAATGGAAACAGGTGAGTATGGGTGGAGACTGGGCAGAGGGAGGGATGCTGCAGGTGAGAGTAGGGGATAGGAGAGGAGGAATTCACTGAGGGAAGGCAGAGAAGTGGAGCAGGGACAAGACAGACGACAGGGCTAATTGACAAGAGGTGAGACTGACGATTGGAGGGAAGAGACACAAAGACAGAAAGTAAAGAGACAGGGGCACACGAGGAGGGCAACTTACAAAATAAAACAGGAACCAGACTGAAAACCATAACAATGTGACTATATTCATCGTAATAGCATAACGGTTTCTAACGCAATGTCACCCGAGGGCTCAAATTTCACACACATTCAACAATAGTTTGCCCAGACTCCCTGAGTCTTTTCACTGTATTATGTACTGTAGATGGTGAAAGACCTAAATTCTTTGCAATTTTGCTTTGAGAAATATTCTTTTTGAACCGGGTGGCAGTTTTCTCCCAAAGTTCGGCACACTGAGCCTTGCCTGCAAATCCTAGCCTTTGGTGGATGCTCTTTTTAAGCCCAGTCATTATCCCCTCACCTGTTACCAATTAAGCAGTACTGCGCTAATCGCTATCTGACTGTAACTGTCACAGTGTTATATCTTAAGCTACAGGTGTTACTAAATGAGCAACTAAATAAACAAGGTACATAATTACGTAATCGCCAAACCCTGCAGTTTAAAGGGAGGATAAAACACCTAAAATGAAAATCACTAAAAGTTCTTATATTTTTTAAATGCTAGTTTAAGTGTATGGTTTGAGTTGGAAAAAATAAATTTCACGTTTCAAAATGAGTAATCTTCTGCATTTTCCTACTGAACATAAGTGTGCATTTGTACAGAAAATAGACCTTCTGAGAACAATCAACAATCATCAACTGTGCATTTTAATATCAACGGTCCAGTGTATTTCGGGATTTCTGCACTGGACTATGTCACTGTTGTTTACCTAGGTCCTAGGTGATGGTCCACACGAGATGAGCCGATGGGCCCACAGTAAAATGTCTCCTGTGACAATTCATCTTCAAAGGCCTATGAATCTATTGAGTCATAGACAGACATTGGGATTGCATTTATGCATAATTATTTTTAAATGATACTATGATTAAGTATGAGTAAGAATGAAGTATAATATTAGTAAGAATGATACTAATATTAAGTAGGTGCTTCTGCTGTCATGTATGGAATGAACACTTTTTGAGTATAGCTAATAGTTTGTTTTTAATTCTCTTGCTGAATACGGTCAGCAGATGGCGCCAATCATCCTATTATTCAGTACTGTATCCTTGACGTGATTTATGAAGGTTAGGTTTTCTGTTTAGGGTGCCATTGGCATAGTTCAGATTAAGATTGGTGCACAGTGACAAGAACAACATCCTCTCCAGTCAGTTTCAATGTTGGAAATGAGTTTTTTTTTTTTAATCTTATTTACCTTTGGAATCTTTATAGTCATTACCTTAAATATGACACTTTATTTACACAACATAAATTGATGATTCCTGAGGTGCATTATACACCAGAATGTGCATCATTATCTTAAAACCTATTGAACATCACTGTGGTTCCTCTGATTCCAAATAAGCCCATCCATTCCTCTGACTAGGGAATGATTAAGTGGCTTCACCAGTTGTAGTGGGGGATCCTTCATTATGTGTCCTCATGCTGTGACTGGGTCCAGTTAGTAGACGATCTGTGGAGGCTTTAGCCCATCAGTTCTGACCTTCTAAACTGGGGATTTATAGGGCTTACAGGGGGTTAAACCCCAAAGACTGGAGCCTTCAACTGCCTGTTTGAGAGATTACGCTCTTCAGTCTTCCATTTTCACCTCTCCTGTCTTGGTAGAACAGCAGGAAGTGTTGATGGTGTTCGTTTGAGACGTGCCTCTGCTTGACATCTCTGGAGGGAGGCAGTGGTGATAAATGAGTGTTGAGAAACTTGATTAAGTAGAACATTACCTCATGCTGTGCAAATGAATACAAAGGAACTTGTGAACAAGATTTTTTTTTTTTTAAAGGAATGGAGAATTTTGCAGTCATGCATTCCAAATTTGGGTGTGGTGTGCACTGAGTGGAATAGGGGCTCATAAATTTGCAGTATGTGCATACCTACATTAAACATGAAATGGTCAGGTGTCTGCACATTACTGGTCAGAGGAGGAAGGTTATGCTCCATTTCTCTCGGGTGGAGATGTGAGGGGTGGAAGTAAGCTCTGTTGCATCTTTAATGGGGGTCTGATATCCAGTGCCACTGTCTCACTGTCTGCTCTGTCAGTGCCTTCTTCCTCTTGGTCCTCATGTTTTGCTAGCAACATATTTATGCAAGTAAGAAATCACGCCTAATAAAAGCAGAGTTGTGTTGCTTATACACACGTGGTTTCTCCTGTGTTGTTTAATTGATTGGTATAATGGTTTTTATAGACTCTTCATTAGCCTGTTACAGCAGTGGATCAATACTACATCATTACATGCATGATTGAACTGAGTACCAGGCATCTTTCCCAGGGCTTTTTGGGCTGTATTAGTAAACAGTCATTAATGTGACAGTGTTACAATATTAACAAGACTAGATGTTACAGGTTGCCTGATTACTAACAAGGGGATATGATTTACCCATAAAATTGATCAGTTTCCTGCAATATATTTGGACTCCAGTCAAAGTGAACCGTATTAGGGCAATATCTCTCTACGCACAGTTGAGACAGCCAAATGTGCCAAAATGCAGAGATCTGGAGGATGCTTCCTAGAAGGTGCAAGGCTTTGTTCTGTTACTCTACGTTTTTGTTTACAAGCTCTCACTGGTCTGTTGTAATCCATCATCAAATAATGTCTTAGATCAAACGGTATTGTCCATAGCTATATTTAATTATCATAGATGAATTAGACGATTCAATCATAATCCAACTCTAGCTAAATATGAACTTGAATACAAAAAAAACCCAAAACTTAAATAATGTATTCAGGTGACAGTTTGGATACCCTTTTCTGTCTGCACATCTGTGTTTGCATGAATTCAAAGCTTAGGCACTGAATCTTATTTCACCCTCCCTTCTGTCCCTCTGGGAGTGTCCTCTACTGTTCACAAAACAAAGTACTGTTGTGCACATAGGTGGAAAAATTTGTTTAACCCTTTCACCCCTGAGATTTCTCACTGTCTGTGTTCATTGAACTCTTATGGGGTCTAAATAATTCCTTTGAGATTGTATAGCAGGGCCATAGACTGAGGTCAGATTGAAGCTTTTTGTGTATGTGCATGTGTACATGCGTGTGTGCTGAGTTGATCTAGATAGAGTGATTTGCTTTGTGCATGACCAGTCGACCACATCGCTCACAATAGGCAGAAAAAAGGGGTGACTACCTTTTGACAGAGCATTTTATCTCAGTGAGATCATATCAATTGGCTATTTATGGCATGCGGCATGCTGTTATGAGATAACCATTTATACTGGGTGCAGAGAAATAATGTTTGGTCTAATTTCAGCATCCCTTACTCTTATTCTCACTGCAAAACAAATGCCTTTTTTGATAATTATGTGCAATCCTGCATAGTGGTTCAGCCCTTGCCCTTTTAAACTCATCAGTGTGCTGTTGCTCTTTTGAGCTTTCCCTCCCCCTGCCTTATTTTTTTAACAACTCCATTATCCCCTTCTCTAAACTGACCATGACATGTTTGAGAAAACTGCTTTTGGTGCCATCGACCTCCCACTCCAGTACAGTTTTTTTTCTGAAAAGTGTGAGATAGAACCAGAAAGACAGGGAGGGGGAAAGTGAGGGAGAGAGAGGCAGGGGTTAAGAGAAATGGAGGGGAAGGTTTGATGAAAACAACAGATCTCTGCTCCCTAATCCTTTTGTGTCGACGGTGTTAATCCATCCGACCAAACCCAGCCTCCCCCGTTCACCCACTCCACCCTCACTGCCCCCCCCCCCCTTCCCAACCCCTTCCCAACCCCTGCTTATGCACCATATACCGGGCGCTCCCACCACATAAACAACTGACAGCACTGCTGAAACCAATACTCATGCCCTAGACAGTCATGCAGCCACAGTAGATTCCTGATAAACATGCAACGCAGACTCAACACTGTCCCTTTTTTAATCTCACCCTTCTCTGTGGCCACAGGGAACAAGCATCTGTTATGGGCTGCTTGCTTTATGCAAACATATTTTAATGCTGTATCAGTATGCCAATATGTGTGTATTGCAAATTACAAAGTTGTTTCTTTTTTGGGTTTTTCACTATAATGTATTTAATACATTGCTTTTTTCTGCTTAGTTTTGGCTACTGTAAGTGTAATGAATGCACTTGAGAGCAACACAGTGTATTCGCTGCAAGTGTTTTTGTGTCGTGGTCTTGTTTACGAGCTGTAAAAGAGAGGGGAGGAAGGAGGGGGGCACTTTATATGCGAGCGCAGTGGTTGTGGGGGGGAGAGGAGGAGGTTGAGTCTAATGAGGTCACACCCTGGCAACCCACTGGCTCCTCCCACCACCACCACCCCCCTCCCCCTGCATCTCTCCACTTGGCCCTCTGTGAGCATGCCCACCCACTCAACCCCCCTCCCCTTCACCCTCTGACAGGCAGAGCTCTCCGTGGTGCTGAAAGAAGAAAAACACATTCCACTTACAGTGCAGACGCAAAGGGAAGGCAGACGAAACACACGACACAAGCGAATAAAATGACAAACTGCAGAAAGAGATAGTGTTACAACTGCTTCTGAACATGCGTTAAAAAGTACACAGGAGAAATTGGACGGGAAGAGAGAGAGGATGACGCACTAGTGTAAGGTGGCTACAGTAGGCAGTGGGCGTGTTCTTCTTGTTGTGATCTATAGTTGGGAAGCCCGGTGTCATCTGCCTAAGCACAGACTGACTGTACAGCTCTGTGTGAACGAGCAGGACAGGCAGAGCGGACAGGGAAGACCAAACCTGGAAATGAACACCACTCTGCTCTACCTCGGTCTCAACCTTCAACGCTGGATGAGGATTCCTTTCACCTGTGCAACAATCTGAGACATTTTCTTTATTTGGACATACTAAAGTTCAAGAAGAGATATTCTGGGAAGGAGATTTTTTTTGAACAAATTCAAATTAGACACACTGTTTGTGCCTGGTCTGCCACTGCAAGAGGAGTTCAAGTGGAGTTTATGAGTGTGTTTGTGCCATGCTTCCAGTTGCGGGTGCGGTCTGTTGCTATGCTGCACCTTCCATCTGTCTCTAGCATGTGCAGATGTGTGGAGCAGTGAAGCTGGCACCTAGCTTGGAGTTTAGCACCATCTGGACTGGAGGGGTTGCATCTCCCCTTTCTGCCCAGGGGAGGGAGCATTGGGCTGGGCACCCAATGGCCCAGCTCCCCTCTAGCACCAGCCTTGTCCTGGGTCACAGGGACTCCTTCTAGAAAGCCAGTCAGTTGGACCGTACAATGGATGGAAGTCTATGTGGATTTAAGAGGAATAGTGCACTGGTGCTCCAGCATAGGTCAGAGTTCACTAGCGTGCACTGGACTAGTCAGGGGAAGACAGAAGACACATTGGTCCACAAACCAGCAGGGACACAGCCCCATTGTAAGTATGCATCCTAACTCTTGCTCAAAAACAGTGATGACCCACAAACCCAAAAACAAATATGCCAGTAAATACTCATACACATGATACTGCATGTGAAAATGTTTATCTCCTCTTAAATACAGTACAAATAATGCAGAAGTCCATGTAAAATCCACAGAACCAGTGCTGCCAAACATTGCACCTGTGTATGTCTAGGTTTACAGGTTAAGCTCAGTCCACTGCACTGCACTGAAGAGTGTGCGTATGTGTGTAGGTCCGGGTGTGTGTGTACATGTCACTAGACTACTGTCCCTGCAATCTTTTTGACATTGTGTCTTTAGAATATCCATGCTGCCCTTCTCATGTGACACGGTTGCCTGGAGACAGAAACGGTGTGCCACTTTCATTTACTTTTAAAGCAAAGTGCACCTCTGTGTTCGAACTGTTGCAGCCCTTGTCAGAGGGGGCAAATAGGGGCAGCAGAGACAAGATATAAAAAATCCCCAAAATGCATCAAATGAAGTACAGAGAACAAGAAGCGAAAAAGGGCAGTGGGTTTCTGAATGAGCAGATGATGAAAATAACCAAATAAGAATAGCATTTTACATATTAGTTATGGGAGGACAATTCCATGTGAAAGGCTTGGTTGGTAAAAACATTGTGATAAACAAGCTGATTCCAGTGCAGAGTGCTGCTGCAGGCTTACAGGGATTAGGCAGGCAGGCTTAATTCAGCTCAAACGCTGTTTGAACTGTGCCTTCCAATTGCTGCACCCTTTACACATCTAACTGCTACACCTCATTTCTCCTCAGAAGTCAAGATTTATTTTGCTTATACAGCTTCAGATCTCTAACTATACCTGTGCAGTGGTGATAAGAGCAGATAATCAGAAAAAATCCTACACAACATGACAGCAGTCTCGTGTGCCCTAGTTTGAACTCTGCTCTGAGGTGGTGATTCTGTCTGTTGGCTCTTATCACTCTTCTCCTTTTGCCTATAAAAAGCTATGTGAAGGAGTGCTGAGGGTGCGCTGTAGGAACCCAGCAGATAAACCCACTGACCCAGGCCCCATGCTGGACTTATTCATAGACAGACACGAGGTAGAGGGATGCTGATGATGGCCAGACAATGGCCGGTCTCTCACTTGGCCCTACAATCTCCATCTGGCTGCCCTCCAAGCCCCCCTTCCCTCCCCTCACTGTCCTTGCCTTCCTACACACACATGCACACATAAACATACATACAGTTATCACAAGCCCCCTCCCCCTCCCCACGCACACTCACATTCACACTCAGTGCTTCTCTCACACGTAAACAAGCATGAGTCTTAGGCTGATCTGAAAACATTGACCTACATAAAAGCATGCACTGTCTTCTTCTTTTTCACCATTGGTCTCTCTAAAATTTACACAGTGTAGTTGCACATAGTAAATACCATGTTGCATGCAGTTGCACTCATTTTTAGGCTGTACATGCAGGCACACTGAATCACATCATTAACTTCTCCATGTTGCATTTGGTTCTTAGTACCTGAAGACTGTGCTCTTAAACAGATTTCCATTTAGGATGTGTAATGTCTCCAAAGTGGATGCCTCCTTAAAGAGACCTCTCCTCATAGAAATATCCATATAGTTTTTTATGACAGTGATGCCTTCAGTAATCAAAGAAAATCAAAAAACAGCTAGAGATATTATAAGTACAATATATTTTGAGGTATGGCAATAACCATATGTAAAGTATGCATCGCACTAGTAAGAGTGGTTCATTTCATCTGTGTGGTTGTCCCCAGGAGTACTGTATTTTCACATCCGAGCCCACCACATATTACAACTGCAGAAGATGAAAGATCTTTTTCAGGTTCATTCAGTTGGTTAAAGCCAGAAAATGTGCAAACACAACTGAGAAAATAAGCAGGCTCTTCTGATTCGCAGCCAATAAGAGATCTGTAAAATCTCAAACTGAAGGATATGTGTAACTGCAGGCAGATTGTAAGTGCGTGTGTATGTGTGTATGCATGTGTGTGTGTTTACAGTGAATGAATAAACTACACAGAAAGATGTTGCAACCCTCCAGGGAAAATTATTACTGTTGTGGGCACTGCATGATGCAAGTCTCACCACCAACATGAACCCTTCATATGCCAATAATCTCTGTGAGGAATCTTTAAAACAACACTTAAAAATCACACAAACTCTGTGCATATTATGGGATTGATGCAACATTTCTTTATCAGTTTTCAACTGACTTTGAAAAATGAAGGATGAAAAATTGTCATTGACACAACTCCATGTTAGGTTTAATGATAATGTATATATTAGAAATGTATGTGTCTTTTCTGACCCATTTCTAATATTCCCTCCTCAGAATGCTGTGGAAACACTTGAAGAATGATGAGCTCCAAAGAGGAAGAAACTATACGTTTTTTCCAGTATGTTGAAGAGAATGGGCTGAGAGCCTACAACGGCCTTGTAGCTCAAAACTTGGACCACGCCAGGAATGAGAGAAATAGGGCATTCCTGCAGGAGAAAAACGATAAGAAGAGAAAACAGGAGGAAGCCATAAGGAGGTAGGAAGAAAACACACACACACACATAAGCAAGTGGTTCACAGGGGAAAACAAACAACAGATGCACTGAGCACAGGAATGCCATATAAAGATGATACATTTTTCATAACAATCATGTTTTAGCATTGCATTCATTTATGAATTTTATGAATCGGACTCATTGGTCTTTCAGGATTAATTTTGCTTTGTGAATGCAAGGATGCCACAAGCTTCACTTTAGAAAAAGACTGTAAGGAAGTGGGACAAGTGGCCATAGGGTCCCTGTGGCAATGGCAAGTTGCCATATTTTGGGGATCGCCAGCATGGACTGGTGCACCCTACGATCCATGGAGGATAATTAATTCTCACTTTTAGACTTATTTGGGACTTGTCCTTGGATGGAGGTCATCACTGCTCCATTTTTGAGACAGGCAGCTTTTAGAATTAAGAAGGAAACGGGTGTGCTGGTTTAAACGTGAAAATGACACAATTATTGAGATCTCTTGGTCTACATTTTGTACTATCTCACTGTCCCAGAAAGAAAGTTGCATCATTGTCAAGAAGTTGTGCTTCAGAAAATCTAGCTTTTCCACATCATCAGATTTTATATGCATTCTTAACTGACCTCTTTTTCTGTTACGTTGCGATGAGCAAGCAGTTACAGCATTGCAACTCTGCAACGCCATGGCACTGTGTGGCATCCCAAAAGTTAAGTGAATAAGAGCCACGCACTCGCAATGTGACTAGCACGTGGACACGGCGTGCTTGTGTTGTTGGGTAGAACAGCATGCACTGAGTCGTTAGAGATGATAACGGGACATTGTCGAAGGTTTTGGAACGTGTCAGTGTGATCACTTGGACATCTCTTTGACTTTATTCTACACCAAAACAGTATATATATATATATTTTTTTTTGGTAGTGTAGTAATTATTTTTCCCACGTTGAAACACTCAAAGTATTATTTTGAATTCTTTTTCATAATCAGACTATATCCTGAGTCAGTCTCAAAAGGAGAGTTCATAAAGTGGAGGAATATTCTCGTTGATAAAGCAGCAAATCTAGTACTACTCTACTCTGACGGTTTTACAATTAATCTATTGACACTGCAATGAACGCACAGAACAGTTTGCCATGAAAAAGCTTTCGGGAAACATTGTCCAGTGTTACCATGAAATCTAAATATCTGTTCTGTATTTGTCTGACAGTGTTGAGTAAGTATTTTAGCAGCTGTTGGGAGTTTTAGCTGTGCATCAGATGATTATATTGATTTGACTTTGGGGGCTGTGACCAGATGTGGCTCTTGACTGTTTTTATTTTTTTATCCAGGCACATTTTTGGTAGTACATTCTATATATGCATGATCACAGCTGACTTAGTATTTGAATGTATAACTTATAAACTCAGCAAAGTTAGAATTCAACAATACACATCTTGATCAAACACTGACTTGAAGAATTTGAAGAAGCTTTCAATCTGAAACAGTCCTGTATGGGAACTTGGTGAATGTTCAAGGATGGGGTGATGCCTGAGGAAAGTGGCATCTACTGTCCTGCTATCCTTTCACTGTCTCTCAGCTGTTGCCAAAGCTAAAATATTAATACACAGTCACTAGAGGAAGAATCTAAAAAATAACTGGATTTTTCATGAGGCCTATAAGTAGGTCAATGAGACGACCCATTTTTACAGTAACTTGCTGAGAGTGAGTACAGAGTGTAAGGATTCATGTGCTTGAATATGTGTATGCACAAGCATGTACATGCATGTATACATGTACATGAATGTAACAGCAGAAAACTAAAATGCATTAGTGTATGAGAAAGGATAGGAGAGAACAAAGGGGCTTTGTGATTGTGTGAGGGAGAAAAAGCTTGTTAGAGCAAATGTGTTTAAGAGTGGGGAGAAAAGGAAAAAAACCTGTTAGAGAGAGATTAAGTGTGAGTGCAGGAGATGTGTTCTGCCTGGTGACAGCTGGAACAGCCATAGGCCAATCAGATCACCACATTAGGTTTGAGTGAGGCGGGCCTTCCTGCCTGCTGCTATCTGACTTTGACTATTTTTTTTCTATTTCAGTTATTCACACGCACATAGAAAAACACAAAGAGAGGGATGCCCACGAATTCACTTAACATGCATGTCTATTCATAATGCATGATTCATTAACACACACACATTTTCTTTTAGTTATATTCACATATGCATACAAATTCTGCACCATAGTTTTGTCTTGTTTTGGTTTTGTGCACATATTTGTAAGGATGCATGCATTCACCCAAAACATCATTTCCAAGAATTTTGTCTTCTGAGCATCCCTGATACTATTTTGTTTGTGTCTTTGACTGTTTGTTTTTCCTGTCACATGATGTCACACAGTGAGAGAACCAGAGCTGCCCAACAACAAGTCAACTCCAACTGGTCCAACTGCACCTGTGGTCTGTCCTCCAGCCAATCACTGGGCAAATAACCTATAAATAACCCAGTCACTTCTACTCCAGTCACACCCACACACATACACACAATTCATGTATATGAGTGTGCAGTCACAGCAGATGCACACACAAACCATACATAAGGGAGACACTGTTAACACTGAGCTGCAGACACCTGTAGCTGACTGCCCTAGATCAACAATTATTCCTTTTTTGGAGAGTTTTAGATATTTCATCCCAATTATGCACGATTCATATATTATATACAGTATGCGTATATAAGACTTCTTTCATAGCTTTCTTTAAAATCACATTGACAGTGTGGCTCTACAGGTTGCTGCAGGCAGCCTCATACTGTGGAACCACTGTTGTCGTTAAACAAAGTAGTGATTTGCCTATGATGTCCACATGCCAACGCACTGTGATGTGCACGTGCACTTTATTATTGTTGTGTGGCAGCAGCTGGTTTTGTGTCTGGTTTCTATGGGTACCCTGTTGCTAGGCAAAGTTAAGCCCCTGACCAATGAACCTACCCCACCAAGCACCTTCTGTTCAGCAGCTGGCCGGGAGGGAGTCAGAGTCAGCAAAGTCACACAGCAAGGGGTCACACACAACAGACACATAAACATACGCACCCACACATGTGCGCATAAACACACAAGGTAGAGATTTGTGTATCCACACATGCAAATTCATCCTGTTTCATGCCATTTGTTTAAACATTTAAATCTCTGACATTAAGCTTTGCGTCTTCATGATCTGAATAAACTGCAGAGACCTAATAATGTCTTTTGTTTTCACATGGATTTGAACCGTTTTTGCAAAAAACATTTAAGTCTTTGACTCATTTTCTCTGTGATACGTACAATGACATACACACAGCCCTCTCTTCCCCCCTTGCCACACTGCACTCAGACATCATTAACGCTCCATTCAGGCCAATCATCCATTTATCAGGATTGATTGTGTACAGGCTGGGGGACTTCCATGGTGTCATTATGTGCACAGTGTGTGAACAGCATCAGCCATATCCAGGGTTAAACACAAATCAATGCTTTGCCCTGGAAGAGACTCTTGTTTTCAGTGACTCTAACACAGTAATTGTTAACGTAGCCCTCTCACCTTTGGAACTACCACTAAAATCGGAATTAAATATGCATACAGTACATGTATGCACACAGAACATAAATGGAGATATACCATGTTGACGCTGTATATCAGGTTATGCTATGTGCTATTTTGGTTGACCACGGAGACCTCTCGCCAAAGTTTTTGTCATCGTGTTCATGTTTGTCTCTTTTCTGATGATATTTTTGTATATTTAAAATAGTTTATTTTGTTTGTATTACACATCAAAACATGTCCTACTTTTTCTTTTGTTTGTTTTTGTGTGTTTCCTGACCCTTTATCCTTTCTATCTTTTCCTTCTTTGTATTTTAGGACGGGTGAGGACATAGCAACTGAAGGCAAGCACTTACGCATGGGCTCTATTACCATGCCAGACCCCCAGGAACGCATGCCCTTACCACACCCACATGCCCTCGCCTGTGGGCAAGGTTTCTCAGTACGCTCCCAGTCCCTCCACTCTGTAGGTGGTGGTAACAGCGGGGGCGGAGGAGGAGAGGAGGAAGTGGGAAGTCCTACCTCTAGGAAGCAGCCCCCACCCAAACCCAGGAGGGACCCTGCCACCAAGCTGAGCATGTCGTCTGAGGCGGTGGACCACAGTCCCATGTCCACCTGCCGCGGGGAGAGATGTGATGGTGAGTGGCGGTGGCACTTCCCACCAAACTGTTATGCTATATATAGCTGCTCTCTGCAGTGTCCTCCTCAACACTGTTTCTCCTACAACGACATGACATCTAACTATTCAATGCATGCTTCACTTGTGTGAAGCATGCATTGAATAACATCTGGCACAAGTCGCACATTGACATAAAAAATGTAAATGAGCTATAAACACAACAAGGTTAACCCACAATAAGATACATATACCGGATGCAACAGACTTGAATAGATTTGGGTTGGGTGTTAAATTTATGTGGGTAATAAGATTCCAGGTTACAGGATAGTCTGATTGATTATTTTCCTACTGTGCTCTATTTTACTGTTTTCAAAATCTTCATAAAGTTTTCACAAAGCCATGAGCTGAAATGGTACAGTGCTGTCTTTGGCTCAGTAAATTTCCGAGGCTTTGAATTCTGTCCAAATATCTTTTGCTGAGAGTTATGTCCTGATATTATTGTTTATAAGGAGCAAGAGCTGTGCATTAGGCTGGAACTGAGCTCCACTAACTTTGCCATTATACATCAACTGAAGGATTACAGTATGCATACTATGGCAGGTTATTAGTTAAACCATCTGTTATCGGTGTTGCTCTTAGTTAACATGAAGAAGGCATAAGTGTGTTGACATTTCTTTAAAAATGTCAAAATGTTATATTTCTTGTGCTTGATCAAGATCCCTGCAGTCAATTTTCTGAAGCAGAATAAACAAATTCAATATGAATATCTGGCCATGGATGAAAAAAAAGAAAGAAAAGCTTCAATAATAAGGGCAGGAGTTGATTATGCTAGTTTTTTTTTCCTTAACAAACTACAATCCATTCACTGCAATACTACTACTATACTAAACACTTAAACATGTGTTCACAGTACATGTTTTGAGCATTAAGACAAATGAGCAAAATTATATTTTATGCAGTAAAATATGAAGATAATAATAGTCTTTGAGACAGGTGGCTGGGAGAGCAAAGAGATTTAGAGGTTGTGGGAAGCTTTGACTCCATTTCAGTTTGGATGCTTCTTTGCCAACGTGATGTTTAGGGAGTCGCCCAGCCTGGCTCAGATTGGTGGGGATCTCTCTGTGTGCACACAGATCTTCCTGGGCACCACGGCAACCATCCCACAGAAACAAGACCCCCTGCAGCTCAGCCAATCACAACATCTCTAAGCAGCACGGGCCAATGGGGCTCAAGAGATACTAGAGTCTGAGGCTGCGGAGCCAATCACAGTGCGAGTGTGGGGGTGTCCCTGGATGAGGGGAGGGTTGCGTGCTCTGTAGCTGGTGCTGTAGCGGGAAGGGGAGGAGCTTGTCAGAGTAGAATTCATTCAGGAGGAGCGATTGACCTAGATTCTGTTTCCCCAGGAGGAGAGGGCGGGGGAGGGGGTTGCGGGTAAACACATCCGCTGTAGGGGGAGGGGGAGAAGAGAAGGGCCGGCGAGTAAGAGATGTTTGGAGGGATGGATTCATCATCAGTACTGAAACAGATTCAGCATGCAAACCTGTTAATCCAGTGCATTTGGCAATTGTGGCATAGAGGCATTATAAAACTATTGTGTGCATGCTACAATATGCACAATATGCATGCACGCTTACAGAGAAAGGGAGAGAAAGTACCACATTATTCCAATCAAACACATACCAGAAACACATCTGGCTTGAACCAGTTCTTAAATTAACACCTTATTAATTAGTTGTAATGAAAAGAAAATTTGGAAGCGGAAGACCTGTTAAGAAGGCAGTCAAGTGTGCTGTGCTCTGTTTCAAATCAACATCATAAAAAAATACTGACGGGACCCTGGATTTTAAACTTAAATAAAAGGCATAAGAAAAAAAATGAAACACTTATTCCCTATATCCCAAAAAAAAAAATACTGCAAAGCTTCTTTATGTACATATTCAGATGTAACTAAAAATGAAGCAGACTTATCAGCGGAGTTATATGTCCATTTTCTGTAAATAGAAAATTCTGTGTTTTATAAACTGTGTGCATACCTGTCCCAATTTCCTTTCCTAAAAGTGTAGGCATGTGTAGTGCGTGCGTGCACGCACATCTGCGTGCATGTATTGATGGTGGTGAGTCATATAGTTACGGGAAGTATGCGTGTGTCTAGGCCATCTGGCATCTGAATAATTAAAGGTGTAAAATCTGCAGTTTGAAGATTTCAGACATGGTCCAGCTCTTAACTACACTTATCTCCCCTGCCTATCAGAGAAAAGGACACTCCTGTCCAAACATCTCTGTGTCTGACCTAGAAATAAACTGTGAGCAACTCACTACTATAGAGCACTACCTACTGCGAGTAAACTACCATTAGGGCGGTAGTGTACAGTAGTATCCAGTTAACGTGATCACTATGCCATAGCCTCACTGCACCACATCTAAAGCGATTCACACTGCAATGCTACGTCACCACTATCAGAAAGAAGCTCCACAGTGTGTGACCCAGATACTATACTCACATACTGCTACGCTGCTATATATGTGACCTAGAAACATGCATATGCCTCAACTATTCCCACATATCTGACTCAAGATAGTACTCTTAGCTATACACATTGACCTACATCTGACCAACAGAACTGCAAGTATCTCAATAGTATTCCTAATTATTAACTTAATGAATAAATTATTTTTTTGTCAAATCCAATATTGCTTTGTGCATGACAGCAACAAGCTCTAAGAGTATTCACATAAATATGACATTTGTCTCATATCAAGACAAAATATTTGTCAGAGGGAAAAATAATAATTAACAAATTAAAAGAAACATGGAAAAATACTGTACAGTCTTGTCAGTTATCAGTTAATGTGGACTTATCCAAAATAGTTAACTTTTTATCCTTTTTATCCTTTAGCACCTCAAGGATGCAGTGAGGACTGCAGGAGGGTGCCACCACCCAAACCTAAGAGGAACCCAAATACTCAGCTGAGTGTTTCCTTTGATGAGTCCTACATCAAAAGCCACAGTAGCAGTGGGGTTTGCCCCTCCAAACCTCTCCACCACGTCACCTCACCTTGCGAACGCAACCCCTCGCCGCCACAAAGCGATGAGAGCCCTACAGATGACTGCGAAGATGAACCTGTCTACATAGAGATGGGTGGCATTGATGTTGGACCAAGAGAACCACTAAAGAGTGAGGATGAGGAGCCTGGAGAGGCTGTTTATGAGGAGATGAAGTACCCAGTTCTGGATGATATGGAGTACCGTACGGACCCTGTGGGATGTCGCTCTGCGTGCCCCACCCCGGCACCCTATGACCCTGAACCTCTCAGTCGCTGTTCTACACCTCGAAACATTCCCCTCTGTGACATTCCAGCACCTTTTCCCAATTTATTAACCCATCGGCCTCCGCTGCTGGTATTTCCCCCGGCACCAGCCCAGTGCTCACCCAACTCAGATGAGTCTCCCCTCACACCTCTAGATGTAGCCAAATTGCCCATGCTGGAGAACCAATCCTACAGCAAATCCCCCACCTCCTCTACGGAGCCACCTTCCTCTGCACACATCCGTAGGGAGCTCACTGCCACCCCAACCCTCACCGTCTCTGGACGCTCCTCTGCACCTCCTTTACCCTGTACCCTCTACAAATCCTCATCCTCATCCTCCTATCAGCGTAGCCACTCTGCTTGCCCTTCGCCAGTCAGTATGGGCCGCTGTCTCACCCCACTGAGCCTCATGCGGACACCTCCCTTCGATGCTCCAATGCCTTTTCCTGGGGGTCTGCCGCGTAGTGCCTCTGCTACTCCTCATGGCAAAGGCTCACCACCTCAAGACTGCGTAGGCCGACTCCATGGCTCTATGCAGAATGTGTCAACGGGGCGTTCACGGACACCAACCAGCCCACTCGACGAACTGACCAACCTGTTCACAACAGGAAGGAATATGCTGAAGAAAAACGCAAGTGGCAGAAAGTCTAAGGAGCCTGGAGAAAGTGAGTATTTTTTCTCCTGAGATATGAAATTAGATGTAGTGGAGAAAAGGGCCCAAACAGGTGTAACAGTGTAGTTTATCATTGTGTCTCTATATAGCAATTTTATTATGGGTAGATCTTAGTTTTGTAAAAGAAACTACACACAGTTGCTGTGTACGGTTATGTTACACCTGCAAGAAATGTTGCAAGTGTAACATTTAAATGTCTAAATGTTTTGGCTGCAGTATAATCTGAAGCAAATGCATGATCATTTCATGCATGAGCCATAGTCTAATTTTTGTTTTGGTTAAAAAAGTTAAAACTTGCAAAATTAGGACGCCTTGATTAGAATACGTCACTTTTACAGGGCCATGCAGGGTGTTTGGGACTCTCTTTGCAACCTTCCATTTGTTTAATCTAGAGCCAGCCGGCCAAGTCTGATACAGATCGTATGATTTAATCTGTGGGGATTAGAGAATAAAACGGACAGCAGGTCTCTCAAACCTACTCATGGCATTAGGCCATCAGGCAGTATTACTTTTAAATATGTAAACATCACTTTAAATACAGTTAGCCATGCCATACTCAAGACACTGCCAAAAGCAACCCTGAAGAAAAATGCTTATAATGACAGAATATGCACATGTTGCTTGATGTTTTCTGGTGGCAGCAGCTTTATTAGTTAGTTACAAATTAACTGTCTCATATGTAAGATAAAAAAATGTGCATTAAAATAAGCCTAAATGATGCAAGAAGATGTCTTTTTAATGCATGAAGGATAGCAGAGTTAATGTAGAGCATGCCATGCATTACTTAAAAATAAATGCAGAGAAATAGTTGAATTAAAATTGACATTAAACTTTATAGTCAAAATAATACTACAAAGCAGCATCCCCCCAGCACTGAGCTGTACAGGCTGGAAGATAAAAGAATTAAATTAAAATCCCAAATCAAAAGCTATAAAATAGATTAATTCAGTAATTTGTATATAAATAAATTCAGAAAAGAAGAGAAGAGAATCCAAATCCTTGCTTGACACTCTTAGCAACTACAACATAGCAACAGTGGAAGGAAGAAAAATCCCTGTTTCTTATTTGCAGATTCCCTCCCCATGGGTAATGCAGCCAATCACAGCTCGGGTTCATGCCTGTCTACAGCAGAGTATTGAGCTCTTGATGGGGATAGCTATGGCTCTGAACTCATATCTACACCTGATCAAAAGACTCCACTCTCTCTTTTTCATCCAATCAGCACATACTCTACTTCTGACTAAGCCAATAGGGTTAGCTGTGGCAGCTGCGCTATTAGGGATTTTAAAAGCTGAAGCAACGTATGAGTTCTTGCTCTTTTGACTCCAGTGAGCTACACTTTTCCCAGCTGGGCTACTACATGTGCATATTTGCTGTTTAATCCTAGCAGTTGCACGCATTGTCTTGATTATATCAAGACAATTAAATTGTGATTACTGGCTCATGTCAAGTGCTGCATGCTTTAGGTAAGAATTCCCAGAGATGCCTTAACAATAAGCTCTTTCACAGTGTTTTGTTCTCTAAGCCCAGGTGGTTTGTAAACAGTTTGCATATGCAATCTATACATTAAGGATGGGCTGTGTCAACAGGTTTTTCTAAATTATTTATTTTGCAGTATATTCCAACACCTGTGTGCAAGCACCACATGGGGCTAAGGGACTGACAGGTTGTGTGTGCTCTGTGACAGGCTGCTAGCAGACAGCACACCTGGTGTAACGCCGATGCACATAAGCATAAATGTAACACATGAATGGAGGTTAATTTATTCCCCCCGCAATAGGGGCAGCAACAGCTAGCCTGACCCACTTACCAACTGCTCACACACTCAAATGGCATATACATTATGACACATGTGGGCATGACAGGGGTTGTTTGTGCATGGTTCTGTATGTTAACGCCTAACCAAGGACTATATACCGCCACATCCTATGTGAAAATCAATCATGCACATACATTTTTGATTTGTGCAGTGATAATCTATAATGTCTCTATAGAGCCTTGAATCACTGACATACATAGAATAGAATAGAATAGAATAGAATAGAATAGAATAGAATAGAATAGAATAGAATAGAATAGAATAGAAGAACTTTATTGCCCATCTTAGGCAGGAAAATTGTCTTTGGTCTCACCAGTAGAAATACATTACAGCATGAATAATTACATTTAAAACATACCATACATAAAAAAAAAAAAAAAACAGGCTGGAATGCTCAAATATATGTCAGAGTCAGATAACATGCATTATTAATGTGCATTAGGAAATTACCGAAAACATTACCCACAACTAGTGAATTTAAGAATATATGTTATATAGCTATGACTATATACATAAAATATTATTGAGCTACACTGCATAAGCTAAATTAACTGCATTAAAATTGTGAAACAGTTAATATTATTATCTATTACAATGAAACCTTTCTAAAGCCTGCCAGTTGTTTACTGCAGCTGCCTGAGGTAAGAGTGACCCCTACAGGATTTTTTGTGGTACTGCAGCAACTTGAGGCAAAAAACAAATGTTTATCACACATTTCCTGGATGTTACAAATACATAAGCAGCGGTTTGCATTTTGATATTTAGATTTAGATTCAGATATTTTAATTTAGATTTAACTATTTTCAATGAAAATAACATTTAGAACAATAAAGTCTTGGATTAAAAGCTTGATTGTTGAAGAATCTAAGTTTTTGTCCTCTGATTTTTTTTTGTCTTGTTCTTTTACAGCTGAGTCCAAAAGCAAGTCTCACAGTGAATCCAAGCGAGAAGGCAAGGAACGCCACAGTCACAGTAAGGAGTCTAAACGAGAGTCCAAGGAACGCCACAGCAAAGAGTCTTCTCACCGGAGAGACAGAGACAAAGACAAAGACAGAGACAGAGACAGAGATAAAGACAGAGGATGCAGCAATATAGAGCCACTGCCACACAGACGCAACAGTAAAGACCGCATTATAGAGGCACCACCTGTCCGCAGGGATAGCCGGGACCAGGGCTGCAGCGGTGCAGAGACCATCCTTGTGAGGCGGGACTCCAAAGACAGGGGCTGCAGCTCCTTAGAACCCATCCCACTGATAAGAAGAGATTCCAAGGACAAAGGGATTAGCAATGGCGATATAATGCCAAGGAGAGACAGCAAAGACCGAAGTGGGGGACATGGATTGGAATCTGTGTTGAGACAAGACAGCAAAGACAGAGAGAGACTGTTAGATCAGCCACCTGAGCTGTTACCAAGACAAGACAGCAAGGACAGGACAAGGAATGGTGTAGACTGTAGACACGAAAGCAGAGAGAGACTGCAGGATAAACCGCCTGAGCTCTTACCACGGCAGGATAGCAAAGAGAGAGCCAGGAATGGTGTGGACTCAAAACATGAAAACAGAGATAGGCCACCTGAGCTTCTACCCCGACAAGAGAGCAAAGACAGAGCTAGAACTGGAGTAGAATATAGGCAGGATCACCGTCCTGATTTGTTACCCCGACAGGACAGCAAGGAGAGAGTAAGGAATGACATGGAACATAGACATGATGGTAGAGTAGACCAGCCACCTGAGATCCTGCCACGACAAGAAACATCCAGAGGCAGTAACAGCAAGGAGAGGGGCGGCTATAACTCTGAAACCAAGCATGAGGGGAGAGATAGGAGCTGCCATAATGGAGGAGATATTCCTCCACCTCTTCTGCCCAGGCAGGACAGTAAAGATCTCAGCAGAACTGGCCTTGAGGTGAGACGTGACAGCAAGGACCGAAGTCTGAATGGTTCAGATCAGCATCATTATGATGTTAAAAATACCAAAAGTCCTACTGCAAGGGAGTATAGGTGTGACAGAGAACGAGGATACAGATCAGATGGCACACCGCGGCGAGATATCAGAGCAAATTATAGCATGGACCAATCAAAAGCACAAGACAGAAATGGCAGCACAGTAGCAGGGCAGCCTTCATCCACAACGACACCTACACACCATGGGAGATCCGCTGGTAGCCCACCAATGGCCGTGGTAACAGGAAATGGTAAGGGTTAAGACCATCATTTGTTTAAAGATCTTCTCCAGTCGTGTTATAAGATATAATATAAAATACTCTGCACTGAATAATAATCTGAGTCTGATATGGTTTTCCTCATTAAAAACAGTTAAAATGACACTTCCTCCACCTCCCTCGTTGAAAAATCCAGAATCTGTTAATGTGCAGATATTGTAAATATTGTATTAAAAGTGTAATTGTTTGACACCAGATGTTGCTCTCCTTCAAGTTCACTTAAAGTCTTTGTAGACTGGTGGCATCAAGGTCCATCATTCCACATGTAAAAGTTGCATTTTAGATTCTGATTGGCTCCAAAATATTTGTAACGTCACAAACTGACTGCAGATACATGCAAAAACATCCTTATAGTGTCTACATGGATATAATTCTGCACAGTGAAACTCAAGAAGTTTACACTAGTACTACTAATATGTGTGTTTTAGTGGTGTAATGTATTTTGAAACATAAAATATGTAGCTGAATACAATGCATGTAACTGTTTATTACATGTGAAAAAATATATGTTTTTGCTTTATAGATCTGAAAGCAGCACCTAAGTATGGCCACTCACCTTCAATGCCTGCTAACCCCTCCCCAATGGGGACTCCACAAAGGAGAGCAGCTGAGACACATCACAGTCAGGTCTGCAGATTTACTAATACTTGTTACTTTCTTCTTCATAAATATTTTTGCCTTGTGGAGTTTGTAACTAACATTGAAGTCAGTCTCACTGGATGGTTTGACTCTTTCCCTCAGATGCCCCAGATGCCATGGATATGTGGAGACACCACCATGCTAGAGCAAATTGAGAGGAAACGCACGCTCTGCATGGAAATCCGCTCCAGACAACATCCACATCTGCAGAGATCTCTGGAGAGGCCTCCTCCTGACAGGAGCGACGACAAGCATCAGGAGCGGAATCAGTGCAAGCAAGAAAGCACATCTGTCCTCCCAGGGTGGGGGAAAAGCAACGGGGCCAAAAAGATCCGTCCTCCCCCATACCCCACACAGACAACCGTATTCTGGGACACAGCCATCTGACAGTAACAACACATTTAGCACCTCCCTGCCGCACAACCCCAAATTACCCACTCCCTCATTCCTCTGGGTTGTACTGATTCTCCCCTGCACATCAGGGGCATCAGAACAGCCGGTTAGAGCACCAGGGGGCTTATACTCGCTGATGTCAAAGGACAATGGTGGATACCATAGCAATATTTCTGCTCGTTCAGGTTGTCATGTTTTCTTATCATCACTGGTGATATTTGATATTTTTCTATTTCCTGTGACTGGATTCTTGTAATATAATTAGTAGAATAGATATTTGATGAATAGATATTTTCTAAATCAGATGGCAATTAAAAAGCAGCTTAAATTATGTATAGTAGATGTAGATGGAATCTAATGTTTGTTTTTATGTTTTTGTTTTGGTTATTTTACATTTGAAAGCATAATCTATCAATACTTGTACTGTAGTAGCATAATTTTCTTATGCCCGGCTCTTTTTTTTTGTGCTCAAAAGCACTAAAATGAATGGACGATTCAATTCTGTCTATATATTCTTTACATTTTCACTGTTGTATTGTAAATTGAGGAGTTACGTCAACGTGCTTTAGATTCCAGCGCCCTCCATGCCTGGTCCAGTTTGTTCTAGAATGTACAACAGTCAGTCCTAGAACAGAAACAGGAAACTTTGTGTGCTGCAGTTTGTATATTACAGTAAGAAGCTGTGTAGTCACTGTGTCAAAGCCTTTTGAAGCGGTTTAATCGTTTTTTTAGGAAAAACTGTTGGCTGGCATGTTGTAGAGGACAGAGAAAGTGTGAAATGTTTCTGCTGAATTCTAGATACACTATGAGGGTGGGTCGGGGAGGTAGTAAATTAGAACGTACATTTTTAACAGTATAATTTGCAAAACCAGCCAAAGCCTATTAAAGCGAGATATGGGTGTGGTTGCACTTTGGATGGTTGGTTATTTGAAATGGGGTTGGTGGCAATAGCTGGTGAGTACCAGTGCCCTTACTTTGCCATGCACACTGCGAGCACCATGACACAGTGTAAATACTTGATGCCAACAACCAGCCCGTACAATCAACACCTGAGCTTTTAGAACATTTCTTAATTTTACTGCAGATTATAATAGCCATATGCACTTGCTTAAGAAATAACTTTCGAGATTATGCTTATATATGTATTTTTGAAAATGTTACGAGTAGAGAGCTGTGCCATGGAAGTTTTAATTCATTTGGTAAAGCCTCAGGAGACTGGCTGTGTGTGACATTCAGTCTATATATCATTGGTGATTATTCCCAATTCAATTGGCTGGCAACCATTTTTGAGATCAAATTGTACAAGGACCTATAACATGGCAACAGCTCGGCTCAGTTACAAGGACTAGGGTTGCACAAGGGCCTACAAATATTTATTAAAACAAAAAAAAAAAACACAAAACTGCACTACCCATCATCCTCCATCACATTTAATCAGGCTGGTTACATTCATGTCCCTGTCCCCCTGCTCTCTCCCTCTACCTCAGCCTCCTACTTACATCATCTAAATTGGTTCTCTTTTGCACAGTAAAATGCATTGTCTACATTGCCAAAATAGCATGAGCTGACAAAGGAGCAAGCCCTCAGAGTGCAAGTGCAGTACCCCTTTTTTCTGAGAATCAATGTGACAGAGGTCCCTCTGTATTGTACCTGTATGTGTGTGAGGGAGAGAGCTGTGTGTGTGTTTGTGTGTGCCAAGCTACACTGTATGCAAGTTGAATCTTTAAAATGATTGTTTTAAGACATTCACTTTGCCCTCTTCATAATGTTGGTGGGTGGAGGTTGGAAATGTAATAATGATGATGTACAATCTTCTTGTGTGTATAAACGTGCACTGTGAAAAGGTAGAGAGAGCACCGCACTGTCAGAGTCCTCTGTCTTATTGCACTGAGTGTTCTCTTGTTTTGCGTAATAAAAAAAGAAAAGGAAAAACATGTTTGAGGAAAAAAAGTACTGTATTCTGATTGTCACTTGGGTTCTGTTGAGAGAAATAAATAAATATGAACTTGAAACCCGCTATGGAAAAATGCTTCCTGTTGAAATTATTCGCTTTCCTTTATCTTGGGATTTTTTTCATGTGTAGGTTGCTGTTTGAACCGTCAGCTACTGAACTTTGAATGACTTGCTGTATAAAAACTTCTTATTTTAATATTTTAATTAAGAAAAGTCTTCAGTATCAACCAAACATCACTCATTAAAATGGATAATACAAAAAGGTACACCAGCAAAATTTTTTAAATATCAAACATTTTATCATCTGAAATAGCACCTGGTTTTAAATAGTAACAGCAAAAAGATACGGTATCAGCAATGTGGTAAAAAACAAAGATGCTCTGACAAGTGTCTAAACTGCCAAGCCACAGTGTATTATTATTGTTGCTGAATGCAATCTTAATAAAAACAGACTTAGGTTTAAGGTAATAGGAGGGTGAAAATTGACTAAAATTAAAACAAAGAAATCTGGTCATTTATTTTTCTCTGAGGCACACATGACATTGACTGGCTTTGCGTCGCTGTTGCTCAGCTGCTTTGATAGTGCCAGGCCTTGGGGTGATAAATTGATCACTCTGACTAATAGTAGTCAGCCAAAAACTGTAGAGATTTGCAAAGTAATGACAAGACCCTCGTGCACCCTGGCATTCTATGAAGGGGTGAGTCCGGAAATCCCTAAGGCAGCTACCAGAAGAGGTCAAAGACTGGCCACCACCTTCATCACCTGCCCCTGTGTGCTGAAGACAGTACAACAATAGATACACATTAAGCGGATTCACAACGATTTTTGTACACAAACACACTATCAGTCTACTTTCATACTTACCAGGAGGAAAGAGTACCCAGTCCATAAACTCCTCCAGCCAGGTGGGCATGCAGGTAGTAAGTGGTCCTGGCTGTGAAAAGCCACTGCAGGTGAAACTGTCTCACACACCACACAGCGGCTGATGTGGGAGCGAATCTCCTGGCCAAAAAGTGGCATCATGGGTATGGGAGCAGTGGTAGAGAGCCAATAGGATTTGTCATTGCGACTCGAGTGGTGGCAAGCGGCTTTGTTGCAGTAGGAGAAGGGCATGGTGGAGAAAACAGGCAGGCAGGAGCCAGCTTGGCCTACAAGAAGAGATTAAAAAAAAGAGACAGTAAAATGAGAAAAAAGTTTTTTGTTTAGTTTTATTTTATGAGGTGCTGGTGTAATAGACGGACACCATTTTTAGACAAATGATATCACTTACCTAGGTCTTGTGTGTGAGCCTTCTCTTGTCCCTCCATGTAGACCAGACTGTAGCCCACCCAAAGTTGACTGCTGCCCTCAGGGCACGATGGCACCTGAATAGACTGGCTGTGGATAACCAACAGGAAGCCTGACCTCACTGCCCTCCTATAGCCTGGCTCACCTGGCTCACCAGGTAAACCTGGGATACCTAGAGGTTTAAAAGAGGAAGAAGAAGCAGGTTGTATGGAATGTGGAAAAGAGAAAGGAAGAGAAATTAAGGAGAGGTAAAATAAGGTTTTTGGGGATATTCATTTTAACTGTGGAGCTGCATGAATGACCAATATTTTAATTTAGCTGGACAAGCTGAGGGCAAGGTAACTATTCACAAGACATGTAATTTATCTATTTGCCATCAGTCCTGTTAAATGTTTGTTTTGATGGACAAGGTTTATGCTTACATTATATCAAATTCAGAGAAACCTGCAAAGTTATTCCATGTAATGGCCTGTTTCATTTGGTCGCCCGTCAATGATGTCACAATCCCTTTGCTAACATTAACGTTTACCGTTACTTGCGGCTATTTCATTAGAATGAAATTAAATAACATGAACATATCACTACATATAATGTGAAAAAAAACTGTAGGTTATCTTAGGGAGTTACCCCTTAATTGAAGTGCTCTGAGTGAAATTAAGTTCGGTCATGCAGTGTAAATGTATAGGGATTTGATTCGGAAGTGGTGGATCTGTAATCACTATAGTTAATGTGTGAAGTGTGTGAAGTAATAAACTACAGAGTGGCTGTGTTGTTATAAATGGATGAATTTGTAAATTACCTCAATAAATTACCTCATCTGTAAACATGATTTCTACATGAGTCATGCCAGGGGGGTTTTCATTGCCAGTTGTGATGAAAACAATTCCACCAGAAAAGCATGCTGGCTTGCATACTTTAAAATGTGACTGGATGTAATAGAACATCCTGGTATTTGGCCTACTGTGTTTGACGTACTATGTACTGGGACATACTAAATGTTTTTCTGGTATACTAAATAGGATGGTAGTAACGATATTGGAACACAAGGATTGATTTGAGAGACCCATAGTTGCAGAAATTACATAGTGTGCACTTAAAATGTCAAATGACTGTACTTGATTAGTCACCTTGAGGTCCAGTAAATCCTTGCTGACCAGTCTCTCCTGGGTCTCCAACAGGACCGTTAAATCCAGGGAGACCTGGAGGGCCAGACAGGCCCAAAGGTCCAATTGTACCCTTCTGTCCTGGTATATACATAGACACAAACAGACATGTTTATACAGAGATGGTATCCTTATACAAATACATACACACTTTATATATTAAAATCTCTTGCCTTTACGTCCTGGAGTCCCAGGAGGACCCGGATCACCAGGGAATCCCACATGTCCTGGGGAACCTTGGGGACCGAGGAGTCCAGTGGGAGGCACTCCTGGGCGTTCAATGATGGAATCACCACGGGGTCCTTTGACACCTAAAGAGAAACTTCAGGTGTTAAAGCACTGCTTAGATGTATTTTACAGTTGTAACTCAACAATTCAGTGATGTTGAATAACTGATGGAAGATACTAAATATTAAATACACACTAGAATGACGACCAACTGCATCAGCAACCTTTACTACTAAAGAGCCATTTTTTGGCAGAAAGAAAAAAATCTCATAGCCCTATGGCTACAGTGCCCCTCACCTCTATCGCCAGCTGGGCCAGTTTCACCTTTGCGACCCCTGGGCCCAGGAACACCTTGCTGACCTCTGGGTCCTGGGGGGCCTGCTGGACCATTAGGGCCTTTCTCACCTGTCAAAATGCAGCGGCTTTAGAGTGCATTCAAGTAAATGTAAGTAAGTGCTAATTCCTGCAGTCACTGTAATATATTCTACCTTTTGGTCCTGGAAAGCCTAGGTAGCTCTGAGACCCAGTAGGTCCTGGGAGGCCTTTATCTCCCTTTCGGCCTGGCAACCCAGGGAGACCAATCGATCCTGGATCTCCCTTAATTAAAGAAGTGCTTCCTGGAAGGCCTGGTGCCCCAGGAGGACCTAAAACCCAAATATAACAGGTACAGTAGCTAAAAGGCAGACATACCATGTGCACAAAAATCCACAAACTGCAGAAAAACATAGACAAAGAGATGAACACACCTGGTCGTCCTGGAGGCCCTTCATATCCTGCATCCCCTAAAAGTCCAAGTGAAGGCCTTTGGCATTCTTTACCAGGGTAACCAGGTTCACCAGGGATACCCGGGAAACCTGAGAGATGAAAGGTACGTTTAGTCGCAATATAAAAGTAGTAATTTGTTATTGTTCATATACTGTGGCATTAACTTTGGTATCTTTCATATTTTAGTTGATAGATTAAAACTGAAGATGTTCATGTGCTATATTTAAAAAAATAAATGTAGTGATAAGTAAATGCATTTGTAAAATTATTTAATTAAATTGTATTAATATTGCACATTACTACTGCAGACAGGTACAGTTGATTTACTGTTATTAATAATAAATACCTGTGTTGCCAGGTGGGCCCCTCTGACCTTTAGGCCCAGGAAAAGTAGGTCCTGGAGGCCCTGGGTAGCCCTTTTGACCTTTGACTCCAGGAAAACCATCTGGTCCTGGTGGACCTGGGATATCTGTGCCTTGAAGTGATGAATCAGCACATTTATTTTATGCTATAATTATAATATACATAAGACACAGAGTTAAGTTGAGTTAAGTAAGCTAAACTTCAGCTTTGCTAAAGAGACAGATTAATTCCAAATGTAAAAACTACAGACACAATAAAATATATTATATCTACCACTTGCTCCCTTCATCCCCTTTGGACCCATAAGCCCATGCAGTCCATCCAGACCTGGTGGTCCAGGGAGCCCTAACATAGAAACATAATACAACATAGGCACATTTCCTTTATCACATGACTCAAATTTTTCTTTCCAAATAAATTGTTACGCAATTCAAGCAAATTCAAATGCCACAATACACACTGTCCAATAATGAGGGAGATAATAGACATTATATTAGTACCTGTGGGTCCAGATGGGCCAGGTGGGCCAGGAGGTCCATGACTTCCAATATCACCTGGAATACCAGGAGGACCTGGATTACCTGGTATGCCCAGAAGCCCAGGAAAACCTATAGTGACACACATACCCAAGCAAGTTAATAAAGTGATACAAAAGTGAAATTGTTAGCTTTTATTACTAGCTTAGTACTAACTTATTATTTATACAATGTAAGTTCTACCCTAAAACTCACCTGGTCCTCCTAGTCTTCCTGGTTCCCCAGGAGTGCCACGCTGACCAGGCTGTCCTGGGTTTCCTCTGTGCCCTGGATTTCCTGGATCTCCTGGTTCCCCTCTGGGTGCTGGAAAAAAAGCAATGGATGAGAGACAGCATCATGTCTGTGTTTACATCATGTTATAGTTGGATATAACTTTATAACCATTCATGCAGCAGTTTTTAAGGTCCAGTAAAGTGACAAACCTCCTCAACTAAGAATTAATCGGTGAGGTAGTTGTAACAGGTCTGTTAAGTGCAGCATGGTCTAAACTCACCTGCAGGTGCATTCTCTCCTGGAAATCCTTTGGGTCCGGGTGGACCAGGTGTCCCAAAAGATTCTCCTGGCTCACCTGGAATAGGTTTTCTACATTAGGTTGATTAGGTCCAAGTGAAATCCATATCCAAATACACATGTAGTACTTGTATAACTAAACACATTACTGTCTCTTCTGACTCACCCTTGGCCCCTGGAAATCCTGGTAACCCTGGAATACCTGGATGTCCTCTAGGCCCTGGATCTCCCTGTTGCAAACATGAATGTATTAAAGCTACTTAAAATTACTTCTAAATCTGACATGTAATAAATTATAAACAGAAGAGACTAGCCTTAAACTTAAATGCTAGAGATGCTAATGTTTACATAATTTGTATGGAGACAAATAGCTGTGCTCACCACAGACTGTAGGAAAATAATAAGCTGCTGGTTCACTATTGGTGATATATCATTCATAGTTTTGTTAAAAGTGAATTTCAGTACAGCACAGATACAAAAACTCAACACAGGCTAAAACAATTGTATGTAATACATGAAGACAAAAATAAAAAAAAAATAGGTTTATTGTGTACCAGATATCCCTCAAGCCCAGGATATCCCCTTGGACCAGGGAAACCTTTAATTCCAGGGGGCCCAGAAGGTCCTGGTAATCCTGTCCTGCCTGGAGCACCGGGGCTACCCTTAAATCCTGGTGCACCAGGCCATCCATTAGGGCCTGAATCGCCTGGCATTCCCCTTGTACCTTTTGCACCTGTCCAGAACAAAATAAATGATGAATTATATGTTTTTTTACCTGTATTATTTTTCTGGAGGGCAGTAATTGTGAAATTGAAAAAAAAAGTTCAACTTGTTTAAATAAAAAATATAAGATTTAATAAAGTTCAGAAGTTCAGTGAATCCATTGCCTTCGGGTCCTGGTGGGCCTGGGTCTCCATGCCTTCCTGTAATTCCTGTTGGACCTTTCGTTACATTCTGAAGCCGTGATGGTCCTGGTGGTCCCGGGGCACCACGCAAACCTATATGAACCACAGAGTGGAGATTAAATGTTTTGCTTCATTAATGAAGTACAATAAAAGTGCCAATCAAGGCACTAAATAGCATACATACTGACATCTGTTTTGCTTCCTCATTCATCCTTATCAGTGCATGTGTTTCAAAATACTGCTATAACTGATTAAAGGTCTGTTTCAGAATGTGGACAACCTGTTTTTGGAAGATTAGTCATTCTACAAAACCTAACTAATGAATGAATTGAATGCTGGCCAAGAGCTTAATATAACTTAAAGCACTGATACGATTAAAATATTTTGTGTATTTCTACTAATGCAAATGAAAATATGTAATATTTTGCTATGCTGCTCACACATTTGTCTTGAATTTTGTGTCAATATATTATGCAACTAATATGATAATGATGCACCTAATGAAATTGGCAGCAAAATCATGAAGCTCTGTCAAATTATTTAAATTTTTGTGTATATAATAGTCTTCTGGTGTTATTTTTTATTTTTTTCATGGGAATGGTTTAACCTATGGTGGACAAGACTGCAGTGAGAAGAGTTGACTCAAGGGAGGACATCCTGGAGCTGCAACATAGCACACCTGAGGTTCATGACCCCATTCCAGCTGAGCTAAAGAAGCCTCACTGTGGACGCCAGGCTAGTGCTAAGCTAAAGGTTAGGAGATGGCGATGCAGGCCTTTTCTATCTTCAGCTCTCATGGGGAGCATTAACTCTCTGCCCAACAAAAGTGAATTTTTAGACGCTACTGAAAAACTAGAGTCTATCATGAGTCCAAAGTTGAAAGTATAAGCCCCCTCTTCAGCCAGTAAACATCGGTGGGGTGGATGCTGAGATGGTGCCAACATCTGGACAAGATTGACTGATCCCAGAACACACGGCTATTTAAGGACTTTAGGTGGTTCAGGTCCTTTGATGTCTGCACTAAGATGCTGCACATGTTTGGGTGGCAAGTGTGCTGTTCTATGCTGCAGTCTGCTGGAGAGGCAACATCAAACAAAAGGACACAAGACAGCTGGACAAATTGGTAGAGAAAGCTGGTGCAGTTTCTGGAGAGAAGCTGGACTCACTGGGGATTGAGCCAGCATCAAACAAAAGGACACGAGACGGCTGGACAAACTGGTAGAGAAAGCTGGCTCAGTGTTTGGGGAGAAGCTGGACTCACTGGAGACTGTGGTGGTGAGATGCACACTGAATACATTGGAGGACGTCTTGGACAATTTGGATCATCCACTTCACTACATTCTAACCAAGCAGAGAGGCAGCTGCAGCGGACGACTCACCTCACTATGATGCAGAACTGAAAGTTACAGAAGATCTCTCATCCCCACTGCCATCAGACTGTACACCTTAGTCAAAGGAGGATAGACTGGAGACTAAACTGAATATTCTGTAAATAATTCACTGATGAATAAAGTTAATCTGGATCTGTATCTGTGTCAGAAAGTATAAAAGAACAGCAGACCATGGCCTAGAAAAACTGACATATGGTATGCAAATAGAAATATACCTTTTTCACCAGGCAGTCCTGGGCCTCCTGTGTGGCCTGGGTGACCTGTAACGCCTCTATCCCCCTGTCTTCCTCTGGGTCCTGGTGGTCCAGGAGGACCTGGTAAACCTCTGACTCCTGGCCTGCCAGGGTACCCCCTTTCACCTTAATAAACCAAGGAAAACAGAAATAAAAATATTTTTTGTATACAACATGTGTATTAAATTTCAGAATAAACTATATAAAAGTCTATATGTAAATTTTCACAGAGGTATACTCTAGGTGTAGCTGTTTTGGATGTAAGAAGCTGGATGGGTTGATAAAAAGCATGTTAACTGGTATCTTTGCGACATAGATATTCCATTAAGCTGCATTTATTGATCAGGAAAAACAAAAACTTTCCACAAAAAAAAAACAGCATGTTAGTTCACCTTTATGTCCTGGCCAGCCATCAATCCCTGGATCTCCCAGGGGTCCTGGAGAACCTATTTGTCCAGGTGAGCCTGGCCCACCAGGAGGTCCAGTGAAACCTTGTGGACCCCTGTGTCCAAGACCAGGTGGACCTATATCGCCTTTTAATCCTTTTTGACCAGGGTAGCCTATGTAAAATTATAAAAGTGAATGAAAACAATATAATCATAAAAAATGATAATAAATGAATTCTGGAATTAATCCTGACCAGGTTTTTTAAGGACATTCATGGAGAACATTCAATCAGTGACAGCATCCCCTAGAAATGTTGCTTTCTGATATGTGCTCACCGGGTACTCCCATATGTCCTGGAGGTCCTGGAGGTCCTGGAGGTCCTTGAACATTGCACTCAAAACAGTCTTTTCCTGGGGCACCAGGGGCACCAGGGTCACCCACGACTCCAGGATCTCCTTTACGACCTGGTAATCCAGGTTTGCCTTGTATTCCTGTGATTTTATTGTCACGTGAGATTAAATTCCGAAGGACTAAGGACTAAAACCAACTCTAATCTGGATTAGAGTAAACATTTTCAAAATTTGACACAAAATTTACTTATGATATAGACCATATCCTGCTTAGAGTACTGAGTCATTTGTGTCCTAAATATGTACACTCACCTGGAAACCCAGAGCTTCCAGGATTGCCAGGTTCTCCTTTCCTTCCCGTAGATCCAGGACGGCCCGGTGGGCCAGGGGGACCTGGTCTGGCAAAATGGTCTCCTTTGGCACCCTTCCTGCCTTGTGGTCCTGGTATCCCAGGAGGCCCTGGTGGACCATCCAGACTGATTCCCCTCAGACCAGGGTCACCTTGATCCCCATCTAAACCTGGATTACCTGTTATAAATAAGAGAGGCCAGCAGTACAATTCTGAACACAACACTACTACCTGCATAAATAATGTTTTCATTAACTGACAATATTTCTACAGTATGAATGCCTGATGGCCAGCAAGCTTCAGCCTGCCTCCAATGAACAATGAATGAATAATTATGTGTAGAATTTCTAACATTTTAAAGCACTATTACCTGGCCATCCAATGCCTCCAGTTTCACCATCGTCTCCTTTTATGCCTTTTGGGCCTGGGAATCCTGGGCCTCCTGGGAGACCAGCTCTACCTGGAATTCCTGGAATCCCTACAGGGGCAAAAAGTTCATTTCAGTATGAATCATGGCATAGTAAACAATCTCCTCCATCACCTTTTGAAATAATAACTTCCAAATACAGTATATCACTTTTAAACAGTACCACAATTGTAGCAACCAATGTTAACTAAATGGATATAATACTTGGACTGGCTAGCAAACACTGAAGCCATTGTATTTGAGTAATCAGTTTAATTTTATTTTAATGTTGTGGCTTCATTTATAACCTTCGTCTACACACAATACGGGCTGAAATGATGCCAGGATGTGGCGGGCGGATTCAGGATTGAGGAGAATCTGGTTTACCTTTTGCTGATATTACATCACTATACAGAGTCTTTTTCACCTCAATCACATTAACAAGGTCAACTTTGTTGTAGAAATCAAAGACAACAACAGATAGCATTAAAGAACTGCAAACAGAACAGTATCTTCTGGTACTGTGCATATATCACAAAGATTTTAGTTTCTACAGAGTGGAGACACCATGGTGGCTGCCACACACTCTGCCTTCACTAGTCACCTCACCCCTGGCACATATGGACAGTGTAAATTAGCAAAGTCAGGAAATATATCTAGTTATAGCAATCATTACACTCCATGAACTCATTATGAGTCTTTATCATAATGCAGGCCAAGTTCATTAGCAAATTTTTATCAGAGTGGGGGATATCACTTACTGTCGCAATCATTTTGTTAAGGTGTGAAATACTGAGTTATAATACTGCAGTAACACTATGGTGACACCTGTATATAATACTGCATGATGGATGCACATGCCTTCATCTTGGTTGTTGTCATGACTCAAAGTAAAGAACCATTGATCACTTAGCTATGCATTTCTATGCATCAACATTCATGAGGTTCTTTTATGGTTGAATGAGGGCGTGTAGAGAGTGGGATAAGAGAATTATCCACATCTAAATATTTCCAGGTGCACTGTGTTTTGTAAAGGAAACATTGCTTGCAGGTGTGCATATACACACCTGCAGGCAAATTCTACACATTCAATACACATTCTGTGGATTCTGGGTTGTCACATGTAACACTTACCTGGGGAACCAGGCTCACCCTTGCGTCCAGGAGGTCCAATCTCAACTTCATGACAGCACTTTTCACCTGGTGGAACAGACATAACATGCCCTTGCAGCCTTTGTCCCCATTTAATGTGGAGAATTTGAATTAAATTCAAATTCTCTGAATTTAACACAATGTCTGACCTGGAGGGCCTGGTGGCCCAGGAATTCCTGGAGTGCCAGGGTTTCCATGACCTCCCTTGGGTCCACGTGATCCTCGTGGGCCTGGAAAACCAGAACCTGGGGGTCCCAGAAGCCCTGGAAATCCTTTGGGTCCGGCATTACCAGGGAAACCTTTTGGACCAGGTAGTCCTTCGTATCCAGAACCCTGAAAAAACATGAGTGGATAGCATAACTTCAGTATCAAAACAAACCTTTTTACTGTCATTATCTGGGCACAATTAATGAGAGCTATTTCCTGTGAATTATGCTTCATTTTCAGTATTAAAATAAGGATAAACTCACTGGTGGTCCCGGGTCTCCTGGAGGGCCAGGGGGCGCCTCAGATCCTGGCCTCCCAGTTGTTCCAGGAGGACCAGAATGTCCAGGGTCCCCTTGGTCACCTTTGCTACCTTTAAGTAATAAAAAGAAAATGCAGATATTAGGCCACATACATATCACTTATAATTGCCCAAGATATTAGTTTTTTCCTTTATCGGCAAGTCAACAGGACAAGACTTAATTAAAAATGTGTGTGCAAGTACAAGATTGTCTTCTACTCACCCTTACGACCTATTGTAAAGGAGTCACCTTTCTGACCCTTCTGCCCTTTGAAACCATCAAGACCTGGAAAGCCCTGAATGAAAACATTATAAGCTAAATAGAGGAGATGTAGATATTGTATTTGTCAGCTATAGACATAATAAAATGCATGCAAATTAATTGGATATCAAGAGGTGCTAGTATAAAGAAAATTTTTTAAACATGTTTTAGAAATTGCATAGTTGTTACTTACAGATGGTCCACTAGGACCGATATCTCCTTTCAATCCTGGCTCCCCATTAGTTCCTTTAGTTCCAGGTAACCCTGGAGGTCCTGGATAACCAGGTGGTCCAGGGAGCCCTATGCTCCCCTTACCAAATCTACATTCACATTCCCCCTCACAACCTTAGGATATGAGATAAGATGACAAAATGCATGACCACAATGGGTTGCTTTCATATATTGTACAACTACACAGTACACGGTCTGTTTTATTTACACAAACACAGTTTTGCACATATAGCACAAAGGTCTCATCTGAGTTCAACCACATTCAGTTACAGTTCATATCCACATGACATTTATAGACTGTACAAAAAATTAGTGAACACAGAGTCGAGAGAACAATTTGTGCTTATAGGTAAACCTGTGCCCCCAACAATCAGAGGTCACCTTTAATTCCTTTGACCCCTTTGTCTCCAGGAGATCCTTTGTGTCCTGGGTCACCAGGGTCCCCTGGGTAACCGGGCTCACAGTAGTAATCTGCGTAATAAACAAGCCACATATCTTTACCATTGTATCAATAATACAAAATAAAATTAGAAGACTTATTTCATGTGAAATAATCAAAAACTCACCTCCACATCCTAATGAGATTCCATTAAGTATGCCATACCACACACACACACACACACACACACACACACACACACACACACACACACACACAGACACACACACCAGAAGTTAAGTCCACATTTACATTAACACAAAAAAATATGAAAAAATAACAATTATTAAAATTACTTTGTGAGGATAAATAACACATATACAGCATGCAACTCCTGGGCTGTGTTTAATTTACAGTAAATATGCGATACCTGGACGACCAGGGGGGCCCATTTGACCTTTAGGTCCATGGATTCCTTTAGTTCCCTTTAGTCCAGGAAACAGATTGATTTCAAAGCTGTAGTACTCTCCTGGCTCTCCCTTGTAGCCTTTGGGACCTGTCGGCCCTCGTGGACCAGGCCGACTAGACGCATCTAGGAAGTTATGAGAGATGATGTGAAAGATAAGCTGCAGAAACACAAATCTCTGTTGGTGAAGAAGGCCCATAGGGTCTAGGCCTACAGTCTGTTTCAGTCTGTTTGTTGTTTGTATTAGTGTATCAAATACTAGTCTAAAAACATGTTTGTGGCCACTGCAGTCTTGGACACCTTGTGCTGGGGTAGGCTGAGCGAGAAACACAGATGAAACACAAAATCCAAAAACATACTAAAGACTCACAGCGAAATCTACAAATGTTAGCAGCACTGCAAAAGGAGGTAACTTGATCATGTTTCACTGTGTCACATGTATTTGGGCGCCATAAGATTAAATGACAATTTGAGTATTATTTAATCTCAGAGTTTTACAGTGCATTTAGTAAGGAGTAACTTGAATGTCAGAGGCCACATACAAAGGCAGAACACTGACCTGGTATTATTAACCCTGGTGGACCAGGAGGTCCATGTATGCCCATGGGCCCAAGATCACCTGGTACTCCAGGTGGCCCAGGATACCCCTGGTCACCTTTAGGACCTGAATACAGACACAGAAAATAAAAAAAAATCAATTGCAACTGACATGAGCCTGATCACAACTTAATACTACAGCAACCTTTCAACCCTAATGCCCTAATGTACAGGATTGAAACTACATTTGCCAAAGTTTGGAAATTGTTACATTCTAATATACTGTTCATATATTTCAGATAAAATACACAGAATAGCATATTGCTACAAGTGGCCAACAGGGCAGTATGTGCAGAGGAGTGTAGGTACTCTGACTCACCCCTGGTATCAGTCCCATTGTAAAACTGCAGTTGACCGGGGGGACCTGGATCTCCTGGATAACCCTGATGGGTGCAAGGAGTGATGGACATAATGTTATAGAACCTTTCCACTCAGCTGCCACCAGAGGGCAGCAGACTTGCAGAAATGGAAGTATTGTTATTCTGCCCTTCCCTCCACTATGGGCTGCACATCTCTGGTTGTAAGGAAAACAAAGGTGTAAAATGAAAAATCTATTTTCATTTAAAATAAAGATTATTGTCATAGTATACTACCTGAAACCTCCTCCCTCTAAGGTTTCCTCACCAGTAGTCCACTGTATTTTCACTACAATATTTGTATGTCAAATACTCTGTTCGCACTTGTCTTGAGCTTGATACGTTTTGGTTTTTTTTGTAGAATGAATTTAATTGATCTTTGATGTATGTGTAAAACTCACCTTCGGCCCAATTCCTCCAATCAGACCCAGAGGTCCTTTCTCCCCCTGAATACCCTGAAAAAAAATACTGTACATTAATTTATCATTTAAATGAAAATCTGAGTACAATATTATCAAGACTTCATATAGATGAGAGATGTACCTCAAGTCCTGGTGTTCCATCTCTACCAGGAAATCCTGGGGGACCCTTCAGATGAGAATGATGGGTTGAAGAATACTTGATGTAGATGTGTATGAATGTGTATAGATTTAAAAAAATCGTGTAGTCTGATTTAAGTCACTGACCCGAATTCCAGGAAAACCAAGAATTCCTTGCTCTCCTTTAATACTTTGATAGAAGTAGTCTCCTCTACCACCCTGTTAAAGCATATACAGTGTACAAGTCAACTACCTTTGGCTTTCTTGCAGTCTCTACCAGACGTACCTGAATGCCAACATACAGACTAAAACTCACACTTCTGCCCTTAGGTCCACATTGTCCAGGAAGACCTTGTTCTCCCTGAGAAACAGAAAAAAATGTAAAATGTAATTTACTACAACTAGATGCTACAGTTTGGATCAGCTGAGTTCCTATAAAAACATCAAAACTAAAGAAAAAAAAGTTGGATTTGGTATTTAATACAGTGCTTCACATTTACCTTGTAACCTTTAGGTGGTTGGACCAATGGAGGTTCTGGCTTTCTCTGTTCTTCTGGTCCAGGTGGTCCAGGTGGGCCTTGTTCACCCTGTAATGCAGAAATAAAGGGATGAAACAACTGCTGAGATCTTATGAATGTATGCATTGTATTTATTTACTGTTTTTACCATTTTTATTTATGTTGTTATATATTGTTTCTGTCTCCATGTCTTGTGTTATTGGTTAGCTTTTTATGAGAGTACCATACCAAATGTTGTTGTAGATTACTACAATGACAATAAAACTTCCTTATGTCCTCCCTTATGTCCATATGTTCTCATGTACACACAAGCATGCAGACATCGCAAACCCCCAGACACACAAGCCAAAACCTTAGTTCAAAGCAGTCAAAAGCCAAGAAATGTTCTTACATCGTCACCATCATCACCTGCCAGTGGTACTCCAGGGTCCCCCTAAACAACAACCATGAACTGTGTAAAGTTTGTGTTTGGGTGGATGCACTAGGATTTTATACAACACCAACACTAATGAAAACACTGAGACAGGTGACTCACTGGTGGTCCTCTCGCACCTTTAGGTCCAATCAAGCCCTAAATGGAATCATACATACAAACATGCGTTTTATTTATTCTTGTCATGTACTGTAGATGCACACAGTGTTTATAGTACGGTCCTATAGTTCATTGTAATCTGCATTTATATGTAAAAATGTGAAATGTTTTTCACCTCTGCTCCAGGATAACCAGGAGGGCCAGGGTGCCCTTTAGGTCCAGGTGCTCCTCGTCCTCCCTGAGTTCAAAAAAACAAAAACACACACACACACAATCACGTATCAAATTATACTCATTTTACAGCATTTCATCACTACTTGGATAATATTACTGAGGAAGACAGGTATGTTGTGAAAATAAGAATTCAAAACATACCGGCCGACCATGTTTTCCAGTACTACCAGGATCCCCCTGTAAAAAGAAACACATGGAAATTGCAATCAAGCATGGGATTCCTCAATGAAAGTTGATCATTCAAAAGCAACTTACAGGAAGTCCTGGAAGAGCACCATCATATAAAGGTTCTCCTTTAATTCCTTTTGGTCCAGGGAATCCCTGACAAAACGAGACAAAACATTAAATGCTGACTTTAGACCTAATAAAAAATATGATGCACTGCGGCTTTTAGAAAGTATTTTTAACATACACCACTGATAATAATTTAATATTCTCCAGCATCTAAATAATTTTGTTTGTGTTTATGAATGACCTTTTTAGAAAAAGGTTATTATAGTAAATATTTAAAAAGTTGTTGTTGTTATACTTTGTAGTATACAGAACACACATTTAGACCACAGTAATGCCACTGAATGTCCAACATGAACATAGTTATTAGTGATTTAACTCCATTTTGGATCAAAATGTTCATCCAGTGTTTTAACTTCAATTGCCACATACTTTAATTTACTCTGGACGCTTTTAGAACCCTTAAGTTCCATAGTGTAAGGAAAAACATCTGAATGTTTCACTATTTCCTGATGTGTTGCTTTACTCACCGGTGGCCCGTGAAGACCATCCAATCCAGGCCTACCAGGGAAACCCGGTTGACCCCTTGTCCCATTACAGCCATCCAAACCAGATAAGCCAGGCTCACCACCTGCTCCTGGGTGGCCCTGAGCAATATAATACATTTGCAGTATATTGGAACACACAATTATGGCCTACTTCTTTAATTGAGAATGACGTTCCGGCCCAAATTAATACTTCAAAATAATTCAAAGCTAGGGAGTACTTTATTTTACTTTACTTTGCTATTATACACACGGCGTGAAGCGGCAATAACATTAGGCTATGAAAAGAACCACACCACCTCATCAGTACCCAGTATGTCCACTAAAGGGCAGACAAAACACATGCTTTAATCATTGCACTACCTGCTGTGGCATCTCTACTAATCTATCTATACTGTTATTACTGGTCAGGTATTCAGTTTTTAATATGACATGATATATTTGTGAATGGAAACATGATTGATAGATCCATGAAATGTACTGTATATTAAACAGTAAGAACGGAAAAGGAGAATACCTTGTGAACAACTATGTAAAAAGTGAGAAAAAGATTGGTTTGGTTTGTTTAAGCATCTTATAACTCACCTATAACTGTTATTGAATTATCATGGCTTAGTTGTTGGTGAACTTACCGGCGAGCCATCATGACCAGGGAACCCAGGAGCACCTATAATGCCCTGTAATATAAAAAAGGCAACACACATTCATTACCAATTTACAACGCATCATTCACTCTCATCTCGACCTGTTTCATATAAGGGGCATTAATTCACACAGGTTATTTTGGTGGCTTTACGGTGAGTTGTATTTACATATATTTCTTGCCATTCTTTATGTCCGTGTGTGTGTGTGTTTCTGACACAACCGACACACAAGTGCTTTTTAACATGCACACTTACTCGGTCTCCTTTGGGCCCCTCTGGGCCATGTGATCCCTCTACTCCCCTCCTGCCTTTCTCTCCAAAAGGCCCTGCCTCTCCCCACGGTCCCATGGGTCCCTGTGGGCCTTGGTTGCCTGGCTTACCTGGAGACCCCTTCAACGAACACATTACGCAAAGAAAAGACTATTAGACAGTGGTTATGAAAGATACTTTTAGGGGAAAGAATAGTTTTTCCTTGAGGACAATCTCTGAGCTTTTATTCACCTCTATTAGCAACCAAGGTCCTGGAATAGGACATGGAGTTTTTTTACTCTAGTGACACTACACTGTCTTTATGCAAATTACAATGTGATAGGAATATATATATATATATAACTCTGCTCCTGGGTAAATAATGACTGAGTCAGCTGCATTAATTAATCAACACAGTGCAGATTCATATGGTCATTTTCATCTACATGACATTATAATCCCAATTTCTAAGCAGCACACTGGAATCAGAAAGACCTGAATTAGAAACTGTGTATCTCTGCAGTTTTATCACTAAGTTTAGTTGGACCCTTAATATAAATCAGTCCTTGTACAACAGCTGATTCATGTATATTTGTTCATTTGTTTCATTTGTCATGTTTATCTGTCAAATAAATCATTTTATACCAAAAAAGAAACCTCAAGACGCCACACCAATGAAGTCTTTATCGGTCAAATTATTGCTCTCTGTTCCATTACATTTTTGGTCTGTTTCTACTCTTGCAAGACAAGGACAAAATAAAACACACATACAATTCAAATTCAAACAAATTAACGTTGCTATTCATAAACATCCGATACAAAACAATACTAGAAAGCGTACAGAAACACGTACCCGTGCCCCTTTTGCAGGAAGGCACCGACATACAGAGCAGTCTCTACCTTGACATGGGCCCTCCGATCCCCCCTGAAACAACAAGATAGAGACCATTACAGTTAGACTAAGCATTACTGCATTTGAGAGATAATGCTGAGGCTGTTTGTGTATACATGTAGTCTTAGTAGAGCAGGCAACAGAGTAGGGTCAGAGGACATCAAATAAAGTTGTGACTTTGGCATACGCTATCTGCCACTGCTGAATATTTGCTCAACTAGCCTTGAGAATGAGAGATTTCCCTGAGGAGACCGGACAGCCCTGATTGCAGAGCTTTAAACAAATAGACCTAACTGATCTCACATCAGCTAGGGTAAATAATGAATACTCTGACCTTGATGAAAAAGAGAGCACAGAGAACTCATTATTATAAAGCACAGACTAAAACGCTGATGAAAAATACTTCCCACACCTTTAAATGTCAAATGTTCCCACCAATGTGTTTGCGTAGGTGGACTGAGAGTTCCACAGTATATGCCTCACAAACATTTAGTAATGTTTTCTCAAGCATCCCAAAATATTTAAGCTGTATCACACATCTGTTGATAAACCCGTCCCAACTTTCACTTTTGATATAAACATTCATGGGGGTATTTCCATCAGTTTGGAGAGAACATTCAACACTTGCTAGGTTCTGGGAACACACACTGAGAAATGAAAACACTGGCAGGTCCACTGTAACGCAACTGCAGCAGCAAGAAATAATTAGTGTTAAGATACTGAACGTGTGAAGCTCCTGCAGAAGTGACTGACTGAAATGACACCCAAATCCCTTTTCTTCTCACATTCAAATCTAAGATAGGCCGCTACCCACCAAAGAAAATGTAAGAGGATTAGATTAGAAAGACAGGCGGTTTAACCCGCTGGTTCACTTTTGACCTCAGCCAGGTGTTTTATGTTATAAAATTATAAGAATGAACAACTTCAGCATCTCAACTTCTGCTAGCGCCCCTTGCAATTTAGCAACAAACTTTAGCGTAACTGACCTACAGTGCTCAGTAATGTTTGCTAAGCTGTCACTGCACAATCGATGTTGGGGAAAGATTTCAAAAAACATGAAGATTACTGCAAAATACCTAACTAGGCAACTAATACATTGTCAGCAGGTTTAGTGTATTCTTTTCTCTGCTTTATACCACAAGCACATTTGGAACGAAAGCTTAAAGTTGTTTGCCAACACTAATTTGAGCCTGTTCCAGTAGTCTGCTACTGTTAAGTTCAAAGATACAACCAATTTGTTTTCATTTTTAGAAACTTGCCAGGCCTCCCTTGTGGACAAACTATGCAATGGCAACATCGGATGCCCCTAAATATACAGTTTTTTTTTTTGGCATTTCTGTACCACAGTTTCTTTATTGTTAATTAAGGTAATAGGCCAATGTGCTGCCCAGCTGTGCTGCACAACATGAGCTTGTAGACTAAGTACTGTTAGAAAGTGCTGTAAACATAGGAGCAGCACATTCTGTTTCCAGAGTGCATCAAGTACATCCTGGAATTTTGCGTTTGGGACAACGTAAGGAGCCAGGTGTGTGTATAAACATGATCGCATTAACATAACTGAAAACTACACACGCTGACGTAAAGTATTTAAAAGCACTAGGATCAGCAATCACCATGCTATTATGCTGACAGATTTCTCTTGGTGTCTTCTTGTGAGGTCTCGACTATATTTCCAGCTACTTAAGAAGCACTTGTACAAAATTGAGGATGTAATCACACTTTGTAACGCGCTTCACATGAGAGTCAAATAGACCAACAGCTCAAATTTGAAACTCCAGTTGTTCAATAGGTGCCACATACAGTAGCCGCTGAGTAAAGAAGCCGCTCTGACCGTGTTGTTTTCGGGCAGCGTTATTTTCATGTCAGGGGACGTAATGTTAAATGAGAAGCTTGTACAGGTGTGCATAGCAAAACAGTGCCGTAAGGTGTTGAAATATTAATATATATATGAGATTAGACTGCATTGAAATTATGCCTTACAAGGGTCAAAGGTTCAAAGGCTGTCGAATGAGAAAAAGGGGAAGTCTTACTGCATTAAGCTGCTGCACAAAGATGCCCAGGGCAAGGATCCACCTGCAAATGTAACAATAGCAGCAGTTTAACTTCAGTCTTTTTCAGCCCCAACTGTTCAATGCTTTTACCAATCATAAAACATCCTTATTTTGTTCACTGTTAATCTCACTATACTCTGTTTTTTTTCTGCTGAAGTGATACAAACCCATGTGTGAGACAACAGTACATCTGAAAATGAAAGTTGTATCTTAGCCTGATGTGTGCTCATGTATTGAGCTGTACAGGACAACTATACTTAATCTTTGCAGGAAAGAAACCAAAAATAATGTTGTCTACTAAATTGTCAACACACTCCAGGTGACTGACTCTGACGGACTTTTTAACAAAGCCGCAGTTGCAGATTTGTTGAACATCTGAGTAAACACGCAAGAAGTGTGTTTATCTGATTCGACCTGACCTCTAACTGTTTACTGTACCTGTATATGCTGATATAAGATTTTTATCAAGTGAATACACACAGATTTGAATGGTTTTGATAAAGCATTGAACCTTTCTAATAGTAAAATGCTCTTGTTTAGTCAGTAATTAATCATTTTATTATCAAAACATATTGATATGAGGGTGATGATGCAAAGATATCATCATATCGTCACTGCTATAGTATAACATTATTAAATACATCTCATGTCACTCTTATTCTTGATTGAATATTGTTGCAGTGGGACTCACCTGAGTGCACAGTGAGTCGCAGCAGTTGCTGAGAATCGCATCTCCGAGCAGGTGAATGTTGACCTCAGCGCTGCCCCTTGTGGTGGAGGAAGTCTAGCATGGTGCATCAAAGTAATCAGCTCTGTAGCCACATGCATCACTTACATTGTGTGAAATTAAAGAGTAACGTCCTTTGAGTTAAAAGTGGTAGATGATATTATAGCATAATGATTACAACTGGCTATTAATAAAAAAATATATATTGATGATTGACTTCTTCAAAAAATCATTCTCCAGGTATTTATAATATTTACACCCTTAAAAGTAACATTTCATTGGCATATAGAGTAATTCCCACAACTCACCTGAATTCAGAAGCTCAAACAGTCTCCATGAAGTCCCCGGACAGTCCCGACAAACTAATCTCCTGCTTCTGTATCAGTAAAAACCAAACAGACGAAGCGCCACTGTTTGTGGGAGCTGGGAAAGGGAGGATGATGATTGAGCCCGTCTGCATCAGTAAGTTCAGACCACCTCCTTCTTCACGTTCAGGTTAAACAACTTCCCCCGTCTGCTCTGTCTATCGAGACACTTGAACCCAGACAGAAAAGTTTAATCTCAAGCAATGACTTAACATCGCCCATGCTGTAGCAGAGGAGTGGTTGGATGTAATGTGAAGGCTTGTTGCTGTGGAGAGCGTTCAAAGAGATATCGATCTGGTCTGTTGTGACTCCTGAGCTTTTGATGTAATTGGAGCAAGAAAAGCCATGACAAGGGGAGTGTTCATAGTTCCTTTGATCCTGTGTGCTGTGATGGGCAGTTGGGCCAAAAATGTAAGTTTCTTCTTTTTTTTTTTTTTTAATCTACAGATATAACAGTGTAGAACCATGTGATTTAATTTAGTGAATAGCACTGAGTGCTATCTGCACAGACAGTGAAATGCAACAATTCAATTTCATGCTTACATTACTGCACATTGATCATTTTGTAACATAACAGACTGAGAAGCTTTGCTCAAGTGTAACAAGTATTAAAATAGTAAACCAAGAAAAAACATTATATCAGAATTATGAAAATTAGTGCATTTCATTCATAATACTATCATACAAGAAGTTACACCACTTGACCTTTTGTAAATGCTGCTCACTCATTTTTAAAAAAATGCATCTTACATTTTTTTTTTAGATAATTATTTGATATTTAACATTAGAATTTGTGTTGAATATAATGTTTTTCTTATGCTGTAACCAATGCACGCACCATATAAAATGTTTTATAAAGTAATTATACTATGATTACGTACTATTTACAGAAAACCTATGGCTTGTGTGATTTTACTGGTGTGTTTATATGAGCATTGCTCTTCCTTGCAAACATAACTTTGATATACAACACTTCAGACAGTTTGTAACTGTAGTGATGCTTATCTACAAACATCTTGCATCCTGTGTAGATGGGTTTGTTTGCAGTGTGTTTGCACATTTAGTTCAGTGTGTACAGAATGTCGAGCAGGCCTCAGGATGTTAGTGGGATTTTTTTATGGGAGGTCATGGAGAAGGGACAGGATATGAGTAAAGCTAATTTTAGTGGTAGAAATTGAGTAACTCATGCTTCTAGTAAAAAAAGAAAAGGTTAGAACACTATGGCATTATATAATAATGAAGACAAGGCAGCCTAATCTTAGAGATGAAGTAGATATTACACAGAGGTAAGCATGTGGCATAGTATCTGTGAAAATAAGGTGACGAAGGAGTGGCAATGTTATGCTGGTGTTAAATAATGAGAGGAGGACAAATGGGCATGACATGTGTTAATGTTGGCAGGTCCAACTTGACTTGGTAATAACGTTTGGAGGTCTGGCAATTGAGTTTGTCACTGATGATGAGCAATTAGCCCCACTTTCTTCTTTAGAAGACAAATTGAATTATACACATTTAATTTAAAGCTCAATGTTATGCACACAAGGAAATTAGACCCACGTGACCAGAGATAATCGAATGACCAGTGACAACGATCCAAGTTGTTATCGGAAACAAATCAGTGATTGCACAACAGGAAGACCACTAAGATTCAGGTTATCGCAACTTGTTTAGCCAGAAAAATATGCTGACAACCAGATATACTCATTTTCATGCATCAAAGATGAATTGAAGATATGAAGTTTGGTGTGGGTGGCCAATAATGCTGACCAGTAAATCGCATTTTTTGTTACTGTAGTATGAGCAAGCACAATAAACACATTGCAATAGACTGCCTGAAATGCAGGCAATAAGAAAAGATGATTTGATTTACACACAAACAGTCCATTTCTTGGACTTTTGCAAATGTGGACAAAAGCATCCCAACAGCGAAATGACAGAAGTCAAAACCCATGCTGAACATTATACGCATGTAATTTACTTGTTTTCCAGCTTTCCTTATTTCAAGAGATTTTTTTCTGTTTAGAAGAAAATATTTTAAAGGAAGCAGGGGATATTAGCAGGGTACCTATTAAACCAGACAGACATCGGACCTACGCTACCATATTTGTTCATTCATTGTATGTCATATTGTCATTGCAATATTGAACAATGTTATCACACATCGCAAATTTTCCTCATGTCGTGTCTCTGTTGCATGAGCACCTGTGTTTTTGGGTTTAAAAACTTAACTTGCACTTCTTAGCTGTATATTAGTAATGTAAAGGTGAAATGACTGTAATGAGTAATGAGTTCATGTTGATTTTGATACAAATCTTTTCTATATTTGATCGTTTTAGGGTAAAAAGTCAGCGCAATAGGAAGGCAGAAAGAGGTCACCGCGAATATGGCGTAAATCTGTCTAAAATATTTATTTTTCTATTCATGCAATAGATTTTGAGTAATACTCCAATTTATTTTCAGTGCGTGTGCAATGGGAAGTCAAGGTGCCAGTGTGAAGGGGTGAAAGGCATCAAGGTGAGATGGATGCTCTTCTGTGAACAAAATAATAATCACCTGCATAAACAAGAGTATTCGCTATAAATGATTGTAATCCATAAAGCCACTTTTTAAACTAGAGTTTCATGTGTTTCTTTTTTCTTTGTTTGAATAATATTACACAACATTTTATTAGTTCATGTGTTATAGATGAAGGTTCAGGTTCGTTTCTCCCCCTTTACTTTGGTGTTCCCGGTCTCTTACATTAACACAAAAAACATCATTCAAACATAATCATCACCAAATTTTATTTAAGTATTATGTGTGTGAGTGCGTGTAGGTGTGTGTGTATGTGTGTGTGCGTTGTGGATGTGCGGGTGCGCAGGGGGATGTTTTGTGAACATAATGTCGTATTATCCATTCATTTCCTATGCCGGTCATTTTTGACCAGGAATACCACAGGTGTTACAAAGTTGACTAGACCACTCAAAATTCAAAGAAAGTGGTGATCAGCAATTCTATGTGTTCAAATGTCTAGTGTGGAGGATATCATAAGGCCTTGAGGCAATCAGAGGAAAAATAACATTTGTATGATTGTATGAAGTTGTAAATCATTTAGAATTGACCCGAACGCCACAGGAGGGTTAATATTTATTTAGAGGAGAAATTAGTTTAATGCTCTTATCATGTGATACAAATCCATTACCTTATCTGAATGACATGCATGTACAAGTCATACTGTTTTTAACTTCAATTATTACAGACTCTTAATCTTATAAGTCACTCTGCATTAAATGCACTTTGTCTCTGTGCCCTTCTTTATCATTTTAAACTTATTAAGGGAGACCAGCTGTTTCGTTTTAAATCAATTTGCAATGAGCTCCAAGCAGACAGACAAGAACACCTGAGACCTATTTAGACTAATAGAGCCCTGGCAGAGTAGTGGTATGCAAAAGGATATATATGGCTAGAAATAGTTGTTTCCATCAATTTTAGTGCTGACTAATAATTGTCAAAAATGAGTATTCAAACCGAGTACATTTCTAATCAACTCATTGCCCACCTGTTTGGAGGTTCAGACGTTTAAGGTTCAGACGACTTGACAGCGACAACAACCTTTTTTTTTTAATTTTATTCATTGAGCAACTTTCCTCAGGGGATTAGCAAAGTTTTATCCTGTATTTCTATTAATGCTTTTATTCCTGTTTTCTGATCGGCTAAAAATATAGAAAAATGTAACATCAGTAATGCAACAAACAAAATACACAAAATACATTCATAGCTGTATTATAATAAATGTACATGCTTTTATTTCTTTG
>JAPQRN010000010.1:10844392-10855238 GCA_037367275.1 Coranthus polyacanthus
TAGATAGATAGATAGATAGATAGATAGATAGATAGATAGATAGATAGATAGATAGATAGATAGATAGATAGATAAGAACAGTGGTTGCTGCTGTGCAGTAAACTAGGTCATATTGAGAAGTGTTATAAATAATGGAAGGGAACTCTTCATTGTAGATGCTCAGCCCCCACGCACTTCATTGCTAAACACTCCACACAAGCATTATCACCCCGCTCACCCATGGCTACATCATCTTCCAGTCAGCAACAGCCTCATCAGTGAGCCCTACACTCGAAGCGTGAAAAGCCGAGCAGAAAAAAAAGCACAACGCTGTAGAAATGCCTCGGGGTTTTTCCTTCATGGATTAAAAGCGATAATAAACCGACCAAAAAATGGCTTAGCGCCTCGCACCTAGGATGGATAAGACAATTCAAGCTTCTCCAAGTTATGCCGCAGCACAACAACTTCTCAGAGTCATCTGGGTTACTCACATACTGAAGATTAAGCTTGTCGCATTCCCTCACTAACAAGACAGAGCAAAGAAGCAGGGAAAGGAAAAGGAAGAAATAAAGGGAGGGAGGGCGTGTTAGAGAGGTGGGAGGATATCCCTCAGTAATTATCTCCCAAGGGGGGAGAGTGAGGGAGAGAGCTGTGCGTCTCTGCTCTCAGATGTTAGGAAGACAAAACAAGACAACCAAACAAGCAGTAAATAACTTTATAGTTTGAAGAGGAAGAGCAGAGAGGAGAGCAAGAGGCAATGAGAGGAAGAGGTGCGGAAAAAAGACCAGGACCTAGATAAATAATAATAAAAGTAAATGTGAATTAGTGTAAGACATGAAAGAAGAAAGACTTCTTTTAATGCTTTGCGTGCACCATGAGGACTGTCATAAAAGTGTGAATAAAGAACAGAAACATTCTCCTTTATGGCCGTCTTGAAACACTTCTTACACTGTCCATCACGTACATAATCTGTATTGTTAAATTAAACTGGTAAATGGAGTGAATCAGAGACTAAAACTATCTGCGCTTCCATCCAGTGGTTTGCATGTTAATTTAGCCTCTTTACGAGCACTCTGTGGTTCTCCGAGGCTCATACGCCTGTGATCCAGCCCACCAACTGCATTCTGCTTACCAATGCATGCTAATTTCCCATGCTTCACATCTGAGAAACCGGACCTCCTCCATATGGCGAGAGCACAGCCACTTCATGACTTTGATTAAAATGGCCTTTAAACTTGTACTGCGAGAATGTCTGGCCTTCTGACAGACGCCCTCTTGTCCTGTGATAATAAAAAGGTCAAATATTTGTCCTACGGCCCATAAAAATGATGCTTAGAATGATAAGTGAAGTGTCATGTTTGTCAAGCTCAAAGCTGCTATTTGACATTGAAGTAATGAATCATTTGTAATTAATAATAATCATTTAATCTGACGCAAATGGTGGTTTCATTAAGGGTGGGCGTGTGTTTAGGGTCAGACAGTGTCCCCAGCTTGGATAGTTTAATAAATGAAAAGATTACTGCGTGGGAAATATTAAACTTTAATTCGAAGAAGATAGGTGGGAGGAGGGTTATTATAAGCTTCATAGTAGGTCTGTGAATCGTGTACTTGTTTATAAGCCTTTAGTTCTGAATGAATCCGAGTACCTGGGTGAGTCATAACGGCCTGCGCATTTATTCTACGTCCTTCTCTGAACTTGTGAGTGCTCATCATCTGTTGTGTTGCGCTCAAGTTGAACTGAGCCGGAACGCTTGTTGTTTTGAAATAATGTCCCTGAATTTACTCAGTTTACTCAACTTCCCAATTATGAAAGCGCACGTTATAAAAAATGCAGTATGTGAGGCATTTATCTGGAGTGGCTTTTTTCAAAATGTTCCACCGTCTCCCTCGCAGTAAAGCTGCTCCCTTATCAATGAGCAATACAATAAAATGGACAATGGTTTCACTGTGTCCTTCATGGATTTTATGATTGTGTTTTGACAAACAGAAAGTTTGATGGGCAGTTTGTGGATTCCAGCTCCTTTCAGTCGTTCATCATGCTGCTGGCAATGAGACCGACGTCAACAAAGTCCTTCAGCAGAGTTTTGTGGGTAATGCGGCTCTCCTGTTCTCCTTTATCTGCCGTATCTTCCACTGAATTAGGAACCATGAGACTAGAGGTTATATAACCAGTGCGACTGGGGAAATCTTCCTGTCTCTATATCTCTGTCTTTGCCCCCACCCCATTTCTCTTTCTCTCTCTCTCTCTCTCTCTCTCTCTCTCTCTCTCTGTCTCTCTCACACTCTCTCTTCTGCTGCAGCTCATTTTCACAAACATTCTCCAGAAGCATGTTTTCATACTCATTGTAACAGCTACAACTTGATGTTTCCTCCAACTGACATCCGTGACTGCGTCCGCCCCCGCCTCTGCATCTGCTACCCACACTAGTCTATACGCTTCTCATATGTTAAACTGCAAAACAACATATAAATATAAAAAAAATCTGCATCACATAATCACATCACATAATTTACTCCCCCCACCACGTCTTTTTTTTTTTTTTTAACCCAAAGGAGTATTTCTGCTAATATGATGAAATTAATCCTCTTTTTCAAGGCAAATGCAAAACTAATGATCATGCACTTAGCTAAAACCGAACACATTCAAATTCATTCTTGAAAGAAGGACCATTGCATCAGCAATAAGAGAAAGCATTGCACTAGTTTTATGTTTTTTTTAAATTTAAAAAGACAAAGACAAAAGACTAAGACTACATTCATATAAAGAGGATATTTTTAGAGTGTAGTACTCTTTTTCATCGCAGCAAGAATTCTGGGTGAAAGTTGAACAAAGCAGCATCATCCGAATCAAAAAACAATGAAATCCAGCTCCATTTCTGAGTGTAGCTGATACATAATGAGCCTCCGTAAGTAGCCAGTACAAGATGAAGCAGTTTTAAAAAGGACTGAGTACTGAACTCAATGTCAAATTAAATGTAAAACATGCACTGTGCTGCTTTAACAACAAAGGGGAGAATAAGTGCTGCACAGCAACACAAAGACACATCTGAAGAGCTCTTGAATTGAGCAGAGATGAAAGGGTTTGGAAGGGATGAGTCTTTGGTGCAGTGGGATAACAAATAGAACAAAACACAACACGTGTAATTGAGCAAAAAGACATGCCAGTAATACACACGTGCACAGCCAAACCGTGTGACAGGTGCAAACAGATAGAATCTTACCGAGCTGTAGAGCATGCCCTCGCCATTCATGGCGATATAGAAGCCACTCTTCACCCCTTGGATGGCCACCACTCTCAGACCCACTGGAATAAGATTAAACAGGGCTGCAGAGCAGACAGAGTGACAGAGAGCCAAAGAAAGGGAGGACAGACAGACAGACAGATACAAAGAGACAGAGACAAAAGAGAGACATCAGGGAGAAAGGACAGAATAGGACAATTGAGTTTTCACTTAACTCTTGTAGACACGACAGCCCCTGATCCCTATTCTTTGGCTATCTGTCAGCAGTAAAGTGAATAGTACAGGACAAGAACAATGTGAACGCTGGGGCTACTTCAGTGTGACTGTAATGCATAAATGTAAAAGTAGAACTTCCAAACTTTTATGTGAGAGGTAGGCCGTCAAATACTTTCACTCAGGAGAGGATTCAATGCGTGAATTTTAGTGTAATTTATTATTATGTGACAACATATCTTTAAAGAAATGTACCCTAACCTAAAAAGTTCATCTATGGTAAATCTGACAAATTTCAGCACCCATGACATTTTTATCTGTTACATTAAATATTCATTGTTAAATAATCAACAATCAGAGGTAAAATTCAGAATGTTGTCTTTAGTGTAACGCTCAGTTCATCAGGACTATGTGGGCGTGTCTTTCTCAGATTTCTCACAGCATATGCAAACAAAGTGTAGCTGCATCGTAGCTGTTGTTTTTGGAGGGGACCGGCTTGATGATAATCTGTGTGTAAATAGGATATAAATTAAGGTAATTATTTGAATTACATGGGATTATAGAAAAATTATATAACCATACCATAAATGCACCTCCCTCTTTTCGGACATGTCATGTTATGGACATAGATATTTATATTTATTTCTACAGATAGATTTCTTTTGCTGTATATGCGTACTCTTCATTTATTGATGCATCACTGTTTTGTTTTCTTACTTATTATTTGTTACATCTTTTTTTTTAAAATATATTCGAAAGTAATCTAAATAAATTGTTACTAAATGTTTTAAGCAAAGAGGTTTATGGGACTTTTCTTAAAGTTATTCATCTCAGAAGTCCTGCAAATGAATTATCAGCTGGATGAGTTCGGAAGCCCAGGACTGCTGTGTGACTTTCACCGGCTCCGGTTGTAAAGGGTGCGGGGACGCTCTTGACGTACTGCAGGTTCTCTGTGTTGTTGGGATGATTGTTCTGCAAGTGGCGATGGGGACTATCAGATAAAGCTGGCAGGGACGAGGGGAGACGTGCCAACACGGGTCTGTCCTCTGAGCAGATTCAATTTCACTCAATAAATATCGACATGCTGCTTTCGCCTGCCAATGGTTTAAACCTGCCCACAGGCCACTGGTGCAGGTGATACACATGGCTATGCTTAACACTCTTTTAGCTCATACGTATACCTGAGGCCCGAGAATCTTAGATATGAAGGTATAATATGAGCCCGTTAGCACCTTAAATGCTGTTTTCTCAGGCTTCTTGAACTCTTATTTCATTACTGCCCCGTCTCTGCTATTCTGTCAAAACTGTCTCCCTCCTCTCTGTCTCTTCGCTCTCCCCTCTTTCCATTTGCCTTTCATGGCTGCTGCCTTTGTTGCGCCGATGACTGCCAGTGTCTCTGAGAGGCACCGTCCACAATTCTGTCACGTATCGCTTCGCCCCAGAGCACCCCCACCTATCAAAACATATTCAAGCTTTTTCTGTGCAGTCATATTTGCAATAAGGCTTTCTAAAAGCCTTACCGTAATGGATTGGCTTGAAAAGTGTGAGGAAAAGAGACATAAAATATGCCACACTAGTACTCTATTTTGTTATAATTACAATCTGCCATCCCTGCTCTCAATTGCCTGCCAAAAATTTGCACAACTGACAGGAGCTGCCATTCAGCTACCTTCTAAATGTCCAGCTTTTCTATTTGCAGTTCCAGCAGTTGATGTATTCCATAATTAAAGCTGTGCTTACTGCTGTAAGAGCACCTGATGACTATTCTGAAGGTGATTCCTCTTCCTTAATAACCTCAAGCCTATCTTTTTCTCTCTGTGAGTCTGGGCTTGAGGAGGGACACAGTTCAGAGATTTCCAGGGATTTTCTATCATCAAAGAGCCAGAAAAAATTGGTTCAAGCCACCCGATAAAGCCAAAATGGCAGGTCTTCCAGTGGAACAGCAATCAGCAACAAGCAAATCCAGCAGGTAGGCTAAAAGAAGTCCATTTGACGTGAAGAATACTGGCGTAACAGGAAATAAGCCCTGCAGGACTGTTTAGAGAAACACAGAGCCAAACTTCAAATGCCAAGGGCACCTCTCCAAATCAAGAGAGAAACACAACGACGGCTGAGCTGGTATGTACAGAGACAGGTACCGTCTGTTTTAGTATGTGTGCTTAAATGCAGTGTCTGGTTCCGTCTTCTAATAAATCTCTAAAGTCTTGCCTCACCCATCCATCAAACCAGAAGCGATGGGGACAGATGAAGTGTGAACGCTTGATAATGCAGGTGTCTCATAACCAGCAAAATCTTTCTAGGGCGTCAGTGTGTGCAGATAATTACTGCAGGCGATCAACTGATGACAATCAAATTAATAACTACTCAAATTTGAACATGGCTGGTAATTAATTGAATGGTGTTTCACAGCCCTTGCAGTTACTTAAGCGTAACCCTGCCGTCATGCTAAATCAATTTTACATACCTGCACTGGGTGTTGAGGCTTCCTTTCTAATCTGATCTGCTATCACCTCTCACAATGTATCTATCTAATCAGACAAGTCTTTCTATTTTAATACCTATGACTAAAGTAACATTCATTTCTGCCGGTAAAACTATTGCATGTTTCGTTGTGTCCTTGCTTTGTCCTTGTCACACTTGAGAATTCTGTGCAGAAACAATAAAAAAAAAAATGAAACAGAAATGTTTAGGTTGCACCTAGCATGCACCGCAGACAGCACCATCAGCACCTCAATCCCCTCGGTTTCACTGAACCTCCCCCTGGATATAAATTACTGTATTCCATCTACTGCTGCGGAGGAGGATGCTGCAGGTCAAAGGGTGGTGTGGTTCAAGGATGGGGGTAATCTATTATTCTAATAATCCAGCTGGACAATCAATAGTTCAGTGCAAGACCTGAATACCAAATCTTCGCCATCTACTTCTATCTCATGGTCTCAACCCTTTACTTCATCTCTCATTTCAGTACTCTTTCGGTCTCTATTTTCCCTGCGAAACACTTCAGATTCCTCTTGCTGCACCTCCTGCTCTTTATCTGTCTCTTCCTTCGGACAGTCTCTGAGCTGGAGGCATCTCACACGGAGAATTATTCATTGGGTACAAACGGAGAAGGTGGTATTTTTAGTTTCCTGTGGCTGAATTATTCACCGCATTCCTCCATCCCTGGACCAGCGGGACTGCTTAACAACAGGATTACCTCGAGGTGGGGAAACCCTCATATACAACAAAAACCTCATCAACCAAAACATTTATAACAACGGAGCTCCAAAAGCAACTATGTATTTAAGGTGAGGAGTAGAAATACACTGAGTGGTTGCGATTTTATATTAGTAATAATTGTGATTTGATTTGTCTTTACTTTTTCTTCCAAGTGCATTAATCCTTTTTGGTCTGAGGTTCCATTTTTTATCTAAGATGCTTTAAGCAGTTCTTATGGAACGTCTACTTCCTCATCAAACATAAAACGACAAGTGACAGGGAGAGACTGTTCTTTTTACCGCATGACTGCTACGGTCCAGCAGCTTTGGCTCAGACTTCCTTCAAGATTGGCAGGATGTTTAAGAGAGAGGGGTCATGATTGGTTTCCTGTCTGGCTCTACTCCAGACTGGGAGTGTCGTCATTATCGCTTTGACGATGATTCTCCACTGACATATATATCTTCATTGATACTTCACTTCCTATGGAACTGTTACAAAAGCCTACAGGTTTTAATATTAAAAGCTCTCAACAGACCTTGCTGATTTTTCCTTTTTCTGTTCCCATGGGAGTGGAAGTGGTGTGAAAGCTTTGGGGGACTTTACCCTGGAGACTATTTATCCACTGGTAGTCCAGTATGGAAAGTCGATTGGTGGTGAAATATTGCAAAGAAGTGGCTCAAGCAGGGATCTTTGTGACAAGGCTCCCATCTGGAAGTATAGCTACAGTTGTTTTAGCCGATGGGTTTTTCCAGGAAGGAAATTCTGCTGCGATAATCACACATACTTCAGAGCTGAATCAATCAAAACAATGTGACACCCACAATCATGCAGCGTACACAGTATGGTTTACTTAGTGAGCCCAGGGAAGTGATATTAGGTTATTTCTTTCTGGCTAGAAATTGAAATAAATATAATATTTACTCACTGTGGAGACGGCCGAATAAGCACTGAGTTGCTTTTGACAGATGTATCTTCTCATTTATATCTCATGCATAATATTGTGTGACCAGCTGCAGAAAAAAAATTGCACTGCCTTGTGGAATTTTTTTTGAATTGGTGCGTCGAAGAGAAGATTTCTAAAACTAATTTTGGAGTGATTTATGCAGCCAAAATAGCGCCAGTTATATAAGAATTAAAAATGATAAAGCGCAGCATATAAAATGTGGTAATATATTATATAACCAAGTGACTCATTTCTATTTAATGTTTTATGCTGGAAGCCGTATCTTCCATATTACTCCACTCACTGTTGTCGCTGTTCTCGTCCTTGCTGCCGTCGATGGTTCCATCCGGCTGCATCTGCAGGTAGAAACCCTGCTGGCTGAACAGTCGTGTCACGATGCCTTTCAGCTGCGGCTCTGAAACACGCACACACACAAAGCACACGCAACGCACGCAAAACACACACGCGTGCACACACACAAACCATTGGCCAAACCACAGCCCCAAACCCAGCAAGAATATGTCAGAACGGCATTGAGCAATTTCAGATGCATCACAGAGAAATGAATCACAGATAAAATGCTTAAAGGAAAAAAGATCATTTGGCAGTGGAGGCTGAAGAGTACCGCCAAAATAATTGCATTTTCCGTCCTAAGTATGAAATGCATTAAAAGGGAACGTTTTAATAAAACATTTTCTATTGTAAATCACTTCAAAATGTTTATTCTTTGTTAATTCAATAAAATCACTTGAAACTAACACCTACGATGGTACTATCCAGTCTCCTTGATTGCCTCCTGATAAATATGTAAATAGAAATATGAATAGAAAAAGAAAATAACTTAAGATTTACTGCCTAAAACTTACTTAACTCAATTAGCAAAAGGACAACGTCAAACAAACAAATTGTAATGAGTCATTTGTTACACTACACAATCCCCAAAATACATAAACATCTGCTTAACTGGACAGCCTTAATGATGAGAATAATGTGACAATAAACCAATGGGCACATTATTACTTTCTAATAATGCCTTACCGGTCTCATCTAGTACAAAATAATAATCGATTAACATTATTTTCTAAGTTTAAATCACATTTTAATGCACACTGACATGCCATCTGTGTCTTTATTTGGTATGAAGCAACTGTACGTGTGTGGTTTTGTGTTAATATGACTGATACTGATGAATTTCTCTTTTTACAAAGTCCACAAATCCAGGTACACCCAAACTTTCTTGACCTAAAGGAAAGTGAGCTAAAGCTTCTAGGGTCTTTTTTTAAATTTTTTTATTGCAATACCCCTGAACCGACCTCCAACTTTGAGGCTGTGACATCTGGCGCCTGACCAGTGCGCTGCTAGAAATGCTCAACACTTCAGGGGAACAGGTGGAAACGAGGATTATATCAGGGCAAAGAAAGCCTTCCAGCCTCAGGCATGGCCAAAAAAAAACCTGTGTTTATCCAACAAAAATGTTTGTGTGGTCTCTACAGTCTGACGTCCGGTGGGTCTTTTGATTTTGTGTAAAAACAGTGGTCAGTGGTCATCATGGACACCATTAGAGGAAATCAGACCTGGGTCGCGGCTTTAGATTAGAAAGTAGTAGTAGTAGGGCTGGTGTTTGCCAAATAAAAACATTCAAAACATTTCGAGATGTGTGTAGTGCTGACATAAAATTAAGAGCACATGTATTTGATGTATTTAAAGCAAGTGCTACTCATATTTTTCGAAAGATTCACTTTGAAATATGAAACTCTACAGCTGAACAGTGTTTTTTTTTTTTTTTTTCATTTCTTGAGACTCAAAGAAAAGCTCCGCTCAGACAGCAACTCCGCCGTTGAATATTACAAATCCTTTGTTTATTCTCTGCCTGACAAATGAAACAAATAATACATTTTGTCACCGTTTAATTGGTGCTCAGTTTCATTTTATGTACCTAAATCAACATTCAGTAACTGAAAACGCTTGCTTTGCAAGCACAGAGCTTGTTCTGATAAATGATGAATGCGACTGGAATAAAGGAGGATGACTGTCTTCCAAGGTCATAACTAGACTTGGAGGTCTTGCAGTTCGGTGCAGTACAGTTAGTTTATCACATGAAACCTCCAAACTATTTGATAGACAGCAATACATCTTTCAACTGGATATCAATATAGAAAGTGAAATGATCCACATTTTAGCTGGATCAGAGCAGATGTGAAGTCTAAGCTGATGACTACAATAGTTACCAGTGCAAATACTATTTATATAGCAGATAAGTATGTAGAGTGGAGCCTGTGGAGGGACTAAGCTGTGACCCCCGGCTAGAGTGGGTTCATGTCGCCTCAGCTGTACATCATTCTGACTATCAATTCCCAACTCACCTACCCTGCGTTGGGGCCATCAATTCCTGGGACAGGCCCTTCATCATCCATCACAGGCAGGGTGAGGAGAATGTGCATGTGTGCCTGTGTGTGGTTATGTGTAAATGAAAGCACATGGGAGTGTCCACATCAGTAAATCACATGTGATAACTACACTTCCATAAATTAAGGCCTCAACGCGGGGCAGAGCAATTGCCAACGGCTCATCAGTTCCAATCATTTAGCAGAGTGTGTTCTGTGTGCACATGTCTGTTCGTGTGTCTGTGAGCATAGACAAACTTACAGCAAAGCTCAGGGCAACACCAGAGTGTTTGTGCATGAAAAATGCCTGTCAGTCGCAACATACAGGACATCATCCTGTATGAGCCAATAATACGTCAATAAATTTACTTCATACCAATACAGAAGGACAAAAACATTTAGGTACATTGACAAATGGTGTCATGACCATGAAATGGTGAATGATCACCTGTTCTGATATAGTGTTTGACAGGGAGAAACACATCATAACCATGTACAACAATATACAGTACAGCAAGAACTTCTACTACACTTACACAGCAGTACTTGACACATATTTAGACACAGAACGAAGAGCGAGAATAAAGACTGCTCCGACACTGACTGACAAAGAGAATGAGGCAGAAACAAAATGAGAAGAGGCAGAGACAAAGAGATAAGGAGACAGAAGAGCAACAAACGATTGACTAGAAGAGCTTTTGCTACAAGAAAAAATAAGAAATTAAGCTTAAAAATCCAAGAAAGCCACACAGAAGGAAGGATGAAAGAAAAAGAAGAAATCAGCAAGGGAGAGGGTCGTCGGCTGTTAGACAGGTGTCGAGGCCCCCAGCCCCTCCCTCCCTTTCTGTACACCCCCCAACCACCCAACCACCCACCAGCCCTTTACC
>JAPQRN010000010.1:10871755-10882475 GCA_037367275.1 Coranthus polyacanthus
GTGTGCGTGCGTGTGTGTGTGCGTGTTGCAGGGCTGAGCGGATGCAGTACAGTACGGTATTTTATTTTAATCAGGAGCTGTTCTTACATTGTTGTGCTGAAACAATGTAGCAGAGAAACCCAATGCTTGCGATATTTATTGATTTTTATGATGACAAGCCTGTTTTTTGAGTAGATTAGATAACAACGAATTAATCCGTTTTTGTTTTCTGTTTTGTTTTGTTTTTAACTCACACTTTCCTCAGATTGAAATGTTTTAGAGCTGAGCTAATAACGCAGCATTTTTATTTTTTTTTTAAGTAAGGAAATTCCTCAGTCATTAAGTGCTGACTTCGACCAGGCCGGTTTTCAGTTAAATCTTAAAGTATGATTTACTCTATCACCCCACACTTTCCTTTGTGTCCGTTCTTAGATTGAACATTCATTACCAAATTAACAATAAATGACTTTCTCTTCCACCCCTTAGTAATAGAGTGAAGACATCCATCCTCACGCACCTGCTGACCACATACCATGTTGCTTTATTGATAGCAAAGGGAAATTATATTTTGCTGGGATACATCAATATTTAATGAATGACTCACAGATCAATAATCGTGTCCTGAGCATCTGACTCTTTATTGTGCCTGTTATTTGATTATACTGCAGTAGAATTCTGACAGACATTGTGTACAGTGTACAAAGACTGCACATTCAAAATGAGCTGGCCGTTCCGCTGTAATGGATTTGTGCAAAAAGCTTTTGTGGAACTTGCAAGTGTTGTGTAATCAAATCGCATCAGTGTGAACAGTCAGGGTAGATGTGTCCACAGAGGCACAGGAGTTTGATACTCTCACATTTATTCAAGTACCACTCTCATTCTGTAATGATTTTTTTTAAAAACTGAAAAAAAAAAAAACCTTTCCATAAACACTTCTTGTGCAGGAATCTGACCTTAGCTTTTTTTTTTCTTTTTTTTCTCCTGTAAAACATCAATCAAGAGGAGCAGTGAGAGGTTGGTGCTGTCACGCTGTGCATTGTCCTCTAAAGATCGGGATGTATTGGTGTAAAGTTAGAACAACCTGATAGTGTGAATCAGCTGTGGACTGCAGATCAAAAAATATCACAATCACGCACTGACCACCGGGTCTCGAAATCTATGCTGAAAAAAAAAAACAGCAAACAAGTGACAGTGTGGTATTATCTAACTGTCCATTGATCAATGTCTTAGAAAGCTCTCAGTCAGCAGTCTGATGGGACGCTATGATAACAGCTAGAGTTTCCTCTGATGGTATAAAAAGACTGTGCTGCGGGTATAAGATGTTTCCAGCCTTTGGGTTGAAATAGAAGCCTCAAGGCCAAATGACGTTCAGCATCACACATCAGCCGAGTCACAGAAGGGGTAAAGAGCTGAACAGGGCTCAAGATTTGAGCCCCTACTCCGCCTCTTTTTTTTACCTGGACATGGCTACAGTAAGAAGAACCGGCGTCCTACATGACACTGATTTCAAACATGACACTTCCTGTCACGTGACAGAGGCCCCGTTGCCCTGTTGCCGACACAGGCAAATCCTGGCTGGCGTCTGTTCACAGCAAATCGATGAGAGGACCTGAAAGAGGACACCTCTGCTGGGAAAAATGCACTGCATTGATCAGAAGGGAACCTAAAGTCCTCCAATAGAGCGAGGCAGAGCGAGATGAATGCGTGCGGCCTTGAGCTCACCGTGCAGCTCTGAAACCAAAATTCAAATCAACGACAGCTTTTGCTTAAGTTAACTTCTGCTGCCACTCAAATATTTATGATGCTCTACTCTCCACCCCCTTTTCTTTTCTTCTTCTTTTGCCTCTGTCCCTCACTCTGTCCTGTACTTGCTCCTATCGCTGCCAGCCCTCCCTTCCCTCTTCATCCCTCCTCTTCTCTCCCTGTCCTCTCCTGCCCCAGACCTGCACCCATAGGATATCATCTAACTTGGCAGTGTGTCCTTGGGTCTATACTGTGGCAAAGGCATATTGCTCTCCTTTCTCTGATGTGCATTTGCCCTGAAACCTCTATACCTCTTTATTTGGCTACATAATTTTCTTTGAGAGGCGAGCCTGTGTTATAATGTCCCCACAGGGTGCATTGTCTGCTGCAGTTAAGATTAATCACTTATCCTTCTAAACTTATTTTCTCACTCTATTATAGCCTTTCTCAGTGCAATATTGTATATTGCTTAGGTAGCCAGCAAGTCAAGTGCAGATATTACGTTGGAGGAGAGCCCTAGTTACTCTGCAGACACTGCAGTGCAGCCTTCTCTCTGTAAATTCTACCTTCTTCACCTATTTCTGGACCCACTGGCAAGCTTATGAGAAGTTTGTGGAACTTGTCCAGATGCCAATAGCAACACATAGAGCCATCAATACTGTTGAGCTACTCTCTGCAAAGCATTTACTGCTTTCTCTCATATTTTCATCGAAGCAAACTTCACCATGCTTGGTAAAACTACACCACAATGGATGATCACTCCATTAGATTGTAAAAGAAACTAAGAAATATAATAGTAAAAATAAAAATGCAGTAATATACCCCCAATGCTTATTCATTATTATCATTCACTTCATTTCTTGGCAACAAATGTTGATTTTCATTGTCAAAACTTTGCATCATGTTGACAAAACGATCTGACAAAATCTTAATTTGCAAAGTAACAAGCTTCCAAATTAATTTAGCGGAGGCAAAAGGGGCAATGTCACTTGAAATATCGAGAAATAAACGATACAAAGTTCTACTGTACGTAAATACTGCAGGCCTATAGGTTTAAGTAGTAAATGCGAGTGATAACATTCCTCATTTGTCTATTTATGACTTTCCAGTGCTTCACAAGTCTAAGTGCTAATGTGCCACTAAAGGGAAGTGATCTACTATCTGAGAAATAAAAACATGCACTACCTACACTGCACAGAAGGGGGAAGTCTTGATCCCGACCGGGGCCGTAAACCTTCTGCTACGTTCAGGCACCGTCAGCATTTTTGCTACTTTTTTCTGGAATTGGAAGAAAAAAAAATGTCTGAGAAAAAAGGTGTGTTTTTGCATAGTTTCCAGAAACCCCGAACGTGACACTGCGAATAAAATGACAAAGACATAAAATGTCTGCACACAGGGCAAAACCTCACTTTACGCGTGGAACTTCAGGAGCTTCGTGCGGTTCCCATATTTTTTCACAGTTTCCTTAAAATATCAAATAGAACAGACTAATCCAAACACATAAATAAATAGCCTGTCGCTATAAGCCCGCATCTCTAAGCTAAAACGCGCTACAAAATAACTGGCGTTCTCCGGTCGAACTCAATAGTCGGAGCTTCTAGGTGAGTCCGTGAACGCGGCATCTGGAAGAGGGACGGGCTTCGGGCAGACAGGGGTCATCAGAAACATGGCGTGGAGAGGATGCGTAACGAAATGGGCCAAAACAGAGTTCGTCAGATCCAGAAACCTAACTTCGCCGAGCTCCAGGTGAGCGCACGAAACGCGGAGCCTCACCGCGACAAGGACGCGTTCGTGTCGCGTCTCGACAAACAGCGTGCGATTACCTAACCGTCGTTGTAAACAGACTGGGCTGAAAACAGCTGCATAATATTCATTTATTGACTGTAAAAAGCTTGCGCCGCACTGGCCTGTAACGTTTAAAAGGGCCGAGCTTTCCAAGATGCACTTTATTTCCCCTTTTTGTCAGTTGTTAAAGCCTTTAACGCGCAGCCAGTGTAGTGTCAAGTACAGCGTCGTTATAGGGAGTTTTACGCAGAGAAGATTAGAGTAGGCGATCCCGGTTTACAGACAGTAGTCGGCAAAATATACAACGTGAAATAATCACATTTAATCGGGGTCTGGGGTTCCTCCTCCAGGAAATTAAGAGCAACACTTTATTTCCTGCATTCTGGTGACTTTTTAATGCACCAATGTACGCCCTTCTGCATCAGTGTATTTATTTATATGATGGAAAATACAAAATTCATGTATCTACACGCACATTTACGCTTCTGTTCTCTTTTGTGTCTTTTTTTCCCTTCTTTTTCTTTAAATGTGCATCTAAATGACTTAATGTAGAAACTGTTTAGAAACCCCAGGACTTTAAGAAGATCTTCAACACGCTTTGGCCATAACTGATTAAAATATTGATCAAATCTATTAGAGTAGAGACTGAGACCTTGTGAAACTAAATAAAATCCGTCTGCCCGTGTACTAAATATCGAACTCCACACACAGATCATCCCTGTTGTTAAGTTGTCCACTGTCACCAAACAACGAAAACACGAAACACGAAAATTGTTAGAAAATCCCTAATAACTAAGTAGTTAAATAAGGAAAGGACAGAAAAGCAAAGGAGGGTGGTCTAAGTAAATTATGAGAAGAAAAAAAATCAGCTGTATCGTTCACCACCTCTTTGGCTTAGTTTTTAAGAAACATGAACACAGTGTTTACTGCGGCGCTGCTTCTTACATTGGATTACTTTACACCATGCACAGGTTCGCGTCTTTCCTGTACATTCATCGAGCTGTCTGTCTGCTCATCGTGGTGACTTCAAAGTAAGAACACACTCTGAATTGAGCTTTAATTTGACCTCTGTGTGTTTGTCTGTATGTTCCTCAACAGGCTCAACCATTACAACCAGCGGAGGTGTTTTCGACGAGAAGCCAAAAGGCCAGACACAAAGAAAGGCAACGTCGCCCAGGAATCCAAGGCGTCTCCCTCTGAAGGTGGCACACCAGGGCCCCCACCTCCTCCCAAAGTCCCCAGACCAACACTTCTTAAACCTCTAATTTTCACAGTAGGGGTAGGTTCTCCGATTGTTCTGATCCTGTTCAAACGAGAATGATCTCCATCTTTTGGATTCTGATCATTCTCAGAGTAGATGCATGTCTCAATGAAGCTTTGAACAGTGTGATGCTGTCGGTTGGCGTCTGACTCCATGTCAGTTTACAGGCTGCTCCTTTTGTGCCGCCGCCATCCTGCAATATGAGACCCTGAAGGCAAAAGTTCAGACAGCAAAAGATGAAGAGGAGTCCGAAAAATTCTTACAGGTGAGGATTTAAGTGCCTTCTCTGTCCTGTTATGTCAATCACCATAAGTTACTGTATACCTTTGCCTTTGATGCATTATTACCAGGGTTCCCATGACATGGTGCACTGGCATGACTGGTGGAATCAGCTAACAGGCTTCCAGAAACAACTCATCCTCCTAATGTCCATGATTGATGACTTCTGGAGCAGCCTCAGTGAGGGACAAAGGGCCGTCACAGGTAGCGTATTTAGCAGACACCGACTCACATTGCGGTGCAGTCATTTACATGTACAGTGAGGGATTACATTAAAACAATCTTTACGCGGTTAAGTTCATAGCACACTTTTTTCATAAACAGACGCTTTCCTTGCTGTTATTTTCTAGGTATTATAGCATTAAACACTGTAGTCCTGTGCTGCTGGCGGATCCCTTCAATGCAGAGAAAGATGATTAAGTACTTCACGTCAAACCCCGCCTCCAGTGAGTATTCCTGTTCTGTTAATGAAACCCACACAGATTAATAATATACATAATTGCAGTAGGGGGAAAAAATCAACGGGACATGAACATGCTGGTTACAAATGCATGTTTAACGTGTTCATTTTTCTCTTCCCCGCCAGAAACACGGTGCCTTCCGATGGTCCTGTCTTCCTTCAGTCATTACTCTGTTATCCACATGGTGGCCAACATGTATGTCCTGTGGACATTCTCCTCAGGAATTGTCTCTCTCCTCGGGAAGGAGCAGTTTCTTGCGGTCTACCTGTCAGCTGGTGAGTCAAGTAAAGAATAGGTGTGGGCTTTGAAAACATTTCAATCTAATCTGAATCCTTTTAAATCCTTTACTAAATGTATTTGGATTTATAAAGGCCACATTTGCTGGTTCGTTATAAGACGGGCAGGACAGAGGGAAGACATGATACCACTTGTTCATTGTGTATCCTTTCAGGTGTCATTTCCACTATGGTTAGCTACATGTGTAAAACAGCCACTGGACGTTTCTATCCCTCATTAGGAGCGGTAAGATACCTGTTAAACTCTTTGCACAGCTCAACAGAAGTAAATTCCCGCATTTGCCGTCCTTTGACTTTCTCTTTTTGTTTGATCCACAGTCTGGTGCTGTCATGGCTGTACTGGCCGCAGTCTGTGCAAAGGTGCCAGAAGCCAAACTAGGGATAATTTTCCTTCCGATGGTGACTTTCAGTGCAGGAAACGTAAGCGGCACATAGGATGTTTGTCGGTGTGCATGAGGTTTGCGTTAGTATATGTCCGTGTTTGCACTATCCTGCGTAGAACACACCCAAGGCCGTGAGCGCAAAGGCGTTCTTGTTATGCAGATACATGCTTCTGAAGTGTAAACAAAAAAAAACCAAAAAAAAACCAGGGTTGTTGACGTTCCTGTGCTGTCTGTTTTTGCTGCAGGCAACAGATATAAATCTGTGCATGAACAAAAGAGACAAAGTCCACTATGTGTGAATGAATGTGTAAGTATGCATGTCTGAATGCATATTAGATAGATTGTCGCTGGTATGTTACGTGACATTTACGTATCTCACTTTTAGGCGCTGAAAGCACTCATTGCCATAGATACTGCAGGACTTATACTGGGATGGCGGTTCTTTGACCATGCAGCTCACCTCGGAGGAGCCCTCTTTGGAATGTGAGTGAGCATATGCTCATGTTACAGCAAAACAAATTGTGTTTTTATTTTTATTTTCTAGAAATACTTCTTAAAAAAGGAAGATATCAGTGCTGGTCACTCCATCACACACAAGTTTGAGTTGAGGCGTTCATGTTGAAATTTCTGAACGAGTTAATAGTTTCTTGTAGGTCGACATACTCTTACTTTTTTCTCGAGCTTTCTATTTTGACTTTTATACTCAAAGATTGTAAAATAAATCTATAAAGCTACACTCCGCCTACGTATTTGTAACTTTGCTCGAACAAAACGCACTTTCAACGAGTCAGGGGAGGTACGAGTCTACAGGAAAACTACATACTGAAATAATACAATTGTTCGCATTATTTTTGTATTGGCAGCATTATTTTTGGCGGAACCCTGAGCGTGGTTTCGGTAGAAGGATCCCGCTCTGCGTGTCATAACACTGTAACTGTCTTTTCGCTTCTTCCCCTGCAGATGGTACATTGCATACGGTCACAAAGTAATTTGGAGGAAGCGGGAGCCCCTCGTGAAGCTGTGGCATAGCATGCGATCCAGGCCTCGAGGTGGTCCTGGGTTTGGTGGCGGCAATGGTGGGGGACCAGGATCCCAGTAAGACTTTGCGAGGTCCACGTGATCTTTTTTTTTTTTTTTTTTTTTACTACATGTGTTCCACAGTTACCTCAGATTTTGCAAAGACACTTGAATCCACTGAGACAGAGACAGAATTTATTGTTTAATAATAAATGTAGCTTTTCTTCCAAAGTTACGACTGTTTTGTTTTTTTTTTTATCCCAGAGACTGCAGCGAAAAACCAGAGCACTGCTCCGATTTAGCAATGAAATCAGCCACAAATTGTATTCCTCTGAACTGGCATGTTGCTGTCATTGTTTGTTTATTTGGTATAATGCTTTTTTTCCTATACCTCGGTCGTAAATCCTCATCCGCCACATTACAACCTCTGATTGACAGAATGTGTAGTCCAGTGAACCGAAGCCGTGTTCATAAAGTGTTTGACACATACCTGTCATGTCATACCTCATCTGACCAGCAGGAGGCATATTCAGTTATTTTTTTCTATTTTGTGGTATCTTTGTAACCAAAAAAAAAAAACACTGGTCTTCAACTCTGTATCATAACCACGTTTAAATTTAACTCTAACCTTGTTAAAAGATTATCCATAAGTGCGATGCTTATGCACCTTCATTCTTCTTAGATTTATGATGAACGTCTGGTTGTAACAGAAGTTTCTGGTTACTTGCAAACTTAGTTCTGTGCAAAAATAATCTTACTGCCAAGGACACTAAGTTTAAAATAAATGAAGTGATGGATCCACATCGTATATGTCAGTCAAATTTTAAAAAATGCATTAATATGAAAGAAATTTGGCCTCTTAGCCATAAATTATGCTAGGCTTGTACAAGTTTCTTTCATCTGTTTTGAGTCTAAATTTATTCACTCATTTAACAATTAACTCATCCAAGAATTCTAGACAGAGAAAAATAGTCAACTTTATTTCAAGGTATTACATTAAAACAGTTTTTAACACATTTACACTAAATCTTTTATTTTTACGATGACAAATGGCACCAAAATGGTAAGTCTTTTGTTTCTAAACGGTAAAAGACTGTACACAAGCTAAAGAGAACAGTGACAAGTGCCCTAAACTATATAATTAACTGTAGTAAAACAACAATTTAATGGCTCTGCACCAGTCTTGCAAATTGTTGTTACAAACAAAAGGTCAATTGTCAGAGCGAAACGCCTGCAGGCTATTATTAATGGAACTACTACTCACAGAGCGTTGCACATGTTGAAGGAAAAAAAGCAGCTTTGGCGACAAGAAATTTCAAACACGACTGTTGGACAAGTTGTCCAGAGGATGAAAGTCCCACGCGGTCCCGCTGATGTCATGGTGAAACTCGTGTGTGTGTGTCATGAAACATAGAAAACAAGCATTAACTCTTATGCAATTACATCTAAAGCTCTGACAGGCCGACTGTTCTGGGCAACCTTAGGTAACAACTTTGACAAAGGTAGCGACTTGACTGAAAAATGTGGGTTTAAAGCTCAAACGTTTGCAATCATGTGTCCTTATTTGGTTTCAAAACAGTCAGCCTCTACTCTTGTGGTTGGCATAGCTGGGAAAGCCAAACTGGGAGACCATCAGGTTGGAGAAGCACAGGGGCATGACACCATAGATTTGGGTCAGCTTGTTAAGACAGTAGGATCTTTGAAGGAGGTGTTCAGGTCGATGCCACATACCCTGGTACCCACTACTGGCATCCTTCTCCAGGTTACGGAGGTCTACCGGTTTGACAAAGACCCCAGAGGGTCTGTTAAAGCTGCCGCGGGACCTGGAGGTCTTCCTTAAATACAGTGACACGGCAAAATTCATGGCGATGTCATCACAATTCTGTGTTTCATCCACCAGTGCGTGCACTGCCTGAGGTTGGTCCTGAAAGAGCTGCAGGTAGCGGCGGTGGAAGAAGGCAGCACCGATTAACACCATGGAGTACCTGCGTTAATGATGACATAAAAGTGAATAAAGTCACATTTCACATCTAAATGAGACCAAACCAAACAAACAGCCTGTCTGATGCAAGACATGTCGGTGCATTAATGTGACGCACTGTATAAGAAGCTTTACAGGATTATGAAAGAAAAAAAAAAAACACTTACTTGTCACCTCCTGCTGTTTCCGGGTCCTGCAGCTCAAAGCTGCCGTAACTGTACACTCCACTCGACGTGGTGACATGTTTCCGGGGAACAAACCCAACAATCTGTTCAGGAAATTGCTGTGAAGCCAGATACAAAATTGCCTTTTAGATGCATTGTCAATTATCACCCAGAACCAAAACAATAATTTAGATGCATAGGATGTTGAAACAGTCATATCTTCATCTACAGGAAATTACCTTCCAGACACTGAAAGCAAAACTGATGTCAGGAACGCTGACCAGGGTGTCATCATCCAGCATCAACACAGCTACAGAACAAACAAAAAAAATGTTTAAAACTCTGAAATGGACTTAAATTCCCCCAAAGCATCGAGACAATATTGCTCCTGGTCAGTGAGATTTCTTCTAAACTTTGCACTGGAATCATTTTTTTTTTTTACTTTTAATCTGTTAACTAGACATTCTGTTCTCTCTTTTGTACTATCTTTCTTTATTGTCGTAACAATTTATGCTTTATGCTTATAATTGGTCAGATCACGCTTGATTTCAATGAGACTTTCACCGAACGAGAAAAAAAAAAAACATCTATAAATATCTGTAATAACCCTCACTCAAAAAAACTGACCGTCGGTATCTATCTCCCTGAATGGTTGTAGTCTGTTGCGCATCCGATTGGTTTTCTGCTCCACGAAGAGCAAAGGGACCGGATGAGGCCCCAGGGAGCTCCACGTCTTCAGGGGTGCAGGCTCCCCAACGTTGTTCCACACTATAAGGATCCGCTGAAGATGAGGCGCTGCCTGGTAATGGTTCAGAAGTTTGAGCAGGACGTCTGTGCGGTTGTAGGTCTGGATGATGATGGTGAACCTCTGGCCCTCCTCTGCGCTGTCAACGCGACGGACCTGTGCGGGGTTTTCCTTCTGTTTTGCGTCCCTGCGGAGAAGTCCCAGACCTCCCGCTCCTCCGTCACGTTCGTCGGTAGAGGGCAGCAGAGCCGTCAAGGCAGCACCGACCAGGAGTAACAGCAGGACTGGGCAGACCAGGTGGACTCGCCGGAGGCCCGTCCAGCAGCGAGGGACCCTGCATTTACAGGAAGCAAACGGACATGCAAAGAGCACCCCCGTTACTCCAGCTACTTGTGATTTCGCTCACAAGTCCAAGTCTGCCACAACACCAACAGGTACAAAGAGACACCGGACGAGAAGAACTATCCGCGTTTTAGTTGAATTCAGGACTTTTGGATTAAAATGGCAGAATTGTTGTCATTAAGGTAAACTTTTTTTTTATTTTTTTTTTTTTATGGGGCCTCCAGCTGTAGAGGTCCAGAAGGAGTGCTTTATTAACAAACGAAACCCAAACTTATTTTCCTCAG
>JAPQRN010000010.1:10887541-10910714 GCA_037367275.1 Coranthus polyacanthus
ACATTTCAGGGCTGTCGCACCTTTAACCACACTCGAGGTGTACTGACCACGCCCCGAGTACAATTTTACATCACTTTAGAAAAGTAAGTAAATGTCACATCAGCCCACGGAGTTCAAAAACTTCTGCTTCTGCTCAGTTGCTCTTCAACTCAAATAAAATGACACAGATTCAGAGTTAGCAATATCATTTAATCTTTCCCCCTCAGCTTAGAATCACTGTTGTACATAAGTTACATTTCGTTTTCTCAATTTCACAGGTTCATTTTTTTCTCTCTTCAAACTTCCAGTTTGACCTCCCTCTCGTATCAAACGAAAAAAAAAAACAGCAGATTGTATTATACAAAAATGCAGACCAATTTTCACACAGTGAATTCTCTTACAAAGTCATAAAATGGCGTAATAATGGCTACATCCACATTGGAGGAAGATAATTCTAGACATTCCTTAATGGAGTATAATATACATATAAAAACTTCTTTTTTCTTGCTGAAATCAAACCTGTACCTTAATTTAAGAGATATTTTACAAGGGAGTAATCATATAAAAAAGCCTTTTGTGAATTTCCCCAGAAAGTCAGGGAATAAAATGTGAGCCTCAAACAGCAGTAACAGAGTTCAGTGGTCAAAGGTGGGAGTGGGATGGGGGGTGGGGTTAACTGGTTCTGGAAATGAAGGGTAGGCAGCCGTTCCACTCAGAAACAAAAACACACAGGAGATTGAAATGAATATCTTCGCTATGTACTCTACAGTAAACCACCCCATACATTACTGTATGCAAGTTCTGCTAAGCTAAAGGTGTTGTCGGCTCATTTAGTCCTGCAGGGACCCATCAGCTAGAATCAGCATTTTAATAGTTTGACTTTCACTTGGAGAGTGACAAATTCTACTTACACTCTCAAATGTTGCCAATTCGCGGCTAACCCCCATTTTCTCATTGTATCAGTCATATACGGAGTCTTTAAACATTACTGTGTTAAGAGTTAATCTGGCAGGCCAATCTGTGGTGACCAAAACTATTGTGTGAAGAATACTCTTGCATTAGACTGTAAGACTTGCAGGTCAGTAAATTCACTTAACTATTGCAGAAACAAAAGAAAAAGAAAAAAAAAAAAAAACTACAAACCATCTAGGTCAACATTTCCTTATAAAACAATAAAAATATACATTTTGCTTCAAATATGAGATTTGTATTATTGCATTGCTGTTTTCTGACATGTTCTAAGGAGGGACATTTGATAGAGTTATCTGTCAAATTATTAATTAGTATTTTTATGATCACCTCATGCTCCTAGAACACACAAGGTGAAGGGGCATTGTAAGAAACTTTAAGGCCAACCTTTCTTCAGAGACATCCTGAATATGCTTTTGGGGGTGAGGGGTGGGCAAAACCCCAACACTTTTCTAATACCTGAACACTATCACCCAGTACAGCACACTTTGAGAAAAACAATTTAAATCAGGGTACATTTTCTACAATACAATCTAGCACACACAAAACTTTTCCATAAATTTTCCAAAGTTACAGAATTTTGTCTTCTTCGGAAGCATAGTCTATAAAGAACATCTTTGTTTGAACACAAAAGATTAAGTGAACACACATCAATGCGCACAGAAGTCCTTCGTCTGGGAAAGGATAAAGTCTGTGTTGGCAACCAGTGGACAGAAAACAAATCAAACAACAACAAAAAAAAAAACATTTTGCTGATTCTAAGTAGAGATCATTTAATATAAATGCTGAGCGAGTAGAATAAGAGGTGGCACGTTAATAGTGCTTTAGTATATTAATGTATGTATACATACTCATATGTATAAGTGAGCTGTGTACCTAAACAATAAATGTAGCGAGGAGCAGCCAGAGGCTTTAAGTGTGGTTGGAAAAAAGAAAACCCCAAACATTCACTAACGTGGTGCTGACAAATTTGAAGAGATGCTCATCAAAAAACCCAGATGAGGAGAGACCCAGATGTCTGACCCAAAAGCATGTGTTATAAAAACGACTCAGGAATTTGTCAAACTTTGTCAGTTCCTCAGTACCCCTCATCTAAACCAAAATGAAAGCTGAACATTAAACTAAAACAATCAGACCCAGAGCATCTCCTCTATCCTTCAACCGTTTAAGCACAAGGACTCACTCGCTCTCAGCAGAGCTATAAATCGCTGTCAGTCATGGCAACTGTTTACAAAAGTTGATGAGCTCCCATGTTGAGCTTCAGCGGTAAACAATTTACATGATGAAGAAAATGTAGTAAAAGTTGCAATGGTAGTGATGATGACAGCAAGTTTTGAAAAGGTGGGATGCGGTGAAAAGGAAAATGTTGTACTCACCAATAAGGATGGTCACTGAATCTCATCTTACACACAGGTACTTTGAAAGACAACTACTTTGTTTATCCCTGCTCGGCTGTATACATGATTTCTAATGTATTGTGAAGACAAAAACGCTACCACAGATTTATTTCTAAAAATGTATAAATGACCAAGTAGTGAGTTGTGTATTTGCTTGAAGTGAACCATTTTACGACAGTGAGGATGACGTCATTTCGATTTTTATCTACGTAGAAAAGTCTTCACTAGGTAAGCAGCAACCCCCAAAATCGTAACAACGTAAAGCATGAAAAAATAAAACAAAATTAAACAAAAAGACAAAAGGGAAGGCAACTTCATAGAAGTTAGGAGAACAAATGACAAGATAATCCCAATGGGGAGGTCTCTGAGTGGCCAGATGAGAAGCTCTGAGGAGGGAAATCCTCGTTTACTGACATTATAAAGTCAAGTTTACACCGACTCCTGATGCAGAAAGATGTGCGTTCACCCAAAAAAACCCAACTGTTTCTGAACATGCTGTGAAAACCTCCACAACATAAATGGCTGGGACGAAATCGCGGTCTTCTACAGCACAGGCGAAAGACATTGCAACTAAACCACATTCGGTTGCACCACAACCAAGAGAAGCACATAGTAAGATTTCCCTTATAGAAAACATGTGGTAAGCTCATTATCAAAAAGACTTGTTGCAATCTTTAAAACAGAATGCTTCAATTAAATAGAATATACTGCTTTCAAGTATGAAACAGACATATGATGTGTTCATAAAATGCACTAATAAAATCATGCTTCTCATGGCAGGTGAGGAATTGCATGTGGCGCAAATGTGACTTTTAAAAACGCCTTACCTAATTGCATCTTGATTTCAGCTGAATACTGTTGGGATATTTTATAGCTTTTCCCTTCTCAGACCATCAAAATCTGGGCGACCACATTTTTTTTTTACGATTCTGGGGGTGAGTACCAAGCGACAAACTTCTGCTGTTTCCTACAATACCTTCACAGATAATCTAAATTGAACAAACAACAAATAAGTTCAGACTGCATATGCGATAGCGCTCATTAAACTGCTCAATGTAATTAACCGTTCATTTACATAAATACTGTGACAACTAAACCAAAAAAAAGATAAAAATACCTGCGAATGTTGTTGAGTTTAAGATGAAATAGAACTATCCTTTTTTGAATGAAGATGTAATATTACTGCCAGCATCACCACCATTATCTCTTCCTGATATATTTATTGTGAGCCTTGTTAATCTATAATCCCAGTAAAAAGAAAAAAAAAAAAAAAAAAAACACACACGAGAAATGTTATCAAATGCTCTGGTTTCCAGGCAAGGAAAGTCATTAAAAAAAGCTCATTCACAGAACAAAAAGAAAGAAAATTCATATCACGGCAGATACTGCTCATCTTCTAAATAGAATGGGTGTATGTGTGCCTGTGCATGCTTTTCAATTGAGCATCTTTGTGTGCGTGTGTATGTGTGTGCGTGTGTGATGCCTATGAGCAGGAATGGACGACGCCATTCTTCTGCATCTCTGAACCAGCGGCACCTGGATCAGAGCACAGGCTCAACGCAGACGTCTTGTTTGTCAGTGACAGCATGGACCCGCCCACTGCACTTTCTTGCAGACTGCTGGAGCCGTTGGACACCTCGCTGAATACAAGTAAAAACAAAATACAGTCAGGTGGTCAGGCTTACAATGCATCCATATTCAAGAAACACGTGTTTTTATGGTTATGTATGTATACTCACCCAAGGGCCAGAGAGATTTCTTCCAGCTGGGTCTTGTGCTCTGGTTGTCCATTCTCTGCAGGTTTCATCTTGTACTGCTGAACGTCATGGGCTACTTGATTTTCCTGATTAAGAAATTGACAACATATGCTTAACTGCTGCAAACCCATGTTCTGTTTTTGACAAATGTTTCCTTTACTGAGCCAAATTCCCTGAGCCTTTATCAACTATAATCTTTTATAACTGTTATACTACAGCCATCGGAGAATGGCACCCCCCCCCCCCTGCATTCCTTATTACGGCCCGACCACACAAAACCCCTTACCAAAGCCATCTCTCTGGTCCTCTTGCCGATCTCTCTCTCCACCTGGTGGAGCTCCAGACTCAGCTGTTCACTGGAAACAGCTGTAGCACTTGCGCCCCCTGCTGGCCACTTGGGCTGCTGCTGGGCTGCTGCTGCCTGGCCCTGGCTGGGCTGCACAGGTTGACCTGCCAGAGCACTGGCTTCTCTCTGCAGCAGTAAGGAGTTACTGGCAGCCTATAATAGATCGGAGGTACATTTGGAATTACTTGGAAACAAATGCAAAAACAAACACCACAAAAAATAGTTTCCAAAATTGTGAAATAAGAGCACAAATACATTAAGTCAGCTTGGACAGAAAATCCTTTACATTTATTACACCATACAAATAATACATCGAAACTGTCAGTTCTGATATACGATGCATTATTTTAAATGAATTTGTGGGTTGTCTTTTTTAGTTCGAGCATACACACCTCCATGCTGTGCATCTGGGTCTGTTGGGTGATCTGCTGGTTGACTTGCTGCAGCTCAATCTTTAACTGTTCTCTGTCTGGGGCTGCCATAGGCAGGCTGTGAGGGTGACATGCAGTGGGAAATTCACATAACTGCTCAATCATCACTTCGGCTTTCAAACTTTCACTTCCATACACATATTTATGATTACTTTTATTAAATTATTTGTCATAACAATATATTATAAAGATCAATGTAAAAAAAAAAAAAAGTTCTCACCGCTCACTGAAGTGTCCCTGAGAGGAAGAGGCAGTCTGGTGGGAGGGGTATGAAGCTCCTCCCCATCCTCCATGGCTTCCATATGTGTATTCTGCTAGAGCAAAGGTGGTAAAATGATGGTCAGAAATATTTTAATGGCAACAGGAATGCTTAAACAACATACAACAACTTTATATGACAACAACATGCAAGTAAAACAGCTTAGGAGTTGTGGGTGATCTTTAAAAAAAGGATTCTTAGAAATGTATAGCATGTACACTTTAAATTTAGATACATTTCTATTGATTTAATTTTTTGTATTTAGGCGATTTTGGCTTTTTAAGTTGTAAGAAGATAAGATTTATAAGTTTAAAAGGCTGATATTTAACTGTTGGTTATTTATAGGTTGCTGTGCACATAGTTTCTTACCTGGCATGGCCATATGTTTAGAGTTGGGGTTCTGGGGAGTGGCGGCCATAGCCTGTACAGGGCCGGTAGTCTGGTAGCCAGTCTTTGAGGTGCGGGAAATGGCACCAAAACGTGACACGGTGGGCTGAGGGCCAAAAGGGATGATGGGGTCATCATCCTTAACTTCTGCACCCCTCCGAGGAGCCTCGAGCGATGGTTCCCTTAGACCTTTAGCCTCCACATTCTGACAGAATAAGAAAGAGGAGAAAAGGGGATTAAGAGAGAAGACGTAATCCCTATCTAGAAATCTGAGAACAGTGTTTTCCGCTTATCACTTGTTACAGTGATTAAACAAACATTGTTTTTGTCAGAAGAGAAGAGTAAAGACGTGTTCAGCAAAGAACAGACCACTAACAGAACAAAAAGTGCTGGTTCATTAAATTTAAAATAAAACATAATTACACTTGTGCAACCACTCGTTTAATAACTTTGATATACTCAGTTCATGAATTTCCCATTGCCACAACTCACCATCATCTCCATGGTGCCAGGAACCATAACATCTTTGGGTTTGGCGTCCTTTGTGCCGATGTAGGAACCAATGGTTTCACAAGACCAAGGAGAGTATTGGCCTGTATAATCAGGCTCTCTGCATTTCACAATAGTTTTGGGGCTCTCTTCGCCATACTGCAAACAGAAAGCAGATACAGTCAACCAGTAATTCTTTTTAAATCACAGATCCAAGTCTTTAATGCCTGTGATTCCCAGAGATATAATGCTAACCTCAGGAGGGTAGTCACTGGGGAACGGATGAGACAGAGTGGGAGAGGCCGCGAATGGTGGAGGAGAGATGACCTTCCTTTCCTCTAGCTGCGACAACAGCTCCTGTCGACGTCGGTGCAGGTAGTCCAGGCTGGGCTGTGAACCACTGTATGATGGCCCCTAAGGTACACAAGCAAAATAAAGTGGTGTTTAACAGCAAGGAATGTCATAAGTGGTTTGTAACACACAGCTGGAGAGGAAAACAAGTAATATGAAGAACAATCAAAATAGACTCACCCTGACATAAGCCCTCATGGGTGGAGGCTGGGCACCTGGTGGATAGTATCCATCTGGTGGGTATCTGTCCCGAGAATTGGGCTCTGGGTGGTACAGTGAGTTAGCCTGTCCTGCTGACTGTGGGGGAACATCCAGGGGTGCAGGACTCATTCTGACCAGGCCATCCCTCTGAGGAGGATAAGGCTGCGGCGGAGGTGGTGGGCCAGTGTAGGTCCCATGACGACCTCTGTCGTAGTGCGGAGGGTGAGGGTAGGAGAAGGGCGGGCCAGAGTGAGGGGCCTGGTAGGAGCGCTCTGGAGGACCATATCCAGGATAGGGGTCTTGGTAAGGGGGTCCTGCTGATTCACTGGGGGGTTGAGGGTTACGTATGTAATCCCGGGGAACATACTGTGGAGGCTGTTGGTAGGGATACCCTGAGACACAAGAGGAAGGCTATCATTAAGCATTTCTGAGTACACAAAAAAACTCCCCCCCCCTCTATCAGCCACACAGACATGTGCACTATATATTTGCACTGTTCAATTCAGTTGACTTTTACCTGTGGGATATTGTGAAGGCTCATACTGAGAAGCAGAAGGTGGTGGGCGAGTACAATACATCTCATTGAGCGGTGGCTGGGGGTAAACAGGTGAACCTCTGGCTACCACGGGCATCTGCTTCACCCCAGAGAGGTGGTCCGCTGGCATCCTGGGGTGGGTCATGCCATGAGGTGGTAGAGGCATACCAGGTTTGGGCACAGGATCCAGGCTACCAGAATTAATGTAAAATAAAGACAGATTACAGACTGATAACTCTAAGCCATTAACAACTGATCAATTCATGTACAGGAAATAGAATGCTTACGGATCAGGTGGTGATCCTGGGGCACTAGGACTACCTCCGTCCATCTTAACAGGTTTGCGCAACAATTCATATGGGACAGTGTCAGTGCCACGGGCAATAAGCTGGGGCAAGGAGGGCCCACCACTACCATTGGTGAGGGGGGAAGGCTTCCGGGTCACTGCTACATCAAGGGGGAGGCCCTCATCTGGCATGAGCCCTCCTGAGCCAGGTAGGCGAGCTGCAAGACGCTTATTCATCTTACGATATCTGACAAAAAGAAATCCCAGTAAAAAGTGCATTAAGAAATGATGTGGCTTTTTTTTTATGTGGAGACTGAGGGAATTGTTTCTCATCACCTGAAATTTCTAATCAAACACATTTAAAACATTTCCAGCACTAGTATCTCATGTTGATATTTAACACTCACTTCTCCAGTTCTTCCTGAGAGTGAGCAAAGGTGCAGCTGGCTCCACGAGGACAGCCTCCCTTCTGCTTCATGTCACGGCACATGTATGTCTTGTACTTGCTGTGCTGAGGAGGCTAAAGAGAGACATCAAGGATTAAACATCTAGAGAACACAGAACTGCTCAGTGTTGTACTATGTAATTGGTCTATTTTTGTATACACTAAGGAATCACATCAGTGTTCAAATGCATTTTATTAAAGGAAATGTAGCACTATGTGCACCAGTGATTGTGTGCACTAAGTCAGACTGTATTCTCTTTATTAAAAAGTCACATTCAAAGTTACATTGGTTGCTTTTTTAAAATGTTTTTTTTAGTTGAGTACATAAGTAGACCTATCCATTCGTTTCTGTCAAACAGTGGAGTGGACTCCATTTGTGATAAACTCATATCATCATAATTGCTTCTGCTTTATTATACTGTACTGTGCAACAGTGAGTTGACAGCAGTATTAGTCACCATTGTGGGGATCTCCAAAGTAACTGGATTGTGTTTCAAAAGATATGGAGGGCTGAACAACAATGTTCCTCATTCATATTCCCTCATTTACTGTTCTGAAGAGCAGCGTTTGACACACTGGTGCATATAATTTCACGTGTGAAGCCTGGAATAATTTGGCAACATTAAAGAGGCCCAGCTCTCTGTGACAACACACTGACCTGTTGAGGGTCAGCTCCTTTCTTGCTGTGGTTCTGGATGAAGTCCACCAGGCCATGCACAACTGTCTTCACTGCTACTAACCCCTTCTCTAGCTGCTCCCACGTGGGAGGAGGGGCATCTGTGAAGAAAAAAATGACATCAATAACAGGCTTCCTATTTAAGTATTTAAACTCATAATAGCTACATTTTCAAATTTATTCATAGATGGTGGTCAAACCTTATATTTAAATGTACAACACTAGGAATTTAGATTTTGTACAAGGGGGTGCCAGAAATCCTTTTTTGAATTTTAATATGTGACACAGAAGACTCTTCAGATCACTATGAAACAAAGATTGACCAAGTTTGCATGTCCTTACCAGGACTGGGATCAATGTTGGCCAGTAGTTCCAAATGGGGTCGCAGCCTGTTCAGGTTAGCAGGGTCACCAGTCCTCTGTAGCGCAATTGTCAGCTCCTGAACACTCTGAGCAAAAGATGCTGGGGTCTGCAGCTATGTCAAAAGCAAGAGAGACAAGCAGTCAATGCTTTTGACATGTTTAAGGTGTTAGGACTAATATACTTATTGTGTGGGAGCATTAGCTGATGCAAAGAGCTAGGAGAACAACAGAACACATTATTCATTCTTACTGGACCATGAAAACATGCACTTAATGACGACACATACACATGAATTACAGTTAAAACAAATCATTTACTTCTCTCACACACCTTATCAATGATAGACTGCATATGAGACTTGTGAGACTGATCTCCATATAACAGAGAAGACCACTGATCTGGTGCAATACGCAGCCCACCCTCCATGGCAATCTGAACAATCTGAGAGTCATGCTCGCGCCGCAAAGCCTCATAGGTACGGAACTCCTCTTTCAGTTGCATTAGGGAAGAATCTTCATCACGTTTGGTCACCTAGGCAGCCACAGAAGAAGTAAGAAAGAGAAGCAAGATAAAGTAAAATACATTTTTTGGTTTGTTCTTCCTCTGTTTCACTATATTTTGCATGTTTCTGATGAGCAACAGGCAATATAAAATCCCCAAAAGGGGAATTATAATTTGTCTTACTTATCAAAGTGCTGAATAAGCAACAGATATATATTTTTTTTTAAATAATACATTTTTTTTAATAAATCACTATCCTGCATGGTCACTGCTTTAAGGCAATGGGGCCTGACCAACAACACTGGTTACAAAAGAGAAAAAAAGAATATCTTTTTTCTGCAGCAGCTAAAGACCCACCTTGAAGCAGGAGGCCCTGTAGAGGAGCTGCACCACATGGCCTATGCTCGTCTTAGAGGCCTGTGGGAAGCGAGGCTCAAGCCTCTGGACAACAAAGAGAACCAACACCTTCCTGGACAGTGCAGAACCATCCTCTAATGCAAGGAGAACCAATTTTAGAGCTTCTTCCTGCATAGCTGGGAAAGGAAAAACACAAATATAAAATAACATGAGTAACAGCTATTTCAAACATCCCAAAAGAAAACATATGAGGACTTTCTTTTGAGATAAGCACACTTATTGAAATTTAGGTAATGGGGAAAACATCTACCTGGACCGAGAAACTGACATCCTCGTGCACGAACAGCAGCCCACAGATTGGAGGATAGCTGCTGTGGATTCTGGTGCTGCAAGATGAGCTCTGTGACAGTTCGCTCGCCCAGAGAACGGGCAGCTCTCATGGCTCGAACACGGCCCTCCTCTTCTACCAGCTGGCAGTGGACCAGAGTCACCAGTTTCCTTTGCATGGGGCGGCTCAGTATGCTCTGTGCCGTGCTGCTCAGACCTACCCCTGGTATGAGATCAGGAGAGAAAACTTTTGAGACAGAAAAAATATAAGGACAATTTATATTTGGTATTATTACATACCTAGATTAAATAATCGATTTATATACACTGAAGTGGGAAGCCCACATGTCATAAAGGCCAATATGTAATTTAATATGTGTGTGTGTAAATTACTGTTCTCAATCTAATATCCATACTTTGATACGAATCAGAAATTGGGGGACAAATGTTTTTTCATGCAACTGGAATGTTATTAAGTAAGTTAAATGTTAGAATCTTTTGCAAATCGTGATATAATTTTATATCATATTGTATCATACATAATTATGATTGTTTTGAAGGTTGTATCTTTAGATTTCTGAAATGGTCCACTTTTTAGCAAGCTTCTTTTTTTATGTTCTGAATAAAAATTTTAAAAAACACCTGGTTTCTTTAACGTTCACTCTGGAAATGCAGCCTTTCAGCCAGATATGACTTTTTTTAACCATAACATTTTTTTTTTTTACTGTTAAAATTCTAATTAAAATATCAACAATTACATTTGTTTTTCTTTCAAGAACGTCATTCATTGGCTACATAAAAAGTGCAAATTAAAATAACACTTGATGAATACAGTCATTAAATATTCTATCGCTGTTTTATAATTTTGTTGTTAATCAAAAATAGATGCAATATTTAAGTATCTGAAAATCCTGTCATTATAATCACTTTAAACAGCAATTAATAAGGTCTAAATGGTTTTACCTTGAATATATGTCAAGAACAAAATGTTAAGAATTTCAGTTCAAAGTTCAGGAGTTGTTAAACACATTATTGCGTTAGTTTTTAAACATCCTTTTCTATTTCTAGAATGACAGTGACATACAGAAAATACAAAGTCATTTACCATTTTTGAAAAGAGAACAAGGCCACATCCATTTATAGTCACCTAGCAACAGCATTCTCACAATCTAAACCACTCATGCGCCAAGAATATTGTGTACCAGACTTCCCGTGTTGTAAACAACCTCCAGAGCCAACAAAAATGTCAACAGATCTTTATAAAGAAGGTAAAGGCATTCTTATGTTTAAGTAAGTACCTCGTGTATTGCTGAGGGGTTTGAGGTAGAGGGCAAGCTCCTCCACACACTGCCTGGCCTCCTCATAATGTTGCGAGTCCTCTGGACTGGTGATCAAGGCAACTGGCTGAGCCTTAGGAACCTGCAGCAGAACACAACAGGGAATCAATCTGGTGTGTGTAAGAGAATAGTACCGTTGCACCAACCTTTAGATTGACCAGTACTTCATGGAGAACAGGACAGAAAACAATACATGTGTACAACATGTCAAAGTGACAAACCTCTGTCAAGTACCAATAAATGTCTTAAGTTATTTGTTTGTGGGCTTATTCGTGCATGTATATATGTTTTAAATATATATTTTAAGTATGGTATAATCACTGTTTTTTTGTTTGTCAAACAAAACCGATAATTTTGAGTACAAATAATTTTGATTTACAGTACACTGATATGTGAAGTAAATTAAATGTCCTTATGTATTAGTAATTTGAATTTATATTTCTGTGGTAATTCCTGGAGAATGGTTCACAATTTTTTTTTTTTTTTTTTAAATCACCAGATTTTGCACTTCCCTCACAGACACAACCCATGACAAGCAAATGAGATTTGACTTTTTTGGAACAGCTATAATTTAATGAAGGTTTTGCTGCAATCTCTGCATGCAAGATGCAAAGATAAATTTCACTAGATATTTATATTTTCATATCATTAAAAATCAGGAACAAGGTCATATTATATTACACTTTTTAAAATCACAAGTCATCCACTTAACATCCTTCCATCTTAACTGTAGATATCTCCCTGCAGTAGAGTGACACAGCATTTGGAAAAGCTCTTGACTTCAGCTTTAAGAAAACAACTTGGAGCCTAGAGCATATCATATGAGAAATTATGTTACTTTCCTAACAACTAAATGCAGTGCTCCAAATAACAGGCAGAATTATCATAACAACCTTCAATCTATGAGTACACTCATTGAGTGGTATACTCTACTAACCTGCATAAGTACAGACATACTAGGCACTAAGAGACATCTTAGTCATGACTATATCATGCACTCATCTGGTTCACAGTAGATACAGTGATGCTATCCATTATTATAAACCGAAACCAAATATATCTGGAAACATACCATTATCTGCACCTCACCCTCTTAGCCAAACACTGGTTGAAAGAAATAGAGCCTAGGGTTGTGATCACAATCACTAAACCAACACAATTAAACTAACTCATTGCTCAATGGCTGGAGTATGACTCACAAAGGAATCATAACGGAAGTTATATGTATTATGTAATGATATCTGTCCATAATGCCCTAACATAATTTAAAATAGGATTTACAAAATAAAAATTAATTAAAACACCATACAGCCAACATAGGAGTGGTTGCCTTAAAATGCTCCAATACATCAACATCAACAAGAGCCTCAGCATAAATGCTGTCAAGTGGGATTTCACTCAAAAACTTCTCAACAAGTACACAAACACACACAGACAGATGTCTTACCTGGCCTCCCACCAGTTGCAACAGGGCTGTGTTGACAGGTAGCTGTTCGATGTCTGTGCTGATGGTTGTCTGGTCAAAGGGACAGGCCTTACGGTGCAACTTGTTCAGGCACATCTTGCAGACAGTATGTCCACATCCCAAGCTAATGGGCCGGCGAACAGTCTCCTCAAATGTCTGGGTGCAGATTGGGCACAGCAGGAACTCTGTCCATTGTGGTGCTTGCACTGGCATGGTTATGTGTTGATGGGACGAGTGTATGTAAATGTATGTAATCTTTAACACAGAAAAAAATATAATAATAATAATAATAATATATGGAAGATTCCACTGGAATCAAGATTTTTTTCTTTCGAACTCAATCGTTCTTAAATGTCCTCACACATTGTGGATTTTGGATTACATCGCATGATGAATACTGTAACAGAAAAAGACAAAGTGAAATAAAATTGAGCAAACATTCATCAATCTGAAAATATTTGCAAAGAAAATATTAACAAAAACTGGTCGAAATATAGCTTTAAAATTTATTTTTATTTTATATTTCAGTGGTATATCCATACGCTGGCAACCGTGAAAAACATGCAAGTGTTGTTTTACTACCAAATGCAGTGGGACAAAATAGTTCTCGTAATTCAAAAATTACTAAGTGAATCGTCTTTTCGGCTTTGAGTACTCGTCACGTTGCTCACCGGTAAAACGAAACAAATTAAGTGAAAATCAGAAGTGACACTGCGCATATATGTAATACACAAAAGAAACAAGCAACCGAGTAACATCAAAACAACTGCTTGTGGCCTACTTAGAGGAGCCAGTAACCACTACGGCTATGGACAAAGGGTCTTGAAGAGGCTAACAGCCAAGTCCCTCTACGCTATATAACTTGTTCTGTAGCGTTAGCTGACGCTTGCTTAAAGAGTTGGGAAACATTATGCCAATGTCAAGGAACTATCTAAAGCTTTAATTTAGGCCAGTTTATAAGCTTTCGTGGTACTAACCATCTCATCGTTGGGTTTTACACCCATAATTATTGTATCTGGAACGAGGCGATACGTTAGCCGGCTAATTGTGGGTAACGTTAGCATAGTTTTAGCAAGCTAAGCTATGGGTGGCTAGTTTGTTAGATTGGCTAGCGAGCAAACGTCGTTTAGTTAACCAAGTTAGCTACTTAAAAATCTACAACCTAAAGCTGGTTTGTGATAACACACTGATTATCCTGATTGTATACGTATTTATAAATCAGGTTCTCAGCCAGTAACGGTATCGTCTCATATCTTGGCGAAGGAAACGAACCACAGTGACACTGAAAAGTGTAGCCATTTGACTTGCAACAGCGAGATTATGTAACGCTAACATCCGAAGCTACCAAGCACCCCAACTATTTTTTTTACTTACCAGAATACCAACATACTTCACCACAATGTCAAATAAATGCCCGTAATCGTAATAGGACGTGGTTTTCCACTATATCTTTGAGAAGCAGCCATCATAAACACTTATCTCGCTAGACTAAGGATCTAACGCTATGGCCAAAATGCTAGCGAACGTTACTCCTCCCAATAGTAGCAGTTAGCTTCTTAGCTAGCTTCGCTTGCTTTCTGTTAGCAGCAACTACCCACTGTTTTGCGTCATTAATGTTAGTAACTAAAAAGAAATATGCAATTTAAACAGATTTCAGCACAGTTAGATAATTAATGCCAATAGTACTCACTCATTCCAAAAGATTTGGAAGATTTCCATCTTTCTTTAGGAAAATGTTGCGATATTTTCCAGCCATGTCTACTGAGCAGCTTTGCTGCTGCCGAGGTTTGGGGAGGGTGTCAACTCGACAACTAGCCGGTTACAGCTAGCTGAGCCAGTTGTGTGTGTACGTGCGTCCGTGTGCTTGTGCGCGCGCGCGTTTGTGAAGGGCGCCCTCTATTGGCTATGGAGTCGACGGGCAGCAAAAGAACTGAGCAGCATCTGTCGGATTCTGATCACATCTGGGGATTGAGGCAACTGGCAAACAGAGCGTTGTCCCAATTAGGCTGACTGTGCACGAGCGCGCGCGCATGTGTGTGTGTGTGTATGTGAACGCAAGTGTGTGAACGCGCACGTATGAAAATACAGAGACCGTGAACGTGGATACATGGAGAAAAGGAGGGACCAACTGTATTGACAAACAAGACCCGTCAGTTTTTTTCACGACGCTAAATTAGGCATATCATACAGGTTATCTCTAAAACACATCACGGATGTTTGAAATAGCATAGCCCATGAATGGGATGAAATAAGGCGATAGGCTACCTCTCGTCATCTGAAGCTCATCAAGCATTTTTACTTTTTTATATAGCCTATATTTTACACTGGCTTATTGGCGTGCTGAGGACCGGTGTGTGCGCTTTGTAGACTACTTACGCAACAGAGATTCTCGGGAACGAGTTCACGAGGCAAGGACGAAATTAAAGCAGGCATTTTTGTATTCCATTTTTGTCTAATCCCACTGATTTCTGAGGGGATTACCGGACCAATCATGATTGAGAGACCGCTGGCTCGCCTGACACTGCCTGGGCCAGGAGCTGTATAGTCAGCGTGTGAAAGCACAACATCTGATCCGAATCTGGAGACACTAAGAAGTCTTATTTGGTTTCCTTTCTTTTTACCCCGGGGTGAAAGTTCCTCTGTCTCGCTTCTTTTTTTTTTTTTTTTTTTTTTTTTTTTTTTTTGGCTTGTGACCGACCGGACTATTTGAACGGCTGCGCAGGTTTCAGTATGAATGGTAACTTAAATTTGTGGCATTTTCATCACAATTTACGCAACTTTCTCATGACCGCCAAAACTGGGCTTGTGTTTTAAAGGATACCACCTTCAACTACCCAGGTACTCTATCCACTGTGTATGTGAGCAGATTTTTGTTTTGTTTTAGGCTACTTATTTTAAAACCGATCTATCTTAATTGGGATAAAGGTGTTGCATTTTGCTGTCAGCTAAAATGTTAAGCATAATGATCTACAGTGCAGCATGACTCAGAATGTTTAATCGTTCGTTTTAAGATGAATATTTAATTAATAATTTTGTTGTTAGATTTAGATTTTTGTGACACATTACAGACTTAAACATGTTGAAATGTTCCTGTCATTGTTTGTTGTTGGTTTTGCATGACCAAGAATACATGTAATATTGTTTATTTGAGAAGGGGTTCAGTTGCAGGCAGCAGTTGCTTATTCTCATTCTAAAGGATTATCCTTTGCACTGCAAAGTAATCACCGGATAAGGCAACGTGACTGAATCCACGTTACATATCTCTTCACAAGGCAGATCAGACAGAAAGTAAAAGAGATGTAAAATGGTTGTAAGAGGCATGGTTTTGTGCGTTTGTGTATAAAACTTGTTTGTTTTTTTAATTTATAGGATCTGCCTGGACTTTCCTGTGGTTGCTGTCAATGGAGGGCGAGGGGGCTGTGGATAATATCGATAGAAAATCCAGCTCTCCTTCACCCTCAGGGCTTCCCATTAACTGGGGACTAATCACTGGCCCTGTCCCTGTCCCGGACACCGTTTTCTCAACACCTTCTTTGAGCACCCCACTTTCTCTTCCACAGAGTTCAGCTGTGCACTCACTGCAAACCAAGGTGAAGTCACTCACACAGAGAAGATCAAGAGGAAGAGACAGGGAGAAAGAAAAAGAAAGACCAGACACAGAGGTCCTGGGGGGCAGTCCAGGTGGGCAGATTTCATCTGAAGTGCTTCTGAGACAGAGGCCGCGAGGAAAATGTCAGGTATCTCTACCTGCCCTCTCTTGGCGATCAGGTTCTGCCAGGAATTTAAGCAGTAGTGATGAAGATGAAGAGGTAGAGGTGCAAGTCAGGTTGGAGATCCACAGCCCTCCAGCTGAAGCACAAAGAGGGACTATATTCCAGGGAGCATTAGAAGCTGAAGAAAACAATGAAGGTCAGGTCAGTGTTCCTACAGGTCAACAATATGGGCTCGGAGAGGGTACCAGTCTAGAGAGCCTTTTGTCTGATAACTCAAGCAGCAGCAAGGATGATGCATCCCCTCCTCCCCCTCCTCCACCACCTGTTGTCTCATCCTCCTCCACTACCATCTCTACTTCTACAACTTCATCCACATTTTCCAAATCACCCAGGCACTGGGCACCACCAAAGGGCTTCTGGAGAGTAGCACGTCCAGAGACACTGCTTCTAAATGGAGTTGGTCCTTATGGTGCACCCCCTGCTTTACCTTTGTTGGACTATACAAAAACAGAAGCACAGGCAGAACATCAAAGGAAGAATAAACCTGCAGAAACAGGCGCAGGGAGTGATGTGGGAAGAAGTGTGTTGGATGACAGCAATGTATCCTCAGACATTAAGCACTCAGACAGTGTGGAGAGCTTCCTGGAGAGGTGTGAGCAGAAGGAGGCAGAGAAAACGGAAGCTGTCAAAGGACTGTGCAGTTCAGACAGCTGGGAAAGTACGTCCTCGCAAAGTGGGGTGCTTTCAGGTGATGAGAAAGTGAGGGTGAAAGAGAGGGCCTATGCAAAGTTAAGAGAAAGACAGCAAAACTTCAGAGAGGAGCGAGAGCAGAGTGGAGAAAATACCAGTCGTTACGAAGACGCAGCATACGGAGTGGATTGTAAAGGTAGACTTCTTGTACATAGTGTAAATAATGTGTGCTGAAACATAAACTGAAGCTTAACTATATGTTTCATATTTTAGCCGACAAATAGTTGTAAAAAGGTGAAACGTCTACTCTTATCAGGGCCAACCCTGCTGTGTTATATGTTACATGTTGTGAATGTTATCTTGTTAGAAATGCAGTATTTTTAGGAACTTAAAAGCTCCCACTGCTTATGAGTCAAGACACAAAATCCAGATTGTGCCCAAGCAATTGCATCAACCCCAAAACATTACTTAAAAATTTTTGTAATGGTAACATTTGTTTGCTTAGATATGTTCCAGCTGTTGCAGCTTTATCTAAGCCTTTGTCTGCCCATGTTGTATAGAAATGCAGTAGTATCCTGTCTGATTCCCGGTGTTGAACAGATGTCAGATGTGCAGATGTGCATGAGGGGGTTGCTATTATTAGCAGCTTGAGCCGTGGGGGAAGTGTCCCTGCTTTTGTATCACTGTGTGCAAATAGAGGTCTTTGTATTCATGTAAGGTGACAGATTATGTATTTCGCCATACTGTCTAGTCGTAATACTATTTATGTCTCCAGTGTTTTTGAGTGTGTCAGTATCAGACAGGTCAGTGCAACACATATTGGTAAATCCATGATGATCAGGTGATTTTTTTTTTTTTCATTCTTGCATTAAGAAAATCTGCTTAGAAAATCTGCTTTTCTGTGTTTTCATAACCCCTGTTTTTCATCACATTAAGGATCAGCCAGGGATACTTTAATACCCACTTCTGTCTTTAGCTCAGAGTATGGCTGATAGCTTCCTTGGCAGACACGTGTGCGTCAGGCAAAGTCTGAGACAGAATAAAAGAATTAAGACATTAAGAAATAAGAATTGAAAACATTACACTTGTAGGTCACCTAAACAGTAATGGACACTGAAACAAGAGTGAAATGTTGCGTGGTCATTAAACTTTAGAAGCAAATAAAAAAAAAAAAAACTATCATCTATCATCTAACATTTCAATTTCAGTCCCTTGCATTAGCAGATCTGCTGAGATTTGTGCCTTTCCTCTCTGCTTTATGCCAGCAGGTGCCTGTACAGTTCTGGACAACTCAGACTCAGCCATTCTTTCTCAGGAGCTTGAACCCTATTTGAGGTGAGCAATGCTTCTTATGTGCTTGGCAGGGGTGGTGACATACAACTCCTATGCACTATTTATATTCTCACCTCATAAATTCCACTTTCCCAGCTTGGGGATTGGGGAAATCAAGAGTCTATTTAGAGTGACAGACAAACTGTCTTGTGCACAAACAAAATAAACACTGTGATACAGTGCAGAGATCAGTTTATTTTAGGTGAGGCAGGTAGTTACTTAATGTTGCACACCCCATTTTTGGAAAATTTGGTCATTTTCTTTATTTGACTAGCAAGAGAAAAGATTTTCAGTGTTTTCACTGACCCAATGAATATATTTTTAATCATTTGGGAACTGAGGACACTAATCGTTGCACTTTTTGCAAGTGGAATTTTTATCCCGTTTTTGCTGTACACAAGTACACTTCAACTGCTCAACAGTCACCATTGTCTGATTCTCATCTTCATGGTGTTCCATACATTTTCAATAGGACACAGAGACAGTCAAGCACCCACGCTCTGTGACTATATGAAGTCACGCTGTTGTAACTCGTGCAGAATGAGGCCTGGCATTGTCCTGCTGAAATAGCCACAGAATTCCCAGGAAAAGATGTCAACTTGATGGCAGCATATGTCTCTCTAAAACTCCAATCTATGCCTTCACAGCGATGGTACCTTCACACATATGCAGGTCAGCCATGTGGGCACTGATGCGTCCCCAGACCATCACAGATGTTGCTTTTGCACCTTTCACTCACAGTCTGGATGGCCTTTTTCATCTTTGTCTATTTTTCCTGAAAACAAGCTGAAACACGCACTCATTGACCACAGCACACATTTCCACTCTCTTTCAGTCCATCTAAGATGAGATCAGGACCAGAGAATTTTGGTGGCATTTCTGCACAGAATTGATATAGAGTTTCCTCCTTATGTAATACAATTTAAGGTTATATTTCTGGGTGCAACAGTGGGCTGGTTTTCCAAACTAATCCCAAGTCCATGTGGCTATATTCATCCCATTTGCCCTTGGCCTTTTATGTACTGAGATTTCCCCAAACTCCCTGAATCTTTTCACAATATTATGCCCTGTAGATGGTAAAACATCTTTTTTTTTTTTTTTTTTTGCAATTTTGAATAGAGAAATATTCTTTTTGAACTGAGTGAATTATAAGCTGTATGATAAACGGTATAAAGGTACCAAAAATAACAAAATTTTGGTATAACTAGCTCTCTTGTGTTTGTCTGTGTCCAAGTTTTGACACGATGTATTGTAACACAATGTGCTCTCCTCGTGACATACAGGAGAGAATGAATCACACTCAGTCCATTACAGAGATAATCCACATGGCTGGTGTATCATGCTATCTTTATCACTGGGCTGGGGGATAAAGACAAATACAGACGATGAAGCACAATGCAGAGCAGCTTAACTGCTGGGCATAAGGATAGATGGATGGATGACGTTTCTGCTGCTCACTGTCGGTGCCACGCCCCGGTCTATCTATCTGATATTACATAAGGTGGCTTAGGAAAATGCAGCTTGATTCACTCTACATGAAATCAGTCTGTAGGGCATGTGACGTATTTGGATATGTCACAACACAACATAAGCTTTGCCCTTTTGAGCATTTCTTCAAATGTTCATTGTCTCCTACTCTGGCAGCAATATGGCCTTGTCTCATCATGCATTTACCCCCTCTATTCAGGTCACTTCTTGTAATCAGTGATGAACTTCCTCTGAGCCCAAGACATGAACAAGCCAAGCGTCTCCTGGAGCGAGCAAGACTCAAGGCTCGCTCGAATCACACTAAAGGCGATCGCCTCTGCAGACGCTCCCATTCTGACCAAAGAACTGCAGTGTAAGTTTGTTCTATACCTACATGGCCCATGGCATCCTTGGTATCTTCAAAAACTTATTTTAGAGACCAGGAAAGCTTTGTCTGTGATAGATATGGTTAAGTGTGTGTATATGTGATTCTGAATCACAAGATATGTCTTTTTTGCTTTGTTGCTACTACTTTTTCTCTGTTTTAGTCAATTTTCTCAGCTGGTCCCTCAACAGGTTTCTTTTCTTTTCTTTTCTTTTCTTTTCTTTTTGTTGTTCTGTTGCACTTTACCCAATTGGATAAGACTTACATTACTAAAGATAATTTAAGGCATTAGTTGTGCTTTGTAATGACAAAGAGCACTGACAATATTGCAAAAATGCAAGATGTTCATTCTGGAGCATATAAGCCTTTGTTCAGCACAAAGGTAATGACATTAGAGACAAAAGATATTATAATTCTATGTCTGCTATATGTACTTTTCTATTATTTCTCACAGTAAGAAGCAGCAAGAAGCTCCCAGTCCAACACGAGTGCAGAAAGCTGTTCAGACCAAAGATGATCTCACGTCACAAGCTGTATCTGGTCCCCTCCTTGTCCCAAACCAAAGAGACACTTCCCCCGCTGACCAAGGAGGTCGTTCCAGACGGTATGGTTGTTCACCAACACGGGTGCGCTTTGAGGACGAATCAGAGAAAGAAGCAGAATCTCGATATTTGGATAGAGTCAGACAGCGTGGCAGGCCTAAGAGTAAAGAAAGCCATACAGATTCCAGCAGTAGTAGTGCAGAGAGGAGTAAAAGCCATAGAAGTGTCTCCATGCCTGCACAAAAGCAAGAAGATGTGGGTGTTGGAGGTGAGACCACAACAGTGATAAAAGAGATAATAGTGCTGGTAAAGAAATGTGAGGCATGTGGATCTGTAGTGAGGGAACCTCAACCAGTCTTGTCACCATCAGATCCACAGAACGCCGAGCCACAGCAACCAGCCAATGCTGAGGACCTGCGCGGAAAAACATCTCCACGCTGGGTATCTCCAAATAAACCAGAAGTGAGTACTCGTCCTAAAGCTCCTCTAACTGTGACTTTTGCAGGAGCCTATGTGCTGGGGGAAAATAAAGAGAGTAGCACAGGATGGAAGTCGTCAGGATTTGGAAAACTCAGGAGAAGAAGCAGGAAAGGAGAAAGTAGGCTGGAGTCTGGCCACGGCCCTTATGGTCCATCATGGGCTCAGAGGCGTAACTCTAATCCCAGGAATAGGGTCAATGTGTGCAGAGCTGTTTCCTTTGACCCCGGGAGCCCCATCGCTCTAGAGCCCCGTTTGCTGGAGGCATCTGGTGGCTCCCCTACCCCTTCACTTCCTATAAAGTCAGCCCTGAAGTCAAGTTCAAGAAATCGCTCTGCTACAGGTCAGTCCACAGTTCAATTCCAGGTGGCTTCCAATCAGGGAGTTGAGGGAGGGTCTCAGCATTCAGCCCTAATGGACTCTCCAGAGGCTAGAAGGGAATCTCCGGTGTCTTTAACCCAAGGAACCTCAGCCACCAGCAGCCCAGTGCCCTGTATCAGACCCTCCACTCTCAGGTACTCCTCTGCTAGGCTCACCACTGACCTGCCAACTGCTGAACTCTGGGATGCCACTCCAGATGGAACCGGTGAGTGGTCGTTGGCAGATTAAAAGCTTATATTTTTCAGTGCTCATACACTCTGGCGTAATACTGTGCTTTAATACAAGAACATTTGTTATTCTGAAAAATAGTCATGGAAGTAGTAATTTCAGTATTGTGCTGTAGCTAATACAATAATTTTACTTCAGAATTATACCTGTGTAAATGTACTGCTTGCACACATCATCACAGAGTTGAATTTTAAACTTTGCAGAAATAGTGGAGAAGGGGTGATTCTTTAATGTCAATGCAGATGATTCTTTTGCCCCAGCAGGTCTGAGTGGTGACACTGGTCCTGGTTCTGAGTGCCGCCCAGCTCTGCGCAACCTGGCTATGTCTCGGGCTGAGGATCTCAGAGCAGAGCTGCTGAGAGCAGAACATCTAAAAGCTGAGGCTATATGGGAGGAAAACTCTGATGGGTCTAGGTAAGCCAAGTTAACAATGCTTTGTCATAGCTTAAACAATAAATCCCTTGCCCCCACCAGTGCTGTTCCCAAAACTTGAGTGTGACAGGGGTAGTGTTTTTAGGAGATTAAAATCCTGTCCCACACTCCACGCACAGGATATTATTGTTGAAAATACTCTGTGAATATTAGGGCAATCCTGCCCTCTTCTGGAAATGCGAAGGCAGTATTGGTGACACACAAAAAAATTAATAAGCCATTTGCAAAATAATAATTTTGCCATCCCTATGCATTGATTGGTTGTTGTTTAATAGGTGATCAGAAGTACGTTATTTTTAGTGCATTGTTTTTCTTATTTTATTTGAAGTTCGAATAGTCTTCAGTAGTAGCAGCAGTAGTAGTCCAGTTAGCTTTGCACAGAGACAGCTTGTAAAAATGTCCTTCAAATGGCAAATTTTTACTTTCATACTTTGAGGACATTTTAAAGCCCATGCTTTATGACTCCTACTATATTAACCCTTGTATGGTATTCGGGTATAAATATAAATTGCATAAGTATAAATTGTTTCTACCTGAAACTCAATGGCCTTAGCTTATTTTCTGTGATAAACATGTACAAAAAAAAGCTAAAATTTGAGCACACATGCTACTATACCACATACATTTACATCCTTCATCTGGTTCATATGGTCTTCATATGGTCTTCA
>JAPQRN010000010.1:10937924-10955024 GCA_037367275.1 Coranthus polyacanthus
CACACACACACACACACACACACACACAGACAGACACACACACAGACAAAAACACACAAAGATTTTTATTTGATTGCGATGGGCATTTAAACACGATACAGATCCCTTAACCATCTGATGACAGATTGATGAATATATTAAAACACAAAAAAAAAAAACAGACGAGATACGTACACATGAAGTAAACAAACACAAAACAGGGGACTTCTCTAAACCAGCACACATTAGACTGTGATTGATTTATTACTGTTTACTGTACATGCACATGAATGGTACAGCTCCACTGGGGGCTTTTCCAAAAGAGGCTTCAACTTAGTGCCTACTCAAGAACAACTGTGCAACTATAGGAAGCAAATGAAAATGTAAATGTACTTGCAAAAACAACACCCTGCTTGCTGCATTTTGATGACGCTCTCAAATATTGTCTGTTACATTATTGATTGAAAATAATTAGTTAGAAATATTAAAAAGATTCCAGTGGATCCATACTTTTATTGGAGGCTTCACCCAACACCTACTGTAACTCACCCTGTGTCAAAATCTTAGACCACCCTTAGGTTTGTTGTTTTAGCAGGTCATGACGACTATACGTGTTCATTTCTCCGTCTCTGTATCAAGATACAACTGGGGATGTACAGGAAATATGTAAACAGAATTGAAGACAAAAATTTCAGAAGAAACAGTTTCTACAGACCAAAGTATTAAGTGTGACTTCCCTTTGCACTTAACATGTCTTGAACTCTTTTGCTCAGACAATATGAGACACACTGCACTAATCCTTAAGGTTTCCTTCAACACATGTCAAATGTTTCTTATTGTTGGGGCAACTTTTTGTCAAGGGAACACAGGCCACACTAGATACTGACAATTGCCTGTAGAAGCCATTTAGATGTGATTTTTTTCATGTGTTTTTAATACTGTGCACATATTTCCTTTATTTTCTTATTGTTCCTTAATAATAAAAAAAAAAAGTGCCTAAAGGTGGCCTAAGACTTTTGCACAGGACTGTATGAGTATCAAACACTCATCCAACGTAGACCGGAAAGGTGGAAAATGTAGTTTTGATCTTAAACGTTACCTGCTGCTAGAGTATGTTGTGAACTGTTAGTTAAAATGGATACCTATAAGTGAACAGTTGTCACAGTTTTAAAGTACTGAAACACTCATTTTAACTTTTTAAATGGTTAGTCCAGCCTTATGTGTAGTGTGCATGAATTTTTGACAACATCTTGCTAAATGCATACTTTCTGTGACCAGTTTAATGCATAAAACTCCTTGGTTTGAGAAGAATAACTATTTGTAAGCATTAAAAAAACGTTTAGCTCGCCTAGGAGCCATTCAATAAACTAGCAGCGGGTGGGTTTCTGAAGCTAGTTGAAAAGTTAGCCAAGATCAAGTACGGTTCAGTGTGGAAAAGTGGAGTGGTTTCTTTGGCTATTTTCATTTTTCTAATCTTCCATTACACTTTACTACGTCTACCTTTTATGGTCTGCAGGAGGTGCAAGATACTCATCAAGATTTTGGGTGAAATGCACTTAAATGCACAACACTCTCACATGCATGCACATACATACATGCACACATACATTTTTACACTCACACTTCTGAAAAAAAAAAAAAAAAGCACTTTTCAGATGTTTATTTTTTGGAATGGTAAATTCTTACATATCAGCCTATGTAAACACTGTATATCCTCAGTAATACGAGAGGGTTTTAATGTATGTAAAACCTGGTTTACTTCCCGATCTTCACGTCTTGGTAACGCAGTTTTACGGAGCTAATGTGAACTGTTCTGTTAAAGTGGTTTTTACACCACCTGTATCAGGGCATGTGCTTTGGCTTATCCATGTTCATGAACAAAGTGTGTACATTATGCATCAATGGACACTGGTGCCTGCCTTTCACGTGGGAAGCACATGTAACAGGAGATGCAGAAAACTTTCCCAGGAGAAACCGACTAAAAGAAGACACATTATGTACTGTATAGCTGCAGTCGGAATGCTAGTAGCTAGTAATATGATATTCTCCTGAAGCAATACAGCTGGTGTCAGTGAAAGCAATGACCTGTCAAGGGAGGTTTCAGTAAACCATACTTGATTTACTACTGGTTTAAGTTCATATACTTTTTACCACTGTGTTTCATGACATCTGCATCGTTTGCGAGAAGTGACAAGCCTTTTTTTTTCTTATTTAACAGTTTACCTAATGCCTTATTTATTGTTGAGTTTTTGGATATGTCTGGCAGATTGCCAAATCAGTCAATTTTTGTCCTTCTGTACATGAGCAGAAGTTTACAATAAAATCGATATCCATGACTTTGCTTTGAGGAGCTGTCCGTATACTTCACCCAAGTTGAGCTGATGCTCAGTGTAAAAATGAAGAGATCCAAATCTGTGTAAAAAAAAAAACAACAAAAAAAAATCCTGTATGTAAAAAGTATCAGTATTAAACAAACTGAAATCTGTCTTATCTTTCAGTCTTTATTATCTCTCTCTTTATATCCAAGCGTCCCTTTTTAAATGACTTTATCAGCATGAATCTTAGGCTTTATAGCTTCATATAGGTTTAGTCTCATTTCATTTTAAATGTTCGACTATTCATTTATCAGATAAATTAATAATGTGCATAAATAACAATGCGCATGTTGTAAACCTGAACCAAAATCAAAATTCAATTTAATCATCTGCATGCAGCGCATTTTGGTGTCAGACATTTACAGCTGGTTCTGGTCTTATTGGTCAGCTTCCCTTTAGCAGTTCACTTTGTCCCTTGCTCCAAAGCACATCAACAGTAAACGCACAAGAAGCCAACACTGACTAATGCTCTTCCCGTAGTCCGCGTTGTATCACCTCTCCGGGAATTTGTGCGCTTGTCATCAGCCGCCACCGGATCTTTGTTGTCAGACATTTAGGTCACACGAATGTGATATTGAGAGTAGGGTGACCGTTAAAGAAAAACACGTGACGACTTCTGACTACTACTTGGCTGACCGCAAATAGCTCAAGATGCCATTATTCGACGCTGTCAACTGCTGAGGAAAATAACTCCACTGCCGCAAGGAGGTGCGCAACTAAGATGCGCGCCACGTTGCCAAGTTTAGTGACGGTCTGTATCAGGTGGTCAGACTCAGAATAGCTCGAGTTTGTACTGGACTGAATGCCGAGACCCTCTTTGCAAAAGCGAAGTGTCTATTAACCATAAAGTCAAGTGCGTCACTCCCCAAGTTTATGGGAAGTCGTTACCGTTTTTTATATTGATTTGGCCGTTTAAAAGTGAGACAGGAGTGCGCAGGCAGCCGTGGAACAAAGTTGTTATTTAGCCAACACAAAATAAATCGAGAATATAATACTCATTCTCAGTTTTTTTTAACTGTCTTTATTTTAAAAAAAAGAGTATTTTGAACTTGAAACAACATGGGACAGCAAGCCTCTAAATCCTCCATCGAAGCGCGGGTGGTGTTCCAGCGCGTTGGCGCAGTGGACATGTACCAGAAAACGGACGAATCTTCTAGTCCTGCTTCTATTGTTCGTATTCAGAGGAAAGTCGACTGCCATTCAGCCTGTCCTAGCTTTACCGGCCGGGCACTGGAAAAGTCAGTGCCCCATTCCTGGTCCCAGAGCCGCTGTGACACCGGAGGGCTGGTGTACGTGATGGATAATCCAACTGGTGGCGTGTGGGTAAAGCCCAGAGAGAAATCAAGATCTTGATACAAAATGAAAGTGAAATGCAAACGGATGCCGACTGAATAAAGTCAAGCGCCCCATAGATGGATACACTTCGTGTATCCTGGAGCTCTGACAACATCCGCAGAAGGATACCACTTTGACGGGTCCCCGCCTGCTTTGAACCGCGCCTCCACGGTGGATCCACACTGCGGCGTGGGGTGTTGAGGCGGATGTTGTCTGGGGGACGTCAACGAGTTGGAAGGACTGATCACTGTCATTTCTTGTTTTAGTCTATATGAGACATATTCAGTGTCAGACTGCATGGAGAACGTTTTAAGATAATGAAAGGAACTGAAACTTTTTTTTTATTTTTGCAAACGGCGATTTATTTCCAACATGATATAGCCCACTTTTGTATAAAAAAAAAAACCTGCATGTTTTTATTTTCACAATAATATGGAGTAAATAAGGGCATAAGTTGATACTGACAGTTGAGCCTATAGTACTGATGTAACTGCAATGGATACGTTTGAATGGGATCGCGGTTTCTCCATATTTAGATTTGGAACTGAATTATCTGTCGAGAGTGTCTTTAAATAAGTGAAGTGTGTCTCATCAGACTCACTTTTCGACTCCTTGTTTTTGAGAAGGTCTGTGATGTTTTCGGGATTGTTTGGTGGGCTGTTTATGAGTAGCCTGAAGGCTTAAAACTAACATTTTATTACCACGCATGGGGCTCAGCAGTGTTTGAAACTGCATTTCTTTCTTTGGCCTCTGCATTGTGAGTATCGTTTAGTATCATTACACATCGTATATAAATATTGACTGTCACTCACACTTGATGTAAAACGTATGGCGATCATTGTGATGCTATTAAAACTCCCCAAAAAGTGAGACTTTAAAGAAAGGGTTACTGTATCATAGTGTCCAAGACAATGTGCTCCAAAAAATGACACCTTTTTCTTTTAGACCTTAAGACTTTATAGCCTGTGTTTTACATTTTATAACATAATCTCTTGTACGTGGCTCTACCGATACAGCCTTACAAACAAAGAGATGTCCACAAATCCAAACTTTGCCCCCTGGCGTGGCGCCTTATCTGTGAACCATGAGTTACACTCAGCATGGAGCTAATGGTTCACTCAGGGCAACGCACTAAGCAAACACTGCATCAAAAGAGTACTGTTAAGTAGAAGATATGACTATCCCTCTTGAGTTGACTGGATTTATCTTTCCACGTCGTCATGGGTCAGCGAGGATCTAAACAACCAGAAGCCCGGATTCTCCTTCTGGGTCTGGACAACGCTGGAAAATCCACCCTCCTCTACAAACTGAAACATAACGCGTGTGTCAGAACCGTTCCCACCATAGGTTTCAACGTGGAGATGATCGAGGCGAGAAAGAACAGGAAGAACGTCGCCTTAACAGTGTGGGATGTCGGGGGTCAGGAACAGATGCGACAGTACTGGAAAAGTTTCCACCAGGACACTGCAGCTATCGTGTTCGTCGTGGACAGCTCCGACAGGCGGCGTTTGGAAGAGGCGCGGCGGGAGATGGAAACCACCCTGAGGAGCGAGCAGCTGCGCGGTCTCCCCCTGATTCTACTCGCCAACAAACAAGACGCGAACGACGCGCTGACTGTCACGGAAATCAAGGACCGGTTTAACCTGAGGAAGGTTTGTTCAGATCGGGATTGGTTTGTTCAGCCTTGTTCCGCGTCGACGGGATTTGGGATTGGGGAGGCCTTCCAACGGGTGGTCCAAATGATCAAATTCCCATCAGACACTGGGATGAAAGACAATATCAAGGAAACAGTGCACTATCTTAAAGCGAGTAGCAGATATTAATTTTATTTATGTGAAATTTGCCATGAGTTGATTGCATTTTAAAATACGTTTGCTGCAAATCTGAACTGCTCTTGAACAACGTTGTTTCGAAAAGAAGACCTGACATGACTCACAAGTGTATTAGCACTCATCCCGCTATGAGTCTTAAAATCTAAAAGGCAAATAAACAATGAGTGAAACTATGTCTAGTTCTAATGACAAGACATGCCAGGGAAAGCACGAGATATTGATATGTGCATTAAACTTCTGTATGCATCATCTATTCATAATTAAACAGAACTTTTACCTCACAGCTGCGGACGTGTATACATTAAACTCTTGGTTTCATACACGTACATGTCACTGATATAGCAACGGTATCAGCAAGATAAGTAACAAAGACAAGTGCATACTTCTAGGTGTTGCTGCTATGATGTTCCGCAGAGTGGAAAATGCAGGCGTGTAGTTCCTTAAATCCAGCAGCAAATCCGGTAAATTGTTTTTTTTTTTTTTTAATGTTTCACCATGAAAACTTTGACACTGGGCAATGCAGCCCATGGGGAAAATAAACATTTAGCAGGTTAAAAAATAACTTTATGCTCTGGAAAGTCCGGCAGACACGCAAGGTGAAAATGATAACGATATCGTATTGTTGATATATTTTCACTTCTAATGTCTTGTCATGTCGCTTGTCCCGCGGTGGACTCCGGCGCTCCTCTGCACCCATCCCGCACGGTCTCTTCATATGTGGGCAGGCGTTTGCATTCATCGTATGTAGGCAGCTGAGCAGTCGGGGCTGGATTGACCAAGCTGTCCGGCGTACAGATCTCCATGAGCGCTTCTTGCGATGCGGTGGGAGCTGGGTGGCCATTGTGTGGTGGAGTGAGCTGCCTTGATCTGGAACACAACACTCTCTGAACAAAATATCCCAAAGCGAAGAGAAGGAGCATGATAAGAACCCCGGAAAGTTTACGGGTGACCATGGCGATGTTGTAGTAAGTGCTGTCCAAGCGCTGCTTGCAACAGGTGAAGGCAGTGGTGTGGTTTCCCTGCGCGCAGCAGACCTCGTCATCTCGACAAAGGCCCTGTCCACATCTCCGGATGGAATAAACAACTTTGCCAACAACGAAGCAAAAAGTGAACACTGCCAGCGTGTGGCATTTGTAGAAGAACATCGCTGTTGTCTTCCGCGGGATGAAATGAGCCAGTGAATCCCGGTGGGCAAGGCTCGAGAAACAGGAAGCATTAGGATCCACCCGTCGATAATCACCCTCAAGATGCGTTCGTGGAAACATTGACGCAGATCCACCGTCAGTGCGCTGGATGCCCAGGGGGAAAAAAAGTATAGAAAAAGAAAAAAAAATGTGGCATTAAATAATCAACACTCACTTAACTCAAGAATAGCTATGTTTAGACAACTAAATCAGCCCCAAGTATAACATGTGAATATGCTGTCATCAGGTCTAAAGTGGACATTCCTACCAGATTTATTATGCACTTAGTGGGTATATCGATGTCGTCTAGCATCTCGTAAACAAAGTCTTACGTACAAGAGCTTATTCATTTTCTATGAGGGTAAACAGGCGCCCAGGAAATCGACCAGTCGTGTCGGAAGCCCATGATTAATCGTGGGAGTGGGCATTAAAACAAAGAGCCCCCCAACCCCAAAAAAAGACAATGTTTCAGGACCATGGACAGCACTCATCAAGGAAGAGCAAGGCAGGGCGCTGTCCGAGGTCTGGACGCGATGAAACCCAAACCATTAAAAGCTGGCAAAAACACAAAAGAATTTCCAAGATGCAACATTAATATATTAATATTGCATCTTGTACATCTAAGGGTCAACCCAGGCCTCCGTTTAAAAGGCTGCAGTTGTTTGATTAGTATAAAGTGGATCTAAGTGCAAAACCCTGCTCCTGTATACACGGAGACAAAGGCCTGAGTAAGCCACATATCTAGTACTTCCAGTTATGATATATAGGTAAGAATATGAAAGAACAAACCACGTTTTAAAGGTATTTTAATAGGCTGAGTGGAGTCAAAAAAAAAAAAAATCACACAGATGTTAGACAAGTAAGCATAGCGAAAGAAAACGACAATGGAGCATTCTACTGGATGTGGTCAGCCAGCATTTATATTGCATCTTATACCTTATAACAATAACTAATCAATACATGATGAGTAGGTTGTGTGTGGTAATGGAGGGAAGTGCTCCTTAATAGCACGTCTGCTTTTCTGGCTTCAAAACAGCTGGTATTACGTTAGATGGTTGTTGTGGATGAGGAGAGGATGCATTGTGTGTTGTATATTGTGTGTTTGTGTTAAAAGGCGCAACCCTGCAATGCATGCTTCTGGCATCATCATAGTTGTTACATGGATCTAATATGTTTGAGTGCTTAAATCCCAATGCTAATTAAATTGCTTGCTAAACCCATCTGAGTTCTTGACCGAGAACTACAGGAAATTGAGGTTGAGGAAGTCGGGCATCAAATAATCCACAAACTTGCACTCCATCAACTTAATCGTGTAAAATACTTTTTGGGGAAAAAAAATAAAAAAAATCAGGTTTTATATTTGTACAGAAAATTCAAGAGTCGTAAAACATAATTTAAATTAAATGGAAGTGATTTAAAGATGGTAGACAGAGATGCTCGCAAGAAAAGCCTTACAAAATTATTTTAGATGAGATGAATCCACGTAGTGTGTCATCCTTCCAGGACCTGCAGGCCTGTTAGTCTGTTTGACTGCTCTGAAAATAGCAGCAGTAAAGTTTTTGTTACATCCACAGCGGTCTCCAGTGTGCTAAGTCTCAGGTGGGCCTGTCTTTTGGTGAAATTTGTTGGTGCCTTGTGGATGGCAGGACAATAAGGGGTCTCATCTGGATAGTCCTCCCTGTAAAACATCCACAGGGTCTCATTTAAAAATGTGAAAAGGATTTCCTTGAACTGCATTAAAAAGGTCAAATGCATAATTGAACCACAAAAAGAAAAGCCATATTTTACATAAAATCCAACAATTTAACCATCAGATTATAAAAAAGGCAAATGATCATGAAGTGAACATACAAGCTTTGTTTATTCTGATTTAACCATTTTTTCTTGCGTAAAGGATTAACATTAAGACACCATACCGTGTCTATATTATGTCTTTAGTTAAGAAAAAAAAGTGTCTTCATTTAAAAAAATCTAAATCAAAGCAAATACATATAAAATCTCCATTAGATTATATTTTACTTGCAATGAAATTATGAAAATGTCCAGTAAAAGTTATTATCTGGTGATCTCACCCATTTTGTTTTCTGCTTCTCTTTTCATCAATCCAGCAGAGGATTGGTGATGTTTGTTGTGCGGATAATGATGCATTCCTGGATGGACACGGAAAAAGCTGACAGACTCTTCAGGTCTGTTCTGAACTAAACTGTCCTGGGAAGTTGCTGAAGGCCTGGGTTTGACACTGATGGTAGTTTTAGGGGGCTCTGTGGATGGAGGCTCCTTAACCCGATGGGAGATGTCACAGCTTCTACAGTCCTGGTTATTCCCATCAACTGAATGCCATCTGAATATATGGAAATATAGTGAATTTAGTACAATGAAATGGAGATAGAAAAACAAAACATGGCAGCGTAACGCAACTTTAATATTTTGTACAGAGGAAGACGCTTTATAATATCATGGCACTTAAGAATGGAAACTTTGCTCCTCTTTCATATTACAACAGACCATATGATTATAAAGTTGTTGCATAACATTGTAATACCTGTTCTTGATAAACGAGCAAGCCCTGCTTTGTGAAGTGACATTTACACCGATTTGAACTGCGCTCAAGTAGCAGGTGATATAGACCTGTGGAGAAGAAATTTATATAGTGCAATAAAGTTAAGCTCCTCTTGCAGATTTGAGACAGATAATATAACCCTTAGACTGGCAAGGAGTTGGCACAATAGAGTTTTCAAAGTAAACCGGAAAGAGGTGACCAACCTGATTGCTGAGCTCTTGGTAGAACCTGAAGGCATCGATCTGGAAGCGAAGCTTGTGCTGCTCGACTCTTGGTAGAAAAGAGGCACTGGAGTTGGTTAGGTAAGCGTCAGCAAGACACCTGTTAAAAAAAAAAAAAAGATGTTGGCAAAACAGTCATATCAAAGAAGTTACAATGAAAAACTAGAATGAAAAATAACATCCGCTGATTTTGGAGTTGCTGTGCTTTCATATGACGTATTTGCATCATATTTTTGAGAACTCACCCATGATGCTCAATAAAGTCATATCGTAATGTTGTGTCTGTGTCGGGAGTTGCTGTGGCAACACAATGGTCAACAAAGACCCGTAGAGGCTTGTGGTTACCCATGATTGCTGATACTTCAAAGTGAATAGGATCACCCAGGAAGTATGTATAAGATCCCCTCTCAAACTGCCAGTCAGCTACAAAGATATTGAAATGATCTTTAAAACATGGCTGAAATGAAATCTTCTAAGGCAATAGTCAGAGAAACTAACATAATCACGTATTTGAAGAGGCAGCAACAAAACTGATGACCAGTCTGTCTATCTATCCAGTATTTACCAGTCATAAGCTGCAAACTGAAGTCTATCTGATCCTCTGTTGTGGCCATCGAGACAAAGGGAACCCATTCGGGCAGCAGGGATATGTCATCCACGGCATACACCCTAAAACAGACAGGTACACGTCTGTTACGGATCTTATCTGTCAAATTTGCAGGAAGACCAACAGGTTATTTTCTACAGAACACACTGATGTATTGTGTGAAAATATACAGAACTTACGTTTCATAATGACATTCAACTGGAATAGTTGCTCCATCCAGTCGAAGTAAACCATTTGATGAAGGTTCAGGTGAGTAGACCAGAACATTAGAATAGATAATCTTCTCTTTCGTCGACTAGAAAACAAGGATATTCTGAATAGTAATATGAAACGCCTGAGTAAGGTTTGTTAGAAATCAAGAAGCAAAATTGACGAGCTGGATTCCCTTCTATAGCATCTCTACAGTTTCACTAGAGCTTGACATATTGAGGAAAAAGGAGGACACTATCTTACTGAGAGTTTAGTTCCACAATCCATCAGACTGGCCTGGATGGTGAATTCCGCTGGGCCTGATGGGACTGATCTGCATACACCATCTTCACTCACTGAATCTGAACCCAAACGCAGATGTGCGACGTCCACCAGAAGGCCTGCGTCAAACATGTCAGCCCGAACCACAACCTCCATCGAATCCGGGTGGCACCTGACCACCACGGGTCGAGGCCGCACGATGACTTCCGCGGGATCTCGCCGTTTCACCGCAGTCACCTGAGGCTGAACGCCGCCGCCGTGCGTCCCGCTCGGGCTGTGAGAACGTGCTGCACCGGAGCCGTACAATAACCGGCTCTCAGAGGCTGAGTGAAGTGAAAGGAAGACAAGCATCCACCAGGCGAAGTTTCGCTTAAGGTCACGGTCCATTCTTGGTCTCCAGCATTCAGGTGCGGTAGGAGTAGCGTGGAATCACAACCGCGGAAATATCACCGCACATGGAAGCAATCTGCGGTGATTTGAACTCCTCACACGCACCTGTCGAGGTTGACCAATGGGGTCGTACTACACTTTCACTGCGAGTTAGTTGAGCTGAGTGACGGTCAGATATTTGGGTATTAGTATTCTATCTCTAGTGTATTATGAGAATGAAAGTCAGCCTATATTTTTACTGTTTGCGTGAGTTCAAAATCAGCAATAACTACAATCTGTGCAGCACCTCGGTTTCACGCTTGAATGATGTCAAACTGCACCTATTAAATACAATAGAGTCCTTTTTTTTGTTGTTGTTGTTGTTGGCAGGGTCCGGCTCAACCCTGAACTATCCACTAGGTGGCACCACAGCTGCACAACCGCACAGTTCAGTCTTCACGCGATATCGTCTAAATTCCATCGAATCAGTCCTCACGAAAACAGGCTAAACGTAGACTGCCACAGTTGATCATGTCAGCTGAATACTGATTCTTAATTAGCATGATTTGGTTTTTTTTTCCCTCACAGGATCCAGATCGGCTGTTTGATTGTAATGTTAGAATTAATGAAGCTACAATTGCACAATGCACCCAACCCTATTGGGAAACAGGACACTCTGATTGATCGAAGTCCTGTAGGCATTTGAAATACCAACGAGCACTGCTCTGTGTTTTGAGTTTACCTGTTGCCAAGCAATGCAAGAGACACAAAGAAGCTTTGGGTTATTCGTGGTGTTAAAAAATGCGTAACAAACATTTATTCGCCTTGAATCCGTATGACACCTTGTTGATATAGAAAGTTATTTGAGTAAATTCCATATTATTCCATTAGGTTAGGCTACTGTTCAGCATTTTATTTAATCTATTTTACTATGATAGGTATAGGGTTAATGCATACTTCCCTTTGTCCTTGTGTAAATTACTTATTATTTCATTTGTCTCTTTATTTCTAGAAGGTCTAGCAGGTTGATTAATAGTTTGTATAGGCCAGTGTGTTGCTAACCTTTTACTCTGCAGTATTTTTTGCATTACGTCACCCTGCTGTCCTACCTTCTCTCCCACGTTGGAACCACTTGTTACGCGGTCTTTCACATTTCCTGCAGCGAGAACATCATAGGTCTCTCTCAACCCCAGTAGCCACAAATCTCTGTGGTTCCAGTTCTAATGAACATGAAAGATATGTAAACTGAAACAAAGATAGATTCTACTTTCTGTCAGGGTTTTTAAGTTTTTTTTTTATACCTGCCCTTTCAGAACACCTGTCTCTGTGATCTGGATACTTGGCAGCGTTTGGCCCTGGTCACGTCCTCAAGTCCAGTATGTGTAAACACATGAGTTGGTGTCTTTGTAACCAAACAGCTATATATGGAGATTCCACCGTTAATTCTCAGCTGTCAGGAAAGTTATCCTTGATGTTAAACACAATGACACTGCTGTCTTTCTGTAGACTTTAAGTTCATCTTTTGTCCTTATTGCTTAGCCCAAATTCTAACTCTGATCCATATCAGATATTACTTTAATCCATTTGTTCCAGTGTACACAAAAATACATGTTAAGTGGCTTTCACATCCTTATGCATAAGACTTTATACAGTCACTAATAAGCTCAAATGAAAGGAAGTTGATCAATAAAACTGGACTTTCCAAATGAAGTGTGAATTGTTCTGTAGGTCAATATTTGAGAAGGTGGTGCCAAGCTGTTACAGGAAAATACACTCACATATGTCATAAAGGCCAAGGAAATCATAGGACCTTAATAAACAAACCCAGACATTCTAAGTAATTCAAACTGTTTTTCCCCAAATTTTTGTTCAAAACATGTTGTTGGACACAATGAAACTGTCAGTCATTTGAAAATCAGGAAAGTCCTCTAATCGACAGTAATGTAGCGACCAGTCTCTGTAAACTGTTTTGTTGGAGGGAATATTTCATGAAACATATAAAATAATGTATTTGCAGGAATTAAAATGAGCGAATAAATGAATGATGACTTTTTGATGCAAGAAAAAAAGTTTATTTGATGATTCTGATACAGAAACAAGTGAATGGAATGACAATAAATAGCCCCCAAATAAATAGTCCAGAATAAAACAAATACTGTGTATAAATAAATAAATAAATACAAATGTTAAATATAAATCAAATGACAAAAAGAAAAGGTATAAAGTACAATGAAGTGTTTCCTGTCATCACTTGATAATTGGCTTGATAAGTTATGTGTTTTACGTGTCTCCATAGCTGTCTATAAATCTACTGATCTCTCAATTAGGATTTATTTAGTGTGTTCACCAGAGCTGATGAACCCTATGGCTCTGTTGATTGTGATGGTGCGGATCTGGAAACCCTTCAGCACTTTACAGAGGCTGAGTCTTTCGTCATAGCTGCTTGGACGACGTGCAGAAACCTTTAGAAAAGAGAGAGAGAGGGATGTATTAAAGCTACATGGCTGTAACTAGGCTTAAAATGAAAAAAAAAAAATCAAATAAACACCAATTTAATCCTAACAAGTTCAAAATCATCCACCAAGTTAAGAAATACCCCAGCTGTATTTTAAAAAAGGTTTTCATGTGATCAGAAAATCCCGTACCTCCTTTAAGGCTGAGTCTCCAGGCAGTGACCACGAGAAGCAGTTCTGTTGAGCAAAGAATTCATCGAATTTAATATCTCGACACTCAGCAGCTCTTTATTGCGATGCACTTATTAGTCTTTATACTGTCCGTTTATTTATCTTCAACATCTGCTGTATAAGCTTGCCACAAGTCAAAGTCAATATGTTGAATCTACTGGTGAAAAGGATATAAAACGACAAAAAAAAAGTTTATTTAAAACGAGCACCTCCATGAGTTCTCTGAGGCTCAGCAGGACAGTAGGATCGAGGAATCTGTCAGGGTCTGGATGAGCAGCAAGAAAGTTGTAGTAGTGACGTAGATCCTCTCCGATGTTTGTCAGACACAACTCCTAGATGGCAAAAAAAAAAAAAAAAAAAAAAGAAGAAGACGATTATGGAAGACAACATATAGACTATCAGACAGGCGTTGTGTCAATGACTGTGTTTAACCTAGTGTTCAGTTTAAAAGCCTGGCTTGAATTTTACAGAAACAAGTATAGAAAATGTTTTTGTTTTTTTTTTTGTAAAGGAGCACGAAGCCCAACCTACCTGATCAAACTGTGATGCAGTGAACCCAGAGCATATCGAATCCTGTGGGATAAACGTACATTTAAATGTAAGCATTAAGAGCTTCACAGTAAGAACAATGGGTGACACATATGGGCAGAAAATGTAAACGCGGGGGAACATTGCAACACGTTAGAATGTGCTGATGAATACATTTTTTGGCAAGATGTTTTTTCACAGGTAAAGTTAAGCTGTTTACCCCTGGTGCACAGACAGACGCTGTACTAGTGCCCGTGTTCAGCTCCACATTCTGCTTTGTGCAGTCGATTCCAGTGAACAGTTCATTCTACGAAAATGAAAAAAAAAAGAAAGATTTTTATTAAGCGCGTATGAACTGAACAGGCATATTAATGTTGAGAGTGTAGAGTTCTGCGTGGGCCTACCTGTCTGAGTGCGTCAGTGATGTTCTTTAGGAGCGTTCGTGCGTAGAAAACACAGGAGTCTGTCATTGGTCCATTGCCCGTCACTGGCAGAGACCGGCTGACCTGCCAAAAGGGACCGAGCAGCAGCAGCAGCAGTGCAGGGGCGAAGTCTGGAAAATAAAAGACACATGTCAAGTCTCAACCACTTTGTCGCAAAGAGAAGATTCAGTCAGCGTAGGTTATACTCACAGAGGTTGACGAGCTGCATCTCGGATCAGACTGTTTTAATGTACTGTAACTGGCTTAACTCTGAGATCCTTAAGTGTTTTATACCCAGACCCAAAAAACAGGGATTTCCCTACACTAACACCTAACTGCAAATTGAAAGTGCACGCTCAAGATTGCATCATTTCCTTTTTTTTTTGTCTCCCACTCCATATCGTTAAATAGTGATTTGGTGAAACTGGAATTAACATAAACACACACACACACAAAAAATGTTTGTCTTACATTTTACACTAATGTTGAGGTTAACATGGAGCTTCACATTGATGACTGTGCTTCATTTCCAAAGAGGAAAAAGTGAAAGCGTTTTGACAGAAATCATTTTACTGCATTCATGTTGACAATCCTGAATGTATCAGTCGACACAGATTGACTATGAAATCTGAACAATGTTATATGTCTCATTTTGTTCATCTGCCGCTCAGTTTACTGGTTTTTCAAACGCTCCAATCATCACGTGAGTCTTTTCAGTGTTTTTGTGAATGTAAAAGAATCGAAGTGATGAAAAATACGTTACTGCCCTCACGTACGGACAGGTGTTTTGTTTTTTTTCAGTACTAATGGCTTCATCTAATTTATTAAATGAATAATCGTTAAAAAAAAACACCTTCGGCAACTGATCTGCAGACTTACTAACCACTAAATGTGTGTTACAGTCAAATGAAAGCTTTACAAAGCCACTGTCTTTGTTTTTTTATATATATATATTAGAATGTTAATATTGATAATAATTCAACTGGTTATGTTTACGTGTTCGACATGAGTTGTTCTCCTCTTGTTCTTCATGCCTCTGCTCTGTTACATAAGTGTGAGCAGTGCAAACGTGAAATGTCACTGTGACTTTTTGAGAACCACAGATTGAATGTGTGAATGAGAGCAGACTCATGTTGCGCTTCATGAAACTTTTTTTTTTTTTCAGCAGAAGAGGCTGGGACACACACACACACACACACACTTGAACCATTTATTATTAGATGTTTTTTTTTTTTGTTTGTTTTTTTGGGGTTTTTTTTTTTACAACCATCTTACGGTACATTAATCAACAAAGCATACAATAGAAAAAGAAATTGTAACTTTGTGTAAATGACATTCTTAAAAAGCGAGTGAAAACACGGTTGAACAAAGCCAGACAGCAAGGCATGTCCTTCATCCTTTCCATAAAGTGTCTTTTAACATTTACACACAGTGTCCATAATTATTTTAAACAAATAAAATAAATATACGTCTAGGTTTAAATGTATGAATATATTTGTTTTACATCTCTCATTTACCCATTTGTAGCATTAGTAAAGTGAGCATAACAAAAATCACATTGCATATATTTATTCTCGAGGATGTTCCTGTCAACATGCCTCCACGTTTGCTTTTTCTATCCCTAGGAACTCAAAATAATATTTGTACCACATCTTGTCAGTTGGCCAGGAGAAATGTGTCTAAATGAAGTTCCTATGTTTTCCTGTATACCTCTAAGTACATCTTCAAAGCAGGTGGAAACCGTGCGATAGCAGCTACTGAGTAATATCCAATTTTATGTGTCCTACTGATGTTTGTGAAGCCGCTGCGGCGTTTAGACCCCACCGTGAAGCTAAGCTGCAAACCTGCACAGATACAGATTATTTATCATTTTCTGTTGCAACACCTCGGATAGTAAACATTTAATAGTGAATTCTAATGTTAAACAGCGATGACATGGTGTTTTGTTTTTTAGTAAAGTTAGCATATATAGATAAATCCATCTGTTCTTCTTGACTAATATGAGGACGCAAAACTTATTGATTATGGTTTTCACTCAAATGTGGCCCACGGAAGCTCAAACGGTGCAGGTGCTCTGTCCAATGCACACCAAATGTAGGTGTCTAAAATCATGAATCAGAATCAAGAGGTAAACAAGGGTTGGGTGTTGAATTAAATCAAGATGTCTTCCCCTTCATTCTGCGAAATATACCAGGGTGGAAGTGAAAAGCCTGCACAAACTCAGCTGTTTCATGTTTCATGATGTAAGGTGTGATCACTCAGCTTCTGTTTGTCTCAGCATCCACTAGTGCAATATGTTAATCAAATGTGTGCAATACTCGATGGCGCATTTATTTCTCTAAAGACAGTCAGCACAGATGGAGTTTCATTAGTAACACTGGTGAGAGTCCATGTAGCGGGAGTTTTGATGGCGTGCAGACAGATACATGTGTAGACAGGGTGTTTATTTAGAGAGGGATTTCTCTGCCTGGTGTCTCTGATGGGTGTGAGCGTGCCTGTCACAGGAAAGAGAAGAAATTGATTCACGTCAGTA
>JAPQRN010000010.1:10964909-10990591 GCA_037367275.1 Coranthus polyacanthus
TGTGCGGTGACGTTTCCTGGCAGGACCAATAAGCAGCGCGTTGCTCTAATCAGTACATTGCTTGCACCTGTGTAAAACATCAAGCCTTCCACGCGTGGTTAAGAGACAGTCAGGAATGTGGAAAGAGCTTATTTGTGGATGTTAAAGACGTGTTATGAACCGTCTTTGTGGATTGGGTGCGATGAACAGAATGGTCCTTTATTTCCCCTTTTTAATTTTCAAATAAATAAATGGAGCGTAAAGAGGACTACCCCTAGGATGGTGAAAGACGGGGTGGATTTAGGTTGACTGACCATAGGCTGTATTGTCACTGAACCACTGCTCAGTTGTTTCTTGTTTGAGCTTCAAACATTTCAGGAAATGTCAAAGTTTGTCAACCGCTGTTTCAGAGGCGAAGAGTGACTTTAAGCCAAAAAATGAAGAAAGGAACATTTGAACAAGCGCACAAACCCAACCTGCCAATGAAGCTGTAAAACAAGTAGGCCGTGAGGTGTGTTTTTTTTTTTTTTTTTTTTTTTTTTTTACATATTTATAGAGGCACAAACAGTCAAACGGTGGAACACACAGTGTTACCAAATTCTCTTCAAAATCTAATTTCAGTTCATTCAAAAACACGTCAGTCTTGTTTTCTCCTTTGTGCAGATTAAGTTCAGAGAGTGCACAGTAAACACTCAACAGTAGCCATGCATACTTGTGTTTCATTCAGTAGCACAACCAGTTTGCCAGCAGCCGCAATTAGGTAAGACATTACATTTAACCATAGCTGTAAAGTTTTTCATCTCCAAGGTTACCGACAACACTACCAAGTGTGAAGCACTGATGACAATTTGACAAGCACTAAGGTCAGTGTTTTTTATATATATATATATATGTAGAGAGAGACATGGGGTATTTAATAGTTAATGATTCTATTCCTATTTGGTGTACTGCTTCTTGAGTGTAGAAGTTTGTGTGATTATTTTACTGTTTCATCTGATTGTAGGAGAAAGGAAAAAAAGAAAGTACAAACGTTGTGATTGCGTTAATCTGTTTTAGTACAAATACACTGGCTTCATCTTTCCAGAAACAAAGACGATGTCCAGCTTTCCTCGTGAGTTTCCTCCAAGCGTCTCGTTTGAGGGTATTTCAGCCTCTCGCAGAGCTCAATAATGCCATCAACAGGTGCCGCTCCTTCCACATTAAAACAGGATCTCGGTAAATCCCTCTTGAATGACGATGTAAGACAAACGACAACAGATGCTGCATCAAATCTGTGTCTTACTCAAGATCACCTTTATCGTCTGGATAACGAGTTGTTTCATTTCTATTTTTGTGATTTGGGTGAGAAGATGCAGGAAGGCTGTTCACAGTCTGTCAGTGACCCGGCCAGACATCGTATCAGAGCTGCAGGAGTTCTCAAATACAACCGTGAGTCTGACAACCACAGGCTCAACATAGCAACAGTTCTTCCAGAGGTACTAAGATCACATTTCTACCTTATGTTCAAATTTGTATCTATAGTACAACGATATGGCTTCATGTTGCTCAGTTTTTCCACTTTCGAAATGTGTTGCAAGTCCCAACCTTCAGCAGAATGCCACGTACAATGTGAGCACTGTGGGCAAAAGGCCAGGCCTTCACTGGATCTAACGTGGGTACGGGAGCCTGAGGTGAGGAAACGGTGAATGAACCGAGCCAGATTCCCAACCGGAAAATCAGACACGGTGCTTCCTTTTGTGTCTTTACTCTCCTTTCTCTCTTAGACAGTTCCACTCTTCTGCTGTTCCCATCGCCAGCAGCTGTGTGAGCTCATGGTAAAGCAGAGGCGCTTGGTCGAGAGAAAATATAACCTGAGGACCGGTAGGCTGACGACGCCAGAGGACGAGCCAACGGCAGAGCTGTTCATCCAAAGCAGGGAGATGGAGGAGCGCAACAATTTTATGATAGACTTGCCGAGCGTGCTCAGGTACGAACTCTGCTTTTTGAAATGCCTTCATATAAATATTGTGTATGTTTACACACAGAGAACCACACAAATACACCACATTTAATGCGAATCTCAACAAAAATGTGTGGATAGGATTATTGTCAGTAGAAATGTGTATCTTTTTGCAGAATACAACCTGAACTGAGAGTCCTTGAGGATTACTCAATCCAACTACCTGTAGTAGAAACCTGTGAGTAACTTCTCAGTAAAACACATTTCATTTTCAATCCATTCATCAAGTCACGACTCACGCGACTGTGGAAAATGCCTTTGATATCTGTCTTCGTATGGTCGACCTAGTGGCAGGGGAAAACAAAAAGAGAACGTGACCGCAAAGAACTTGGTGAGACTGATAAGTTTGTTCTGTGCTATCGCTTAGACGCCCCGGTATCAAAAGTCTTCAGCTTTCGCCTCTCTTGTGCGCCTCAAGAAGGATGCTGGGCGGTGACTGCTAGCTGCCCAACCGAGAGCGAAGCAAAATGGAAAGTCGAGGAGGTGCAGGTCCCTTATTGTGACTGCAAGCCACTTCAGTTCGGCATATGTCATCAGCATCATCAGGTACAACGATCCACAACAACAAAGCAATAATAAAACACCAAGCAGATTCTAAAAATACTATCTCAAATTCTTACCTACGCAAATGTCACAGAAACTTACAATTTCTCAGAATATTGAACGTGAACCCTTGTATTTAAATACATATACTGCCCTCATGTGGTCAACACTGTCTGATCGATGCATAAACTACGCAGAGACCATGTAAAGCAGTTTTGAGCTTTGTGTAATATTTAATATTTTTAATGAATAAAAACAGGAAGTAGTGAATGCATTTATTGCCTTGTGCACTCTCATATATTCACAGGATGGGACAGGCTCTCAACAGAAGTACTATTCAAATGGCATGAAATTTCTCACCGTGTTCCCCGACGGCTCTGCTCAGGTTTTGTATCCACTCAGAAAGACTTTTGAATCACGTGATGGCTTTGACAGAGAGACAAAGAAAGGATTCAAAAGCAGTAATGTGGGAATTTATGGAGCGGACAAACGGGCGTTTTAAGATTGCACGTGAAATACACTATCACTCGGCGTTCCCATCCTTATCGCCACGGTAACAGTTACCCCTCAGGTCGTTTGGCTGTTATTGTCGTGGTCACTGGAGAAAATGGAAGGGTCTGCATTGTTCACGATGACACCCCTGATCAAGCAATCAGAGCTGTGTTCCAGTCTGACGGCAGAGGGACCTGTTATCACAGCAATGGAAACATATGGTACAAAACAATCTGTTTTTTATAGATGCATTTTTGTATATGTGGCATTCATTAAAATACACTATTATTATTTTAACTCAACAGGTTGTTTTTCCAACAAATCATCTGATGTATTGTTGTAGGACAGCATTACTGAGGTTAAATGTATGTTTTCATGTTGCAGGCTGACCATGGACAGATCAGGAGGTCAGCGTCTGGATCAGGAGGGTGCCAGCGTTCACAGGTGGACATGGAGCAGTCTGAGCTTCATTCCCACTTCCCTGAGACCCATCTTCCTGTCCATCAACAGAACCGTTGGGCTCAGAGTCCTGGGAAAGGAACAAGTGTTTGTCTCCTTCCTCGCAAGAGGCCGACAGACAAAATTCAGCGTGGGTGCTTTCTGTAATCAGGTACACGAGGAACATTGTTTTAGTGATTTTAGCGCATGTATTTCTGCAGTTATGCTGTTGTGGTTTAAACGAACCCTTAAATCGCTTAAAGAAGTGACTTAAATGGTTTAATTTGATATTGTGTGTCTGCTTGATAAAACAAAGCCTCTTTTTCTGGATGTAGATTAAAGTTCACTTCAGTCTAACTGGAAGAAAAACGTGTAATTGCTATGTGAATAATTGCTAGGTGCATAATAGCACTTGTGCAAGCACAACATGCTGAGTCAGATTGGACAATGTGTTATTTTTTTCAGGATGACTGCAAAAGAGATGGACTTGCTTCAAGACCGTCAGTACTGAAGGAGGAGCTGATAGTGTTGGCTGCCCAAATTAAGATCCAGCTTGTCATTCAGCAGCTTCACCAGTACCTGATGACTCCATCCCATCCCAAACTGTCGAGCTCCACACTAGCTCCTCACCTCCACGCTCTCACACAAAGGCTTTTGGAAGTCTGTAAGAATGCGATAATGAGTGAGAGTGAAAAAGATTTTATCCATAGGTGTCTCCAGTATTGTCTTTGACATACGTGGAAATAACACTGACTGTAGCCACTGTATCCTGTTAAGATGAGGTGAAAAAGGAGAATTGGGGAAGAAACCTTTATATTTACTCATATGTGGATGTGGTTTAATGGGGAAGAGGGTCTGCAATCTGTGTGTTGTTTCCAGTTTTTGTGATACATTTTAAACTATTCTTTGGAAGATTTAAATGTTTTTCTATAATATATATTTTTTCTTCCAAAAATGACTTATTTATTCATTTAACAAATGTAATGAGTAGTATTTGGATTCTGCAACATCTATCCATGCAATATAGTGTAATTTCATCATCTTACTTTGAACCTAAGGCCACATTTTACACCTGGACAGGTAGCGTGTACTAACACAACAAAAGCCTACCATCATAAACTGTAACCCTTTTAACGTCATAAAATACAACCACAGATCTCCATTTCTGCACAATATTTTTCTTTGAGGTCAGGAAAACTCGCCTAACCCTAAACCTAGGAGCATATATAAAATAAGTCAGGCCAAATGTTAAGTCACTAGCCACGAAGTGTACGACAGGAGTCCCCTCATTTTATTAACCTTGTTTAAATCGGTTTTGTCTCAGCTGCTTAAATCGGTACAGAGCCGCTAGTCTCGCTAATAACATTAGGTTGAGCAGATGGGTAAAAGATATGCGCTTAGAACAGAAAAGCCAACAAGAAATATTGCATTGTCCTCTTCTAATTCTCTTTTTTTTGTTGTTTTTTTTTTCCTTTTTCTACGCTTTGCGTCACATGGGATTCCACCAAACCAGTCGTCAGTAACTCAAACACCACAGGTTCACAGTTAGTTACAATATGTTTTATTAATCATTGTAGCTTTCTCCAAGTTATGTAAATATAAAAATTATTCAGAAATCATACCAAGACACGATTCCCCAATTATATTTTCACAACAGTGATAACATTCTACGTGTTGCATTTTCTACATGGCTAAGCTACTCATAGAACATTAAACTTAAAATTCTACATATGGCTCAGTGGTACAAACGACAGGGTTGTTTTATTCACATAGATTAATTATATGCAACAAGTTAAAGACTGTAAGAATCAATGTTAAATCTCTTCTCATGGGACCACTGATGTCACCAGGATGAAATCTGCAGTAGAATGAATATTACAAGAAAATGACCGGCACTGTTGCCATGGATCCCACTCTGGCGTCAGGGGCGGGACATCTCAAAGGGGCATAGTGAAGGGTGATGGAGGCATCCAGTCTGCGCTAACAGTCTCACTGCCTTCAGCGCAGACCTTCATAAACATCACTTCACAGCCTGGTGAGAAACCCACCTCAAACCTAGAGAGTAAGTGTGAAGATAAAACATGAGTACTTTCCACTGGGCAGTATGTTTTATATGTAAGAAAAGACAAGAAAATACAATCTATTTTCTTACATGGAGGGGCTTGTAGCTCCAGCCAGGAAGTAAAGGGCAGGGTTAAGAATGGTGGTGTGGTCTTGTGTTCATGTGCACGTTCATCTTCATCTCATTATCCAGGATTTGCACAAGTTGCTGCATGGAGGGCAAATGACCCGACTCTAGTTTTGACCACACTGGCACATCTATAGGTGGACAAAGCACAAAAATGAGCATGGGTGTGGCCACTATACAATTGTTTGGCTACTGTAAGCCCTTTCCCAAAACTGAGACTCACCATTTAATGTGATTTCAAAAGCTCCTGTAGACATTAACTGGTTTTCAATCATATTGCTAAGGAAGAACACCATCATGCAGGCATAAATCTGAAAGAACAAGAGGACTTTGAGTTAAAATATTCAACAGTTTTTTAAATCCACATTCTCATTACTGGGAGTGGTTTACATATACTATTTATTTGCATGTTTTACCCACTATACAGAACTGTGGTGCTCGAATGACACTTTAACAGAAGGTGCTTTAGGAAACTTCGGAGGGGAGACAACGCTAAATTAGGACAAGTCACTGCACAAGCCAACAAGTCATTTCAGTGCAGTTTAGTTGTTGCTGCAGTCAAACTAATAAAACTTATTAGTACAGTATTTTCTATATTTCTATGTCTGTAATTAGTTTCAGCTTTGCCTAAAAGAATTTCATGTTCTTTGAGTTTTTATGGATATCAAACATGTGTCCCTTCATAGATGAGACAGTGACTGTATGGAGAAATTAGTTTATGACCAGAATTTCCACTCCCTCAATTCCACTGGTGTCTTTTTGCATCTTCTGTGACCACGTTTGCTTTCTCTTTGCAGACTGATTGTCCAAGTGTGGCACATTCTCGGAAACAGCTCTCATTGGTTGATGAGATTACGGACCAGAGAGATTATAGAATATCAAATTGCAGGGCCTGAACAGTCAACAAGACTGTTTTTTTCCCCTTAATGTCATTTGATTTTTGACAGCTGTCAGGATGTAACTATTATTACTAGAATCATTCTTTAAATACACGTGTAAGCCTGGAGACCTTAAGACACTCTACAATCAAGCCAATGTGTCTTAAGCATAATAAAAAGAGTAGCTCTATTATCAAAACAAGGACACCAAACTAAATGCTAAAAAACTAGCTAAATACTTCTATTTAGTTATTTCCTGCCAACCAAAACTAGAATACAGAGCCTTTTAAGCCTTAGTTTCCCCTTCAAAAAGGACAGTCAATTATGCCAGAAATGAAATGATAACTAATTTAAGCTTCTCCCTTTGAGCCTGTGGTATGCCTGTAACTCTGGGATTGTAGACTGAAGCCAAACAACACAGTCTAAACACTCTGAATCAACTGCTAATGAAATCCCATGGGCTTCACATATACTTGGCAGAGTTAATCAGGGGTTTTCCTGCAAGAGAATTGCTCACTATCACTACAGTCTAAACTGTAGTGATACATAATTGTCATTATTATACCTCATTGGCTTAGTCTATTTCAGAAAAATGGCAACTTGTATCAGTCAACATGGAAAAGTTAAGTGCCGTGACAGTTGGCACCAAATGATGGCAAACAGACAAGACAGATGGACAACACACAGAACAGCAAAAGGATCCCCCTCACTACATAACTGATACACTGGGGCAAGTTTGGTGGAAAAATACTGCAGGTTTTTACAGTTATGCTCTGGAAACAAAATGATAAAGACACACATGCTGACCCCTAAATCCCCCCCACATTATATGCCAGGGGGATAAGAACTATACACATGAAATCAAAATCCAGGAAACCTTACCTTATTTGCCTGACCCCACTCCCAAATGCCAGGGGCTTGCATACCAAAAAGGGCAAATGGGTCCCTGCCGATAATAATCAGCCCAATCACCAGCAGTTTGAACATAGACAGGAAGGAGGCGATGTGTCTGATGGAATAAAACAAGACACAGGCTTTAAGTTGACATGCAAAACAAAGCATATCAGCTTGTTAGATATGTCAAAAAGAATATGAAGATCTATAACAAGTTTCTGGAGACAACTGTAGGCAAATTATTTGCTCCCTGATACAAGTGGGCAGAAAAAAGGGTTTGGTCTCAATTTCTATAAATTGGGTTTCATTGTGCAAACGATGAGAGTAATCTCTGGAGTGTTTATTAACAGTTGCACCGATGAGGACCTGAGGGTTGAAATCACACTGCACCTTTTTACACCTGGGAGAACTGCACAAAGCACTCTCACAACAAAAAGCCTGTGATGCAAATATAGTGTATTACCATATGACTTTTAAAATGCCTGTTACACTTGTTAACACTGCAACAATCAGAAACATTTCTTGACAATTCTAAAACATGCAGGGCAAACTGAACACATTTACAACCTAAATGCATACTGAAAATCCAACCAAACAAACAGCACACATGAGACAATTTTTTAATGTTCGTTATACATTAGGTAATTATTATTTTTGAATTTGTCAATTTTAGGACAAGTAGCTTCATCTGAGTGTATAAAACTACTAAAGACAAGTCCACGGCCGGATAAGCCCAACTGCATGAGAATTTCTTTAGTCAAATCACAGCTAATCCCTGGCGGCTTTAGGCTGCTCTAATAAAGCTGTATATAATCCACTTGTAACAAGGCAGACAATCTCTCCCTTACCGGTAGAGGGGAATAGGAAGATAGTTCTCCCCTTCAATGCGGATGTCTGGGTACCGCTGGTACAAGGCCTGCGTGTACTCCTCAAACACCCGCTTGTACCCTCAGGAAATGCTGTGGGAAAACAAAAAACCTGTTAGACACTGCACAGCTGCAAGCACAAACAAGAATAAAAGTCAGCCACAACAAACCAGTCAACTGAAAAGGTAGATGTCAACCTGGCCTTGAGATCTGGCATGTGAATTCCAACCTTATCGGTCAAATCCTGAGCTGCGGTTTTTGTTCTCACCGGAAAAAGTTTTACTGACAGTGTGACATTCCAGTTAGCTGCTAGCATCATGTTAGCTTAAGTCTGTATCATGCTCCTATGTGACACAGCTTAGGAAATAATTATCAGACCACCTGTGATTTTCTGTAGAAATTCAATACAACATACCCTCTCTTCTTGGAACATTAATTGTTTCTAGATTATTTTTCTGCATCAAGTGTCTTCAATTCATGTAACTTTTTACTGAAAACATTGGGGTTTTGTTGTCATTAACTTCGATGCAGCTCTACTTCTTTATTTAACTTGTAATGCAAATATTTCGTGTGTCTTTTGCCATCTTTTTGCCTCACATTTGCACTCAAGAAACCCCTAATGGCTTTAGGAGTAACACTTATAACAAATGTTGACTTTTCACTACTGATAATTATTTCCAATGCTGTATATTTGCTTTAGAGACAGGAAAAGCAACGTTAAAGTCAAAGCATAGTTGTTACTTAGCGTTTCATGAATTTCCACCTGTGGATGAATAAAGTTTCTCTGTATCTTTAATTAACATTTTAACACTGACTACTACAGATAACACACATCATTAAGCTTGCGTGGAGTTAAAATAACAGCATCCTATTAAGATTTTAAAGTCTGGCATCGGCTTCTTCTACAGACACCTGATATCATACAGACCTCGGGATAACTCGGAGAGACCTTTACCCTGAACTGGTAACAATGAACAAAACGTTTAACTTTTGCTCAATGATTAATGCAAGAAACGGGCGGAGTAGAGCGCCGTTGACAGGAAGTGGCATGTTTTCGACGAAACGACCACTAGAACTGGCAAAAAATAGAAACTTCCGCTAAATGAATTTTCACAATGTGTCTGGACAATGTCTAATTTTGCAGATAAACAGATATGGTGCCACGAACGCCCAAAATCTAATATATTGACATTACGATAAAACAACCTCCTGTTAGCTAGCTTCCATCGATATTCGGCCTGCGATGTTGTTAGCCGAAGTTTAGCTAGCTTGCAATGACTCGCCAGATTTTTCCCCCTCCTGCTTACCAAATTTGAAACTTGAGAAGGGGCCCTGTCGCGAACTGCATCTTCATCTTTTTCACGCCACTGCTGTCACCAGACGTGGCGCAGTACAGCGAGAAAACCCCCAAGAGAAGGAGCGAAAAACGCAACCACTTCATCGCCATCCGTTCCGGGGTTTGTGTCAAAAGAAAAGGCTGGTTAATCTCTACATTTCGTTACTGGTTGGTCCCTCCTTTTCCTCTCGCTCTCATCTTGGGTTTTAAACATGGCAGGTCCACACCTTTAGCGCCCCCTACTGCTCTGGCATTCAACAGATAATATTGTGACAACACACTTGCTGCCGTTTTGCGTTAGTTTTACAAACACACAGATATTTTACATTTTCTGAATTTTACAGCAGTGGAAGCTGCCAGTTTCTCATACATAGCAGATGTTCACTTGTTGCATTTGATTTAAAACCAAATTCTTGCTATGATTTTTTGTTCCAAACCAAAGTTATTCCAGGTTTTATGTTTCCGTTTAAAAGCTATAGCCCACGTTGTCTTTGTCCAAAATACATAATTTACACACTCAATAATGTGTCAAAAATTATAATACTTTTGCTTCCTCATTGGTGTCAGGCAGCTGGACCAAGGTCTACAATTTAGTCTTTTATTTGCTTTTATTAACTGCTGGCTGGCTCCTTGTTTGTTTGTTTTTTTAAGCTGTCTATGTCTGGTGAGCCACTTCTGTGCACAATGAAGATCTATTCTATTTTTTGATGACACGGGGACTGTGAAACGTGAAAACATCCAAACCACAGAGAAAAGTGCTACAGCTAAAGTCACATCTTAGGAGACTTTGTGTTAATAGTGTTGAATACCTTTTATTAATACACGGCAACAATAAAAACCAACGATCGCTTCAACAGACACAATTTTCAATAAAATTTTCAATAGAATAAAACTGGTTTATGCAGGTGAGATTGATCTTAGTGGTTCAGCCTTGCCGTTCTCTCCTGATCCACAGCAGACTGCAAAGCCAGTACGGTCTCTGCAGATAACAAGCAGGACAAGACAAGAATAATTTATAATATATTATTACATAAGTAAATGAGCAAAATACATTTATTTGCAAAGAAATGCTTCCTTTTTTAATGTGTTTTGTCAGTTCAAAAGATGGATTCTCTGTAGTATTCACAGGCTCACTGGATGAGCAGTTTGAAAATGTTATGCTTACTGTACTGAAACGCATAATCGACATCTACAAACCCAGTAACTTCCGTGAATGATCCACCAGGTCGGGAAGTCCCGTCTCGATATTGTATGAGGTCTGCTCCATTGCCACGACAAGTTCGTTTGCCCTCTGAGAAGCAGTAAAAAAAAAGAAAAAAAGAAAAAGTGTGAGCTCTTATGGAACAAATTTGTAAAAAACACAATTATGTTCTGAATGATTTGAAGTATACCTTAAGTTCTACATAAACGTTATCCTCCAGGTCTGCCACATGAGATATGGCATCATACACACTGGTATCCACCAACGATTCCTACAGTGCACATTATTACCAGACTTTAGGTGAATTATTCATGATAAACAGTAATGGATATTAATCATTTTGGATGAAGCTGTGCAGCCTGACCTCCGAGGAGCTATTTATGGGCTCTTGGGCCTTAGCTGCTCCGCTTTGTTTGGAATTGCTATTCAGTTCCTTCACCCTGTCAAACAGCAGAAAAGACATCTGAAGCTTTTTTCTTTGCATTCGGTAAATTCTTCTTTAACCAAAGAAGTCTGAAAAAAATGCATTTAGAGGCAAAAATACATAGAAATCATACAGGGCATATACCTGTCTGCGTAACGTAGTGTATTCATTGTGTATTCACATGAGGACATGCTGGGAGACACCATTGCAATCTATTGAAAAAGGGAAACGATGCATTTACATTCATACTCAGATACATTCACACTCAGAATTCAGTTTTTGCATTACGTGTACGATCACTGTAATGACATTAAATCAGTATGAAAAATCAAAGAATTTGGTCTTAACGAACCATGCAGGTCTTGGACTTGTCTCCAATGAAGGAATCCCTGAGGACCTTGGTCAAAGTGCTCATCCGGAAAGGAATGTGATCACTGTTCTTTCCCAGTGAACGAATGCACTCCTGCAGAACACAAGAGTGTACACGATGGCATTTTACTTGTGATTTTCAACATCCTCTACATGTACAGAGGATGTATTTTTAATATGGGGTCTGACGTCAACATAGTTCAACAAAGAAAACGGACTCTTGTCTATACATATAATCGTCCAGCGTGTGCCTGTCGGATTCATATCAGCCATAGTCTACCTTAAGAGCCAGGAGACTGCGGTTGATCTCAGCGGTCTCAACCAAAGTGCTGCGGTCGTTGCTGCTGACGTCGGTGCCGCGCTCATTGCCAGCCAAATCGACCAATGAAAACTTTCCGTGCAGCGTTGTGGCGCGGTCATTGCGCCGTAGCACAATCTGGAGGATGGCATGAGAGCGGGATGAGTTGGCATTGGCTGAAGTCTGGCCTGATGTTCTGAGACACAGTGACAGAGGGAAAGGGAAGGATGCCATGTAAGTGCTAAATTTCATGAGCTAAAGGAACGACCGGTGAGAACAACTTGGTCAGATCTTGTAAAAAACTGACTCAACATTTCATTATTTAATAAGAGAAAAGACGTTTGTCTGATCTGTGCATGTGTGGTTACGTGACACCATCACTGAACTAAACTAATGCGACAGCAGTAAAATTACAGAACTCAATAACAGAGTAAAACGGAAACACTGATGAAATTGCAGTATTTATGCAGTCCTTCAAGTTTGTTTTATAATGTCATAATAACGAATGCATGTAAACCACATAAACAGGAGCAAGGTCATTTTATCCAGAGTTGCATGATAAGTGTGTTTTGGCTATAAATATCAGATATGCAATAATTTCACACCAATACACACCAAAACCAAAAAAATGACATATAAGGCATCAGCTTTAATCCAGAATGATACATCTTAAATTTTGTGCTTGCTCCTTAGCAAGTTGTGAGATGTGTAGATTGCTGCTTCAGCCAACACTTTGTTCATGGGAACAGGACAAGCCGTACACTTTCCAAACACGCCAGTACCTGCATGCGCTGCCCATCTGTATCATCTTGATGACGTCCTCTGCCGTGGAGACGTAGACCTCTTCTAGGCCCACCACCTGAACCTGCTGTCGCTCATCCTCCAAAACACGGAGCTTGGCCTTCTTGTTCAGCAGGTCATAGACCTAAAATCATCAGGACCATCAGGATGATATGACACTGGCTGGCTAGTTGTCGGTTAAATACTATGAAAATGTGTTTGAGGACATGGTAGGAGATTTTTTTTTCTTTTCTTACTTTGCCGTTGTAAATCTCAAAGAAGCTGACGTAGACAGACAGATCCAGGTTGGCGTACCTCCTATGGTTAAGCAAGGCAAACACATCCTGAGCTAAAAGGGGGAAAAAAAAACATTCAAAGTGAATGTTGTGAAGTTTAAACCATAAAGTGATGGCTATGAAATACACCTTTGATCTCAAGTTAGTTGAGACAAATTCAAGTAATGTCCAGTGATTTTAAAGTCAAAACAAAATGGATAATTGAGTCCTACCTGCCAAGGCGTAGATTCCTTTTGCACTGTTTTGCTGCCTCCCTGTGAAATCACCTCCCATTGTCTGTATAGAAAATACCCAAAAGAAAAACAACACAACATCAAACAAATGAATTCTGCATACGAAAGTACGGTTTTAAGATAACTAACCATACGTCAACCACCGTAAGCCTTACATGAGTCTTTCCACTCCCTGTCTGGCCATATGCAAAACATGTAGCCATGGAACCTTCAAAAACGGACTGCACCAAGGGTTTGGCTGTGAACCTGAAGAAAAGGGGAAAAAAAAACAACCCAAATATCTGTCATAAATCGACATCTCTGTAAAAATATGAAAAAGATAACATGACTGAAAAGTACAATTTCCAGCTACTCAAAACTCCAGAAACAACACAACAGAAAAAACAAACTTTGTAAACACTCATTTAATTCAGAACGCTCGCAATCTGTTCTATGCTACTGATGGAAGGATTCATGTGGTCATTACTTGTAAACCAGGTCATTGGTGGAGGTCTCGTCAAAGGAGTAGTCAAACTGGAAGATTTGGTTCTCCAAGTACTTGGTCAGGTCCACCTTGTGTTTTGGTTCATGGACCAGCAGAGCGCCTTTTCCCGGTACAGAGACAACATCGATCTCCTTCTTATTAAGCTCTAAAAAAACCCATAAAACTATTAGACTGAGCCCAGGGCATGAACATACAGGTAATATCTTTTGGCATCCACAACCTACCCTGCTTGTTAAGCGGCCGCTTGCGAACGCAGACACAAATCCTATGAGGTTCAACCTGCAAAAAAACAACATGACCAACAAAAAAGTGGGGTTTAAAAAACTGCACGTTAGAAAACTCAGCCAACAGGGTTCTCTGGTCCTAACTTACCACGTCAGCAGTTGATATTGGGGTTATTTCCAAGGTCTCCCTGAACTCTTGGATCATCTCATAGAACTTCTGGTTTGGTCGGGAAGGCTCTCCAAACTAAAGGGAAAAAGAGAAGGAAGGGAAAGTAAGCAAGATGCATCACTTCATTCCATCACGTCCATCCAAATGCAAAAGATATTTGCAGCTGAACATGTTCACAAAAAAAAACCTCACCTTTCCCCTTTTGGTCTGCATATCAGGTGGCTTGACAACACAAGACAGCCTTTTGTTGGCTTTGTTAAGCTCTTGAGGAGCCACTGATTTTCTTCTACCTGGGGTGCACAGAGATAATGTTAATTTTTTTGTGTTTTGGTCAAAAGACCATACATATACACTTAATATATACATCAAGCCTTGCTCTCACTACAATAGCAATAGCATTTTATTACAGAACACATGCGCGTCTCACGTGGTCATCTGTGCTCCGGTAAAAATCCATTACTGACCTTTGGCTGCGGGCTGAGGAAGGTTTCTCTCAGGCTCGTCATTTTCCTTTACAGCCTCACGAACAAACTGCAGCGATGATACTGGTTTGGCCTCAGTCTTTTTACGTCGCTGGTTAAGAATCCCTAGATAGGCCGGGAGAATACACTTTTTTTAATATATTGTTTTACATTAGTAAGTTTAAAATCACTGAATAAATAATGGTGGTGGGAAACTGCTCAAAGAATAAGGACTTCATTTTACAACTGAGACAATATATAGTGAAATCCATTCAATAACATGTTCTGGGTTTTTCTGGGATACTATCGCTGATGTGTCATACTGTGTATATGATTTGAATTTGCAAAAAAAAAAAAAAAAGCCACACTGGCAGGACTGCAGATGTGTCCTATAAATAGTGAGCTCTCAGTGAATTTCTTTTTAATTCATTCTTCCAAAGACCAACCGGAGTTTGTGGGAACTGATGAAGGGGAGAGAGCAGGATGGATCGTCTCGGGGTTTGCCTGAGACAACGCCGAGGTTGCCGGTGCTGGTGCTGAAACGGGACCTGGAGCCTGAAACATACACGTCTGCCTGGCCTGAGTCCGACTGACGACTGAAAGTAGAAGCACATCGAGTGTCAGTGTCTGTTTTCAGTGCGGTCTCTCTGAAAAGTATTGCTAGTGTTGTTTTAAATAAATGTCACCCAACCCTCTGCACAAGGCAAATAAGCAAGACCCAGAGTGGCGGAGAAGTGAGCTGAGAGCGAATGATACAGGAACAGAAAGTGCTGCAGGTGATTAAGCAATTGCGATTTGTAATTTGGGTTACATTTGCAAGTTACATAATCACTGATGGAAGCTTAGTCGTGCCATTGTATCAGTAAAAGCAGGGTGCACTGTATAATCACACTATCTTCACTGGCTAAAAACCACATTAGCACATATGTTGCTCCTTTATTATCAGCAATCATACAAAGCACCCTGCCTTTATTCCATTTTGTTCAGCATATCATTTATTTTGGACAAAATCAGAGCAGTTTAATTGTCAAAACAGTGCTCTGTGCCCAAGCATTACCCAATATCTGGGTTTGTCTATGTGGATCCCAGTGTTAATAATCACTAAACAATATTAGATGATTGCTCTTCTATAATAGTGTGTGTTTTTTTTTTACACCTTGAACCCATTAACAAAGGAGTGAGAAACACTATAGAAATCATTCGCTCCAGAGAGCGGAACATGCCTTGCCGACCTGTCTCTTCAGCCTTTGTGACTGCTGGAGCAGAGGCTTTTGGAAGGAGAGAAGCTGTTAAATGACACAATACTGAACACAGCAGTCTAACAAAACATCAACAGTCAGATTTGTTTACGTACAGGAGGCAGGGGCAGGTATCCTGGATGAACGCAGACGACCCTCATACTTCTATGAAAGAGACAAACAGAAAAGGGATGGGGGAGATGCTTCCAGTGTCACTCATTCAAGCCTGCCTTACAACTTAAGATACATTTCTGGATTGATAAGATAAAATAAAAAAATGAACTAAACCTACCTTGTCTGGAGCAGGAGGGGGTAGATCAGAGGCTTCATTGACATCAGCACTTAAATTGTCTAACAGGTCAGGGTTGAGCGTACACAACTCGCTCACTTCAACCTACAACAAAAACACAACCAGCCATGAGGAGAAATGTAGTGACTTAGAGCTGCAGGGTCACCTATTATGGAATATCTTTAAACGTTTCTTCTTCTTCTTTGGTTTTACTGGCTGAAAACCCTTTGAAGGTGCATGAGGCCACCTACTGCACATGAGTGTGTAAAATCATGCCTTTATGAGGAAGTTAGTCAAATATCAACCCTGTTTCATTTCAGGTAAATAAAAACACTTTGTGTCTATACTTGTTTGTCCTATTTGTAACATAACTTTGATGCGTTGATTAATTTCTTTCCCATAATCTATGACACATTCCTTCGATCTTTCTCTTTCTACCTCTAACTTTTGAATTTTTAAATACTTGTTACTAGAAAATTTCCTGCCAAGGTGCCATTAATAATTTTTTTATGCAGATTACACACATGATTGTACGTAACAGTGTAACCACACGACTTCAGTCACTTACAGTCACCAAGTAAATGACGTTGAACAAATCAGTGAGTGGATGCGCAAAAATATTTCGCAACTGCACACAGAAAAAATGAAATAATTATAAACGGCCACAAACAAGAAATACTAAAACTCTTTAAAACTTTATCCACCTATTAAGCGAGAGATCTCAGTGTAGTCGTGGACTTTCATTTCTACAGCGACATGCCATAAATGAGAGAAAAGGAAAGCGCTTTGAAGTTTCCACACATTTTTTCGGAAGCTTTCCTATTCTGTCATTTATAACCGCCACACAAAAACAACAACAAAAACATCCTTCTGCCACCGCAAAAAAAACCTAGCCAGACCAAAAGGATTTCTTTCTAAAGAAGACAAGAAAAACTTGTTCATAACTTAATTTTTAGCAGGTTATATTACTGTAATAGTGTATTCATAAATCTCGGTAAACACTAACAGATTGTATGAAACGCACCAACAAAGTTAAGGACGTTACACTGCGCTGGCTTCCTGTGCATCAAAGGATGGGTTTTAATTCTGGGATTTGCTTGAAACATTATGAGGCATCCGGACTCCTCAGATCATCTGGTACAGGCTTACTCAGCATTCCCAGGATCAAAACCAAGCATGAAGAGACTTTTAGTTTCTGTGCCCCCCCTCCCCATCTGTGGAACAAGCTTCTTGAAGATCCCAGGTCTGCTAAAACTCTTAGGTCTGTTAAATCAAGGCTAAAAACATTGTTGTTTACTGAGGTGTTCCATTGTATTTGATAGATGATGTATTTTAATGTTTGACCCTTTATTTGCCGTTTCAACTTTTAATCACTTATTCACCTGCTTTTTGTTTCTATATGTGATTGTTATACATTTAATGTCCTATTTTTTTTTTTTACGTGTTTTGAATTTGCTGTACGTCTCAATGGTTCCATATAAATACATTTCTCATTTCCCTCTATGCATCCCTGTATATTAGGCGCTTAGATGGCTGGTTTATGCCATCGCTTGCGTTACAAAAGGTGTGTTTTGTTTTTGTTTTTTTGCGTGTTTTATAACGTTACTGACCTCCTTCCCTCGGCAGGCGTTTTTCTCATTCCACTCTACCATAACCGTGGACTTGACAGTATCCACGGATTTCACGGTGGCCGGGTGAACACGACCTGGTTTGCACACAGACAAGACGGTCAATCCCGCATTGTTGATGACAGGGGACGATTTATTAGTTAGCAAGTACAAAGTTACTAAATAACACCAGTTACCATCACTACGACTGATCTTTATGGAGCGTCCAACAAGTTGTTTGTACAGGCTGGGCTCCATTTCAGCTCCTTCACTGCGCTGGAACGGAGAAAGCAAAACTCAGCGAGCGTATCCTTACGGCCCTACGCCAGTATTTATACAAACCAAACCCTCATTTCATCTACCTCGAGTTACTCTTATATGCTTTCACTGTCCAACAACAAAACCAAACTTACCGATCTATCAAAGCTACCACCAACGACTCTGAACCGTCTACATTAGCACCGCCCAAGATTTCAAATTGCGTTATTTCCGTGTTTTAAGCATCTAATTGGTCAACGTAATGTCGCTTCTTCTTCTATGGTTTTCGAAGAGCGTTTCAATGTGTTCGATGTTGCATCACGCCGCCGCCTGGATCGGTCGAGAATAACACCTATAGAGAAAATTACAAAACAAATTGGAGCTTGTAGAATGATCCTTATTAAGATGTATTAACTTGTTGTAGATGTTTGTTAAAAAATAGTTTATGAGTTACCACTTTTATAGGTAGTTATAGGTGTAATTCTTAGCAACAAAACAACATTCACGTGCCTGCTGAAGTACCTTAATATTTATTTTATTAACATCCGGCTATTTTACGTACAGCTTCAAAATTGAAGCCTGATATTATTATAATATTATATATATGTGACTGATGATGATTCTACATATAGCTATAGATTCAAGACCTCAGCATACAGACAAGTAACAAATTAAAGAAAAAAAAACAACATAAAGTGTCTTATTAAGATGTTGGGCCAGTGCTCCATGGCATTAATTCTACAGTCTGTGAACTCTGCTGGAGGGATGAACACCATTCTACCTAAAGATATTCCTTCATTTGGTGTTTTGATGATGGTGGTGGAGAGCGCTGTCTAACACATCAATCCAATCCGTGCACTTATGGGAGCATAAGTGTTCAATTGTGTTGAGATCTGTTGACTGTGAAGGCCATAGCATGTGATTCACATCATTTTCATACTCATCACACCTTTCAGTGAGCCGTCAAGCCCTGAGGATGGGGGTATCGCCATCCTGGAAGAGAACACTCCCATCGGGTTTATTTAATAAACCATGAACATGGCGCTTTTGTCTTGAAACAATTGGAGTGCTGATTCCTGTTCAGTCACCAGTTCTGCCAACTCAGATCCATTTATCTTACCGTATTTCATCCACGTGGCCACGGGTATCCTGTGTGTCCACATGCTGTCTCCCTCCCTACTCCCAGTTCAAACCAGGCACAACAGTTCAGTCCCCCGAGTTATCAACAATCACAGACAGCTAGAGAATGACCCATAATGCAGTTCAGCTTTGCCTGCAGTGTGGAGGCTTCCCATTTTTCCTCTTTTCTTTTTGCCCACGAGCCTCCCCAATCATCTGTGCCCACACCCTCTCAGCCTCCAAACCTTCTAACTATATACAAGCTGGACTTATGTATACACATTCCCTGCAAGCGAACACTGACACATGACAAATCAAAGGTCTAATAAACAGCTTGCGCTGAACAATTTTCCCCCCACCACCAAAGGATGAAAAATAAACAAATCTCTTCAGTTGGCCCGGCCAGGCCATTTGGTAGGTCTGTCTGTCGATGACTGGGTGGCCCAGGGCTGCTTGGTGTGAGGCCTGGGATGGAGCCACAACTGTTTCCTGTGAGCAGCCCAACCCCCAGAACCTCTCCACAACTGGCTTAGTGGGTGGTATTCCCCTCCTCCTTCTTTTCCTCTCATCCCCCAAACTCCTACACCCTCCTCTCCCCTCTCCCTCAAACCCTCCTCTTGCCTTCAGTGCTCTCTACTCCAAGCACTCCTCCCCCCTTTTCCTCTCTTCTTCCACGTCAGTCAGTCCACTCTCACAGGCTCAGTCCTGATCTAAACTCTTCCCTAGAGTCCTTGTGTAGATGGTCTAGATTTAATGAGCTTTTATATATTTTCTGTATTGTTTTGTTTTCTATCAGATTTCTCGCACCAGATTTTGCACGTGTGTCTATGCTACACTATAAGTTGAGGGCTTATTATTCCCATATTGCTTTAAATTGCACCAAAATAGGCAATAAATGTAAATAAGTGGAACATCATTTACCGCAGTTTTGACAATGTGATCACACCCACAGGACTTTTTGTCAAAATGTTTCAAAAACCGCTGGCGAAAACATATTTTCACTGGCATTTGGAACTAAATTATACTTCCATTACTGATATAATTTATATTACCATATTTGATTTTAACAGTTGAATGTCTTCACTCTTTAAAACCATATTCAGAGGAATTTAGGATTAAGAACTTCCTGTTTTTATTCATAAACTACAAAGTGAAGGAGCCAGCTCCATGATTGCACATCTTTAAATGTTTTCAGACACTTTGAATCTATGACATTTGAATCTAGATGATTAATCAGTTTATTGGTTAAACAAGTTTATTGGCTTATAGTAAATCATTTAAGTGTTTCCATGTGTCTGTCTGGAGTTAGTTCAGATCAAATCTAAGTAATATGGTGGCTTTAAGTTTTAGATAATGCGCAGGTCACAGGGAAACAAAATTTAACTAAACAGCGATTTCACATTCAATGAGTTGTGTTCAAGTGTCATGATATCAAAAAACAGCTCTTGCTAGTTTGTCTGAAGTCATTTTTCTTCGTGCAATTGATTTTGTTTAGAATTAATGATCATGCCAATCAGAAATGAATCATCCACTCTCTCTATCCATTTAATGATATATTGGAAAAACCATCATGGAGTAGATTCAAACCATAGAGGTTGAAAATATCTTCCTAAGCCTTCTGGATGCTTTATTTTACTCCAACTCTGTATGTGAACACGAACACGACTCTGACACACAGTTCTTATGTGATGATAGGTTTAATTTTGCTAGAGATTTTCAAAATAAAACTCTCGACCGTAGTCATGGAAGAGCAGCGGCATAATTTCGAGGTGCTCCTTCTCAGGGTTGGTAGTGGCAGTGGTTGATCTTAGGAAGGAGGGGTCGTGTATCTCTTGGCTCTGAGTCTGTTTAACTGCTACCCTTTTTTTCCATCTGTCCAAAAGCATATTTTCTCAGTGTAAAGAAAATTGGCAGAGGCCATGGCTCTGTTCCCCTATACAGACTAAATAAACACACATGCATACAGTCCGTGAGCTGAGCACACTTAAACCGCCCAGGAAGGTTGACAGATCAGTAGAAGAGGAGTGAAAGAAATAAAGAAGAAGAAAAGGACAGATGGAGTAGAAGCACTAGACTTTTGCTTCCTCCTGTCTCTTTCCATTCCCGCCTTTTGTTTTTGTGGTTTCAGTTAAAGTAAATGATTTTCTTTTTGCAGTTCTCTGACGAACACAGCCAAGTTGGCGTCTTCGAGTGACTTCAGTAACGTGGTTTGTCAAAATGAATAAAAGACAGATAGCACTGTTTTGAATTTAACGAAGAACACAACATTATTTGGACGTACCCTGGGTCTCACTTGTGATAAATAGAGTTTGTGTTGCACTGCACACTGTGGCCAGCAGAGAGCAACGCAGCTACAAACAGGCAGTTCCCCTGACATGGGAAAAAAAAAGAGCACTAACAAGACGAGTTGACATGTGTGCCAATATCAAAAAATGTTAAGAAAGCGTGCTTTACTATAGCGTTGACCATCTGACGGCCTGCTTTGATTTATTGTTTCATAAGCTTAGTGTGCGTCCAGTGCAGCTACGGCAGGGATTTCAAACGTCTCGAGCCAAGGAACTGAGCAAATACTGAGTGAGTCTGGAACATTCACTCATTAAAGCATATTAGTATTCTTGGCATGTGAGGATCCACTGAAACATGCCAGTGACCCATTTTGGTTCCTGGCCCATCATTTAAGAGAGGCGGCCATATAGACTAAGCTTACTCCCCAAACACACTTTTGAAAGCATTAAAATAATTCAATAAGCAGGTTATTCACCTTTGAGCTCTGCCACCCAGACTCGGCCCCGTGCCAGCAGCCGCCTAAGTTTGCCCAGCTGGCAATTTGTATTTGTTTCTCCAACTACAACTTTTTAAAATTCATTTGGTCTCTGTGGCAAAGAGTGGTCGGAGTGTTACGCAGCTACAGTCGCACTGCGGGAATGGCCTATCAGCAGATTCACTACATCTGCACCGATTGAAATATAATGAAATCGTCTAAACTCATTAAGCCTTGTAACGGTTTTTGGTCAGGCTTTTTTTTGGCGACAGTACATCTCACACAATATGGTGTTATTAAATGTTTCTATTATAATAACTTCTATTGTATTTGTTTTGTTGTAACCATGCCCTCTGTTGGTCATCTGCTGGCATGGATACGTCCACTATTCACACTATATGTACATAATCCACTACTACTGTTTCAGTCACTTTTACATATTGGTCATTATTGGCTCACTTTTTTTGGCGCACGCACACTGCGTTTTGTTTTTGTAGAGTACGCCGTGTAGTGAAAGAAATAACAAAACATCTGTGACTAACCGCTACTGTCATAAACTGATATAATATGACATGTTTAATAAATAACTAGCTATTTAGGGCACTTTAAAGGCATCGTTGGTGATATTTTATTGTAGCCAATAGAGTACTGGAATATCATTATTGCTTTACATCCCCACATGTCAGTGACCAGTCTGCCACTCGGTTGGTCCTCATCAGTTTTCCCTTTTTACAGAGAGCAGAGAAAGTTTAAAAACTCATTTAAAAGCTTATATTCAAAAATTTAGTGACAAAATAAAATACATCTGAAACAAAGCTTTATCCATGACCATAAAATTAGCTAATAAATTCTATTCTTGATTCCAGTGTGCTTCTTTATACGAAACCATAAAAGACAAGGACTGAGATACTGCAGACCTGCATACAACCTCTTTAACGGAGCACCAGTTGAAACCGCAAACCATGAATAGCGCAGAAATGTGTCAGTGTGCTTTTGAAATTAATCCCCCAAACCCACCAATGTTTCTTTTCTTTTTTTTTTTTCCCCTTTTTATGGGACTCCTTAGAGAAGTCATGTGTTTGCTTGCGCAGAGCAGGGTACAACATGTGAACCCCAAAGTTCTCGACGAAAAAAAAACCCCACCCCTACGCCTGGAGTTTTACAGCGCTTCCTGAGACCACAGTGTTAGGACGCACATGTGAAAGGAACGACCCCTCATCGTTCAGGTTTTCCTCTGTGCGCCAGTCATGTCTGGTTACGTTGTATTACCTCGGACAGGACATTATATTTGTGTTCCTGTGAGTTAGTCTGCCTGATTACATTAAAACTACTGCACTTTGCCCTTTTGGGTTGTTGTAGAAAATCATTTACATGGTTATTAAGTTGTTTTCTCTACAAGTTTCAAAATTTCCTACGATCACATCACTGCGTTTTTCATTATAATGCAAACGTTTGCTTTATTGTGTCTCATGTGTGCGACACTTATTTCAAATACTTCACACATCAAGAACAAGGTGATGCATTAAAGTTTTATTGTCATTACATACATTCACATTATGTCATTTCATTCTAATCAAATAACCACAAGTACCATTTGCTATCCAGTATTTCCCATGTTTTCCCATAAACACCACTGACAGGCGACCAAATGAAATGGCTCATAACATTGAATAAAAAGTAGGGATTTCTCTGAATTTGAACATGTTGGAAACATTTGATGTAATTTAAGTACACAAGGCAATAATAAGTGTAACATAGGCCGATGCGTATCTATTTTAACACAAAAAATATCACATCTTGTATCTTTTTCAAGAAGCAGACTTTTATAGAAAGAAGCTTGAAACAAATTTACAGACTGAGCAGGCAGACGTTTTCACTTGTTACAAGAAAACATCCTAATAATGTAAAATAATGTTAAAAGCCAGAAGTGATGAATGATGTTGTGGAATTTGAGGAGCGATCTATTCGTATGAGACAAACAGCAGACTGTAGAAGCTTGCATGACCAAGATAACTTAAAGGAAGTGAAGAAACAAATACCTACAGAAACTCAACTTTTTGTAAACATGAAAACCCGGAGAGAAAAGAAACCACGGTGGCCACACTGTGAGCTCTAAAGTGTGGTTCAAAAACACCACAGGGTTATCATCAACGATGTCACCACCATTAAAAACAAAGATTGGAAGTAGTAATCTGGCACTCTAACCCCGTAGTCTTGCTGTCATTTCACACACACGCATATGTGTATATATATTGTCATATATATACAATTATACATATATATGTATGTGTGTGAGGAATGTAAGATTTATGTCGATGTTTTTCTTCTGTACTATCTACAATGCTGAAAAGAAAAAAGATGGCGAGTCTAGTGAAGAAAGGCAGATATTTATATATTGTTCTGGATTGCATTGCTTTTGTGTAAAATTAACTGCAATGATGAAAAGTGTTAACTTTCCTTTATGTTCTACTAAATATACAAGTGAAACATTAACCCTGTCACTGCCACATCACCGCTGAGTGTTGTTAAATGGACCTGAGCTGGTGAGACGACGTACCAGCACCAGCACCGGCACCAGCACCGGCACCAGTACCGGCACCAGCACCAGCACCAGCACCAGCACCAGCACCAGCACCAGTACCAGTACCAGTACCAGCACCAGTACCAGTACCAGTACCAGTAATACACCACCTACACTGCAGTGTTAGTTTTATTGTTAGTGCTCCCCAAATGTGTTAATACCATTGTTTGCCTTTTCCATTGCATAGACAATGATTTGGCAAACCTTTTAACAAACTATATTGAAAAACCACACTCATGTATGGTGTCAATTATAGCTTATCCTTCGGTTTGCCTAACTTACTGTAGAGTGAGGCTGTGCCTTATTGCTCCCCAGCCTGCCCCAGTCCTCCTCCTCTCCTCTTCACCACATGAAATGGCTGTCTGTGCCAGCCTAGCGCTGAGCCTTCATTAGCTTTTACTACCCCACTTGGATGTGTTTAGCCTTGCTCTCTTTCTCTCCCTCTCTGTGTGTCTGCCTGCCTGTGTGTGAGTGTGTGTGTGTGTGTGTGTGTCTCACCCTCTGTATGTGTCTGTGTCTGCATATGTTTAATTACCACCCCCCGCCCTCCCTTTGGAGTACCCTTCAATGCCATGCCACCATATCATTACACTGTGGCTGCAATTTAAACTTCAGTCACACATACACACACACACCAACATAAACCCGGCTAGCCTGCAAATTGTAAAGAGGAGACAGTGGGGTACTGTAGAGAGCAGCTTTAGCTCCTTTATTCTTCCCAAACATGGCGTTCTCAAATGGAAACACATACATGAACAAAGAGAGGGAACGGAAAAAACACATGCACAAAAAAAAAAAAAAAAGCAAAAAAAAAAAAAAAAAAAACCAAAAAAAAAAAAAAAACACACACACAAAAAAAAAAAATCACTAAGCCACAGAGCACTACAACACGACACATCACCGCTGATCCGCAACTACGTCTGGTGTTCAAACTGTTATTGTTTGAACTAAACAAACCACTTATAAACACAAGGCCTCTGCCTTACGAGGCTCATATTTAGGCCCTTCTGTAAACAGCAAAGCACAGAATGAATCAATTAAAAGGGCATTACACTGGTTCCTGTTTATTTAAAACATGTTTACACTATATGGGCCCTCCCGCCTGTCTGCATGATTGCCTGGAACTTCGTATTCCTCCTCCTCCTCCTCCTCCTCCTCCTCCTCCTGCCACCCCTCAATGGGCCCGGTCACGGCCAAGGTATATCAAACACACACACACACACACACACACACACACACACACACACACACACACACACACACACACACACACACAC
>JAPQRN010000010.1:10996897-11007560 GCA_037367275.1 Coranthus polyacanthus
GGGGGGTACTGCATTTTTTAAGGCAAATCACTTAAAATAATTTTTGAAGTGTAGCAGCAAAAAAAAAAAAAAAGAAAAATAAAAGGAAAAAAAAGAAAAAAGAAACAATACAAATAGAGATAAAACACTGACCATGTATGTTCAATAGTCTAATATCTTAATAACATCTCACTTTTTGTGGACACTTTTTACATATAACACATTTCTTATTCTGTACACTGTGGGGAAAAAAAAACACAACCGCCCCACAAACAAATAATCTTTTACATCTGAACTTTTACACAAGAGTATACCCATGTTATACAGTACTCTTTTAAATAGCTTCCCTCTTTTTAGTATTAAAATATATATTCATAGATTTATATAATTCTTAAAACAAGTCTTTTTTTTTTTTTAATATGTCCTTGAAATAAATCCTCTCCTTTTGTGTGTGAAGTCTATGTACAGTTGAGAGTTCAAGATACGACGCCATGTGACGCAAAAAGCGTCAAGGTGCTCTGTGAAGCAGCAAGAAACTCGAAGAGAGTAGGCACGATGTGTGAGAGGAGTCTAGCAATCTTTGGATGCCTGGATCCTCAACCCACCTACAGCAAACAGAGAAGACAGAGAAGGATTAGATATTGATAAACTGGTATCTAAATAGTGACAATGACAAATGTAGGCTAGTAAAACTAGAAATGTTATTATCTCTCAACTGAGGTACGAGTACTGACTCAGTTGCTGACTCACCTTGTGTCTTGCCGTGCTGATGCTCTGTCTGGCTCTGGGTTGCTTCTAAATCCTGGAGCTCTAGAGAGTCTCTCTTACATGAAGAAAAGTGAGTTTTGTCACCATAAGTCCTCTTAGCAGCCTCGAAACAGTCCGACTCACTGTCCGTGTCAAAACCTTCATGCATGTAGCCTTGGTATGCTGCCCCTGGCAAGGTCGGGTGCACCGCCACTGTCACGGATGCTGTGGCCGTAACCATGGTAACAGGTCCTCCGTTAGAACCCTGCTGTGTGGGCAGGGCAGAGTTGCTATTGCTATAGCTTGGCCCTTTAGTCCTGTTTGGCTGAGGCCCTCTGCTGTTCTGAAGCCTGAGGCCACTTTGAGAAGTCCTCCCAGGGAAGTGAACCCTGTCGCTGGGCAAATGTTGGCCAGGCGGTGCCTGGAGCCTCTGGAGCCCTGGTTCCCGCTTGTTTCCATCCCAGCATGTAACCTGGGAGCTTAGCGTTGACTGTGGATTGTGAGAGGGTTCGTTTGACGGTTCTATCCTTCCTCCATGACCTGTTGTATTTTCTTTGAATGGCTTCACCACCTGCAACAGAAAAATGAATGTTTAATCATTTATATTCTGACAATCAGAACTATGTGGAACACTTTAAAGCAAATGTTTTAGCTGTGGAATCATGCAACGCACCGTAAGCTTGGGGAAGCTGGGGTTCTTGCTGGCTTCCAGCAGGATGTGAGATGTAGCAGGTGGAACACTGGCGTGTGACGCTATGTATGCGCTCCGATCACAGTACTTGTAATCATCCTCTCCGATACCTGAAGTTGTTGTCATCTCAGAGTAATACTCAGAGTCTGATGACTCTGAAAATGCCTGTGGATGAGATGACCTGGGGTTGTGGTGGCCTGTGTAGTACCCATGGTGGGTCATTGGTGGAGGCAGTGGAGGTTCGGGGGATGGTGTGGGCAGGCGGCTGGCGTTATCAACTGGGGTGACCTCAGCTGGAGGCCCCATCAAGGAGAGGAGGACTGGCAGGAGAACCAAGCCATTTAGCATCCCCAAAACAGTCAGGATGGCAAGCACAGCAAAGAAATACCTACAAGAAATGAGAGATATTTGTTAAGTTTAAGCATGAACCTAAAACAGTGTGCTAGACAAGTGCAATTTCAGATCAAAACTAGTAACTGGAATTTGTAACTAGTAACTCTCTTTTCTCTCTCTCTGAAACAAGGTGTAATGGTAAATATAGTAAAAGAAAGAAAAGCAAAGAGAATGACCACATTGTTATGCTTAGCTGGTAGCGTCTGTTAATTGTTAACTCAGTTGCTCTGCTCATTGAATTTTATCTGAGGTCAGGCAATAACAAAACACCTCTGTGTTTACTCTGAACAGCTTTGCTAACCCTTCTTTTCCAGCCTATAGCCTGGATGAGCTACACTGCAAATACATGTCGGAACACACACAAATTTCATTGAAAACTGTAAATGTGCACACACAGTCACGGGGAGCCACAAACCATTTAATCTTGTTTTCCTCTGCATTTTAAGATTTTTAGGGATTTGGCTAAAGTTCAGATGGATTTAGAGCTTCAGCTGAACTCATGACACTTTCACACAAAGTGCCAAGCATGAAATATTTCACACTAATGTTAATTTTATGGAATTTTCTGCTAAACGTTCATTTGACGTGACAAAAATGGTAGAAATCACACATACACACATGTGCGTGCACAATTCCAGACACACACATAATTGGCACATGAGGAAGGGAAGTAGCTCAGTGGAAGAAGTCAGGGAAAGCCCAGTGTTTGTGTATCAAAGGCAGGGGGTGGGGGGCAAATCTGATTCCCCGCTCAGTCCAACTAAAACATGCTTTGATGCCTCCACTGCTGCTACAAGACTTTCTCTCGCTCTGTTTTTCACTCAGTGTGTGTGCATGTATGTGCGTGCGTGCGTGCGTGCGTGCGTGTTTTGGCGTGTGTGTGTGCGCATCTCAGCGGAGCTCTGAGGAGGCCAGGGGTGGAGGCAGGCCACAAGAAAGAGCTCCCCAAGAAAATTAGAGAGGACTCCACTTAAACACTAACAGAAAGCAGAGAGAGAGAGAGAGAGAGAGAGAGAGAGAGAGAGAGAGAGACAGTAAGATGCTAACCACCAGCCAGACTTAAAGAGGTAAAGAAAAAGAGGAAAAGAATGATTGTTGCAATGAAGAAAAAAGCCAACAAGGATAGGGCTAATAGCTGCAGAGTGTTCTGGAAACATGCTTCTGTCCTGAATGGACTACTACAATGACGGTTACTACTACTTAATTTGACAAAGGTCAGTCTTCAGGAAAAAGTTCATGGTTTCTGTGTTGGGTGTGATTTCATTCTCTTGGAACCTCACAACTCGTTTTCCCCACTCTCTCACATTTTTCCCCTTCCTCTCTAACCGCTGTCCTTGTTTTCTTCCTTTATCAAGAGCATAACACACGTCATCCTAACCGGTTTTGACAAAACGCTTCAAGGAGATAATTTCAGTTTCTCGCTCTTTGCTCAAACCACAACTGTCTTTCAACCACACACAGACATTCAATTGGCATGCTTAATCAAATAAAAGCACGTTCACATGAAGGCGATGAAATCGCAAATAGGATATCATCATTTTTACGGTGCTGCGCAAGTCTCCAGATTGTCGAAAAAAAAAAAAAAAAAAACATGTGAAGAGTGAGACAGAAAAAAAGAGAGTGAGACGTTGGTGGGACCTCCAACAGCGTCTCACTGTTAGGAATTCTGTTGTTTATATAAACTGTAATCTTTTCCATTCGTTGTGAGGGCCTGGGGAGTCGTGTGTATATGTGTGTGAGAAAGAAAGCGTAAGTGTTTACATGACTCTACATATGTGCATTTCTCCTTGTGTATTTGTCTGTGTGCACGCATATGTGCCCCGCATGTGTGTGCATGCATGTAAGTGTACGTGTGTGAGAGAGGACTTTGAGCAGAGCTGAATTAGGCTTGCTGTTTATTCAGTGCATTACAAGGCCAGGAGATGTTTACAGCAGTATATTTATGCTGCTCCCCAGCTAGCCAGCTCTGGCTTGCCCCATTCACCCGACCACAGCTACAGCTACAGCTAAACAAGACCTCCAACAGAGATACTACACCCCTCTGTCTCTCTTTCTCATCCATCTTTTGAATAAAGATAGGCGACAAGAGGGAAACAAAATGCTCTCTCAATCCCAATCCTATTTCTTGTCATTGGTGTATTTCAGCGACGTTTCTGCTTCTAAATGTATTTACACTGTTTTATCTATTCAACCCCAACATAATGGAGGAATTATTTATCTAACATCCATTTACCCACCCACCAGGATGTCGTATCCATGCAAGAAAGCCACCCTCAGAGTATTTCTCCTCCTCTCCCTTCTCTCCCTGCTTCTGTCTCTGTTTCTGCAGAAAAACTGTGCTTTTTATGTCATGGAGGCCTGCTGCAGTCAGTGAGCTCAAGGTTGTGGTTTCGGGTTTGGGCCGAGACCACATTCAGCTGAAAAACATCGAGCTATTCGCCTTTTTTCCACTCTGACCATGAAACATTGGTAGAAAACACACGCACACACATGAAAGCGCATATACGAACAATTCTTATGTGCTCTCTCTCGCACACACTCGCGCACAGAGGGGAGCCATGTCTGTTGGTGGGCTACAGACTATCTTCCTAGCTGACCAGTTCAAATTTAGTTCCACTTTTTATTACGGCACCCAACATGGAGGGAGAGAATGCCAAAATGGATGATAGGAATTTTTACAGATTCCCGCATGTGTGTATGTGTGTGTGTGAAAGAGACGGAGTGAACGAGAGCGAGAGACACCACCCAGTGGGTAGCAGAACACTTCCATGTTTACGAGCAGCTGCTACACACCCTTGATGTTTTCCCCATTTGTTGTGCTCTGAGGTTGGGGAGACGGATGTGTGTGCGCCCAGAGTGACAGAACCAGGTGCATATTTGTCAATGTGTGTGTGCATAAATAAGGGTCTAACACTTCCACCTGCATGCACCCCTGACCCCCCACAAGGCTTCCTCCAGTCCCTAAGTGAGGCTAGACAACTGGCACCACACACACACTCTTTCACACATAGCAGTGGCGTAAAACCAAAACACCGATTCTTCTGAAGGTAACATATGGGCCGTGAAGGGTGCGGACAAGGCTGCTGCTTAAGCGAGTAATATCATCGCATACTGAGCATATGTGCATTTCACCTGACTTGTCAAGTACACGTACAGAGCTACACAAATGCACACACAGCATCTTACCTCATGATGAAGTCAAACTCTGACCCTGCCAGCATGAGAACACCCAACAGTGTAGAGATCGCTCCGTCAACCACCGGGGCGAACATGTGCTCCAGAGCCACCGCTGAGCGCTTGTTTCTGTTGCCAATCGCTGTCAGGAAGCCCTGTGGTGGAGGGGGAGGTGGGGAAAAGAAATGAGTTGGAAATCTTGCCGATCACACAGAACTTGTGCTTGCGGCTCGGCTTGGCACGCTGAGGAATTCCTGCATTTGGTTTTGTTGGGGATATACGCTACAAAACTGTACACTTTGCGAGAAATCAGGTTTAAAGCCGCCAGCATGAAGCAGTGAGCCAAAATCCTTACTTTCCTAGTAAATCTTTAATCACACTAATTTTACCTTAATCGCTTTATGTTTTTGAAAATAAGCCATAAGAGTCATTATATTGAAATGGCAAAATAGCCATTCAAACCTCAGTAATAATAAGAAAATACATTAATAACTAATTGTTCACAATATTAGCCGTGCTTATAAATGTATTTGGTTGAAGTACTCAGTCCATTTGGGCTGAAACTGCGAACTCACCAGAGCAATGTGAACAGTGAACTCCACTCCAATGCCCACAGAGGCAATCAGGATGACCACAGGGATGGCACTCAGCTTGATGCCAATCAAACCCATGATGCCAAACAGCTCCACTGTCATCATGGCCAAGATAAACACCTAATGGAAAGACACGGAGAGAAAGTGTTGGTTTTTAACTGCTAATAATTCAAAAAAAACTTGAGGACAATAAGCAGGTGGGCAGTAAAATAAACACTAAAGTATGTAAGACCTTCTTTAGTGACTGTGTGAGCCATTTTCCCTCTTCACCCCACACAATCTTTGACCCGGGCACAGGATCTCAACCACATGGCATCAAATTACACACCCTAAGGCTAATACCATCCCATTTCCCTCCCGCCTGCCTCCTTATTCTCTTCTTCTTCCCCAGAGGTCGTTGAAATGACGGACAGCACCCAAGTTAACAGATTGCTCTATCCCTATCCAGTGCTCTATATGCACATCTATTTCTATTTGTTGAGAAATTGTACTCTTTTTCACAATATATCAGTCTGCATTGCTTACTTAGTTTCCTACATTTTCATGCAACATTCATGTAGCGCAGTGTTTCAGTTCGCTAAAGCAATAATAGCAAATGAGCAAAGTTAGTGGTAACCGCAATACAAACAGCAACAACTAGCCTTTGAAAACACAGAGGAGCAAAGGGTTCCTGGCCAACAGGAGCTTTTGATCACCACAGGGGCTCCGAGCTAGGGCACAATTAATTTGGAAATGATAAAAGCCGTTTTACTGCCCAACCACATACAGGCTGGGTGAAACCTCCACAGACTGATGCCTGGAAACCATACATGCATGTAGCTCTGCCTCTCTCTCTCTCTCTCTGATGAGATTGTGTTGTGTTACTGTCTCAATCAGTGCTGCTAGGGGCCGCTACTTAAATTAAACACATTCCAACTGAAACTGGAACTGTTGTTGTGCTACACTCCAGCCCCCCAGTGGTTGTGGATATGTGGATTTGTGTATATGTGTATGTGGGACCACCGGTTACACCAGCTTGTGTGTGAAATGTTTTCCAAGTGCTGAATGGTTAGACTGTCTCTCTCTCACACACACGCACACACACACACACACATCCCTGATGGATGGGTTGAGCAGGCCAAGGTCGCAACTGGGCAGATCTGTCCTGTCCTCAAGTCTCTCTCTTTCCATCTGACAAAAGCTGTAAGGGAGTTGGAGGTAGAGGCTTCAGGAGGGCAAAGCCTTTCTCGCTCCTTTGCATTTCCTTTTCTAAGACCAACCCAGCCTACATTAGAATGACAAAGGTCCCCGTATGTGTGTGTGAGTACTGGCCCTCCGCAGAGAAAAAGGGGCCCCCAAGACAGAGTTATTGAGCTGTGCTGAGAAGGGTGAGAGGAAAGTGGGAGGAAGACTAGAGGGAGAAAGGTACTAATGATGTTGTTGCAGTAGGATGAGGCAGAAATAGGCAAGGAAGGAAAGAAAAGTGATAGGAAAGATGTGATAGAGGAGGATGTGATAAACAGATAAAGGAAAACCACTGCTATTGTTGACTTACAATGATGCCAGCTGTCCAGGGATTGAGCAGGAGAATTGCACAGACCAGGAAGGTGCAAGCCAGCACCACGCTGATTGACAGCAGGAACCAGTGTCTGAGGCCAATGTATTGCTCCCAGAACAGGAAGGGGTAGCCGTTAGGGTAGTTGAACACACCCTTACGGCTAAACTCATCACAGATGGCCCGCACACTCTCAATTGCTTCCACAAAGTCACTGGCCTGCCGAAGGCCGTTTAGGTAAAAGGGGAACTGAGCAAACTCCAGGGGCTCTGCAGCTGGAACTGTGAGGGAGGAAGGAAAGGGAGGTCAAGTCATGTGCTGTGCTTAAGCTTAATGCCAGAAAATGTAGCTTTACAATGGTTGGCAAACAACAACATAAAAGCCAGTTTTCTTGTGCATAGTATGACATTAGACATCAGTTTTCTGTTAAGTAAAAAAGCCTGCCTAGTTTGCATGGAAGGCCAAACTAATTTGTTTTAAATAAGATACTTACTGCGCAGATTCTCCCCTGTGGTGTCGTACTTATCATGAATCCACTCTCTGGGATGTGGGTAGAAGTTGGCCTGGGATGCAGCGTAGCCCAGAGGATCATTACTGACCCAAACTGTCAGGTAAATGTAAAACACCTCTGGAGGAATCAGACTCTCTGCATCCACCAGTCGACGAGAAGTCAACTACAAAACCAAAAAAAAAAAGATACAAAAATGTTAAAATGTCTAGTTTATCATGGTAGAAACAGCCAGTAAATGTGGCTGTATGCAATGTGTGTGGAACTGCGCAGAGGTAAGCTCTTGTAGCTCTTAGACATACCTGGCTGTAGTTAAAAGGCTCTTTCTTGGAGCCAGTTTGGATGAGGAGCTTGTAAGCCAGAGCTCCATCCTCTGTGCCGTTGCGATAGCTGTCAGAGGTAATCCTGCCTGCCTTCCAGTCAGCATCAAAAGCAGCTTGAAGACCTGCGTGTGAGGTAAAACACAGATGAGTGTGGGTGTCCTTCATAAAAAGTATGATTTCTATTTTGACGAAAAGGTGTGCAGTGATGACAGAAATAAAATATCAAGTCTGGTTTTGCATCATGTTTTCCAGCTGGCTCTGATTGACCTGTTAGCTATTACTTCCTCCTGACTGGGCCTCTGACAAGTCCTAGCCTGAGGACACACACACACACACACACACACACACACACACACACACACACACACACACGGAAAGATAACCTGTGACCCTAACCCGTCTACTGCACCACTCCTGAGCCCAGGTGAATGGGGGTAAACAGCATGACTGAACTTTCACTCACCCTTCACACATTCTCACCCCCACGCTCACAACCATTCACTTCTGTCCTTTGTAAAATGCACACCTGAAAACGCCTGTTGCGCTCTACCGGATTCTGACATCATTATCAAAAGCCCTCAGGGAAAAGGGGCGTGAGTTATTACCTGACTCACACAGAAAAATAACATTACTAAGCCTGACTTCTTACCTCTGAGCCAGTCCTGGAAGTAATGCAGCCACATGCGGGGCAGTTTGCTGTCGCTGTCTCTGACCACGTATCTAACAGAGTTAAAGGCGTTGTGCAGCTGAATCAGCAGCCTCTGTGATCGGGCATAATCGAATCTGTCCATCGTCACCAGGTACATGTTGTAAAAGGAGAAATACTTAAACTGGGCATCAATGAAATCGTATTCCTTAGTGTCCCGAGGCACAATATCTGTTAGATAGAGTCCATCATGTACCATGGTGGTCCCATAAAGGCTAAGGCCAAGAAGGCCCAGGAAGAGAACCACCACAATGGCTTTGCTCTTAGGTTTTAGGAGCAGAGGGGCATATTTTTCCCTGGCAAAGCTTGACAGGTTCCAGTGCAGGAATGGGAGTGGAACACACTTCTTTCCCGACTTGGAGTCCTCAACCTGGGCTAAGAGGTCCCGGGTGGAGCTGGAGGTAGGAGTGAAGAGCTGGGAGCCATAGGGGTCTGGCACAGAGGTGGAGGAGGGGGAAGGTGTGATGGCTAGAGGAAAGAAACAGAAAACTGTTTTAAAGACTGGTAGATAACGGTGCTGTACATCATCAGCAAAATGGCCTTTTTGGCATCGCAACTTATTCTCCAGGGAAAAAATGGTGGCGCTCGACTTACCTTGAGGCTGGGAGGTGGGGCAGACTATGATGGAGGGAGGGCTGGTGGAAATCTGGGATGTGGGTGGCAAGATTGTGACAATGTGCTGGCCTGCTGCATCACACTGTGTGAACGCCTGCACCGTGGTGGTGATTTGAGTGCTGGTGGTGATGGTTGAGCCCGCTGTGTACTGGTGCGTGTGGGCCCTTGGCGTTGTCGGTGTGTGTGACTGCTCTCCAGCATCAGACAACTCATGTGGAGAGAGGTGAATGACACGATCCGAGCAGGGGCTGTACAGGCAGCAGAGGACATCCAGGCGCTTGTCCTCACGCCGATGGAGGTCCAAACTGAGGATGGCCGGGAAGATGAGCAGCACCATGGCGAAGTTAAACACAACCACAATGGCCGCCTACGGGAGACAAATTCAGAATTACATATTTAAAAAAGAGAGATAAACTAATTAAGAAAAGCCACACAAACTATATGTAAAATTACAGACACCCTACACCAACTAGGGAGAGTCAGAGCTCCATCGTTTTTTAAGTATCTCAGACCTCAGCGCAGAAAATAAAGAAAAGCCTTCACCAGCCAGGAATACTAAGCGAGCCAGGAGGGGAGAGACGGAGAGAAAAGAAAGAAAAGAGTGCCAGAGAGAAAGAATTGCAAGAAAGAATGAGTGAATGGAGCGGGGGGGATATATATGTTGCAAGTCAGAGCAAAACCATCACCCTTCACCAACCACTGCCACCACCCCCGAACTCACCCCACCCCCTGAAGTTGACATTCTAACTGGCTGTGGTTTCCAATGTGCATATGTCTATGCGTGTTTGTGTGTGTGCTTGTGAGCTTCGGACCACCCACAGTTAGTTACAGATCAGAGCAAACCGCCTTGACGGGCAGTGATATACTGATCCACTCCCCCCTCCCTCTTGTTCTCTTTAAGTCTACCTCGTTCTGTCTCTTCATCACTCTCTTTCCTCTGATTATTCCGCAAAACAGGCGAAACACACACATATGCAGAAACACACACACACACAAATGTTGGCCCTGTAGGTGCAGCAGTAATAAAACTGGTAACAAAGGCTTTAGTCGCTCAGAATAAATGTCACTTCTCTTAAGTTATCTCTTTCATTTTCAAAGGAGCCTCAGGCCTCTCGGTGTGCGATTGTATACATGCGTTTATGTCTGTGTGCGTGCATGTGAGGGGGCACACATGTACATAACATACCTGCAAAGAGAAAGCTCGCAAGGCAGGGATGGGTACGAGAGCGGCCATAAAAAAGGCGATCATGTTGTTGATGGAAGTCAGAGCCACGCTGGTGCCTGTCCGACGCAAACAGTCTCCTGTTCGCTCCTTGAAGGCAAACATAGACACAGATCAGGAGGTGACACGAGGAGAGGAGAGGAGAGGAGAGGAGGAGGGGGGGAGTGGAGAGGCGCCG
>JAPQRN010000010.1:11057575-11071408 GCA_037367275.1 Coranthus polyacanthus
AAAATACTGTCTTACAGTGGTGGGTTCTTCCCTTACACCACATAACCTGTTTGCAGCTAAATTAGCTTCAACGCACACATTGTTTTTCCTAGAATTACCTTTTGTTGTTTTGATTTGACTAAAAACTATGTATCTTTACATAATTTTGTACCTACATTATAACAGAATTTAGAAAATAGCTCAAAGATACACAAAAAACCTGCTCATCGATGAAAACAATACACAATTTCAATTTTGCGAATAATAGAAGACCCACTTTTAAAAAGCTTCTTTCCAGAAAAAAAACAAACACTATTCGGGCTATTACTGGTAGATGCATCTAAGCAGAGTGTTTCTTTTTCTACAGCTTAGGTGCAGTTCTCAAGTTTTTTAATGATAAGGAAAAGCACTGTTCTGTTGGTGATGGGACTGCCCCCTAATAATCGACCAAGTGTTCATCGATGAGAATCTTCTTAGTCGACCACGTTTTGATTGGTCAGTTAGTCGCAGGGTGAAAAAAAAACAAAACAAAACTCATACTCCACAGGAAGCGGCGACATTCAATAGGGGTGAATATGAAGCAAACTTTTAAAAAAGTCACAAAAAAGAAAATGCAAATTGCATTCACGAGTTTCCAGAAACTGCTTTGGAGAAAATAACCAAGGCTGCGTCGTGTTGTCAGAAGGTGGCGGTGTAGGTACGTTACACATGGCTCTAATAAACAGAGTAGAAGTAGAGCATTCCATTGCTGTTTTTTCATGGATGAGACAGACAAATAATGTGATCTCCTCATCAGTCCGCTACTACTAGACATGCTTTCACACTTTATTGGAGTATCAGGATGGACGCCGTAAATAGCTGATCAGTCAGTGTTAGCTACGTCAGAAAGGCAAAAACCACCTCAAGCAGGCGAAAAAGGTTTATTGAGAAATTCTGGAAGTTTTTTTTCAAATCTTGCCGTTTCCATAAACATTTTCTCATGTGAAACTTCAAAATGTGCATTAAATACGTTTATGGAAACGCACCTCATGACAGACATTACCGTATATAAGCTAGTTATTAATCAATTACATATGTCGGAAATCCAAACTGTGGAGTCACTGTGAGAGGGTAAAGGACAACCTAATACAAACTGCGCAGGCAAACAGTCAATAACCATTTGTCTATCTCAAACATGGCATATTATCTGAAACACGCAAGTAGCCTAATGTTAGCCACTTAGCATAGCTGCTCGCTCTAATGTCAAATAGTCAACTAATAATTGGGACTAAGGACTATTACTACTACTAGTGGTCCCTAGGTGGGGAGAATCGGCATAATCTTGGCTACATCCCATAGAGGTTTAGTATTAATGCTACACAAAAATACACACACCTTGATCTTCTGCTGGATGTGTCTGAGAGCGTCTGCGGTGCCCATGTCTCCATCTTCCTGGATACAAACCACATCCAGTTTCATCTTCACCTCCAGCTTCATTTTAGGGTCTGCACTCATCATCTTCTGGACCTCTTTGGTGGTAATCACTATCACCTCTGAAAACACAAAAAAGTGTTTTTCTGACAGTTCTGACATTTTATAAAACTAATTCTGTTACAAAGAAATGATAAAAAAACAGTAGTTTTCTTTAAAAACCATCTGTGAATGTGAGAGGTCATCAGGACACAGACCCTGTTAGTTAAATGTCTATTACGATAATTTATCCTAAACCTCAAATGAAGCCAAGACTACTGCTCTGCTTTTTATAAACTTGCTTACAACATTACGAGACTACTTTATGCATCTAAAATATTGCAGAGTCCGTCTGGTTTAATTAGCCTTGTCTGCATAAAATGTGTTCTAGCGGGCATTTGCTCGCTATAGCTGTGTCAGCCTAGTAAAACCAAATTGCAGGGCTTTGGCTAGTTGGCAGCACACAGTAAATTTCTGGCCACACAGGATGATTATGTATAGAAAGGTAGTTTTATTTAAGGCAGTGAGGACCTACAGGCTTTTATAATAACAGCCCTGTTTACTGGCAAGAACAGCGTACTGCAACAAATCCCTTTATAAGACCAGAGTTTTTGGACCTAATGTTTGCTGCACCACAAAAGGCAGAAATGTGGGCTGTAAATCTCGACAGGAAATGCACACCTGACAACCACTGATGATGTGATGATAAGTTGGTGAAAAGTTAAATTTAAAAAAGCAACACAGTTGTAAAGTTTATGGAATTTATGCAGGAAAGGGAGTCGCCCAGTGTTGTTGGGGGCAAACGTACACGCCTTTTTTCTAAACAGCATGACTACTAATGTGCATGAACAGAAGTAATAAGGTCAAATTCATCTTGTTATTCACATGTTGTAGTCTCTATAGATATTAAAAGACGTGTCTATAACTGACCAAAGCAACAAGAGAACAGCAATGTATTATAAAAGATTAGAATGTTTTGATCTGCAGTTTGTACTTAACTTCTTGTTCTCTGACTTTTTTTGTGCCTCTGTTTTATCACAGAAGGCACTGCATTAGCATTTTTTCCTCTCTAAAAAAAACAGGGGGCTTGAAATAGGGCTGAACAATTAATCAAAATATCTTTCATTGATATTGAAACATGACAAAGCTCAACATCCAAATCACAGGAGCTGCGTTTTTTTTGAATAAACATAAAGTCTGTCACAACATAGCACAGAGAAGCCCTACCCTTCAAATCATATTCTCCAGATGTAAGGGAATGTGGTTGTTTGGTACAGACACCAGCAAAAATCGTGTTATCTTTTTTTATATTTTTGAAATATGAAATGCAAGGATTATCATTCCCACTAAAATCATGACTCATATCCCAGTTACAATGTCTGTCTAAATAATGTGATATCTTTGTATATCATTCATGCAATAATGGGGTTTAAAACACAACTTTAAGTAAGAAAAGTCATAGTCCTTATTTTGGAGTAGGAGTTGATAATCTTTCCACATTCCACTCCTTTATGACCAAATAAGTGAGCCACATAAACTTACACGAGAAGTGCTGGCTGTATTTTTACATCTTTATATTTTATGTGGAAACAAAGAATACCTATGTGTTCCTGTAACACTTTCCACCGCTTCCACTGACACACGCTGCATCCTTGATCACAATAATATTCAGTGACAACGGTTACAGTAATTGTTGCACAGAAAAACGGACAGGTCTGGTTGCTGTATTGTAGAGAGAACATGCAGGTGTCACCTTCAAATCCCACTCGCTCCAGCAGGTTGAGAGGGTACCACATAAGGGGCTTGTTGCCAACAGGTAGCATTGGTTTGGGGGTGTTGTAGGTCAGGTCAGTCATACGAGAACCGCCTCCAGCTGCCATTAACACTGCCTGGAGCTCCATGATGTCTGCTGGAAATGAGGAAGAAAGACAGAGAAAAACAAAGAGTTATACATAAAAGGAAAGGTTATGTTAGTAGTACAACAGCATAAATACTCCATGTAAGATACAGTGTGCAGTATTTTGGCTTGTTGTAGATCTAAGGCCTGTCCATCATTTGTGAATATGTCTAATGTGCATAGACCTATGTATAATTGATTTAGCTGAAAGGATGGTAAGTGGAATTGTAATAATAAACTGTGTTCCTACAGCACCTGTCAAAACCACAGTTAGAAGACGTCAAAATACAAGATACAGTATGCACCGTACAGTACAGGTGCAAAGATACCGAATCGTTGAGAAGTAAAAGAAAAGAAAATGCAGTATAAACACGGATGTTCAAGAAAAATAAAACAAAATATTAAAAAACGACCTTAAAACACTGGAATAGACATTATAAAATCTGATAAATATACAAATGCTATGCTGTTTCCTAGCTTCTTAGGGTGTTTAGGTGCTGTCTGCATTCCAGCATTTTCCCTAAAATTTGTGGACGGGTTAGTTGCTCAGACACAGGGTTTGGATGAAAATGAAAGGTTTTCAATACTTTTCGACTGAAAGTACACTGTGTACAAAGACAAACCCAGAACATCTGGCCATAAAGATTAAAATGAAAAGAGAGTGAGACTTAAAAGCTTTTTGTTCTCGTCTTTAGTTATTAAAATAACACGGCCCCAAATATAAGTGGCACTCCTTCTAAAGCGTGTCATTGTATTCTGTGTGTAGTATAATTGTAACACAACACACACCAGCTGTACAGGCACAGTGATTTCTTTTTTTGTTTATGACACAGAAACCATCAATGTCTGTTTTTCTACACTGTGCATAAGACGAGACCAGTTGACACATTAGGATGACGGTAGGTTACTTTATTACATATGGTTCGGGCAAACCCTTAACTGAATCCCTAACATATAAGTATCAAGGGAATAAAACTACACATGCTAAACTGCTGAACGACCGAGTGTTGAGTAAAAACATACCCGTCAGTCTCCGTTTGATCCCTTTTGATCGGCTGCCACTAGAAATGACAGCGACGGTAACGCATGGAAGTAGTTGCTGTCACTGTTGTTAGCACTTTGCTAACAGTTAGCACAGCGCAGCAAAACCACACCGCTGCTTCGGTTCCAGCAGCAGCAGCAGCAGCAGCAGCACAACTGGACCCGTTTTACGAAAAGCTAACACCGACTCGGATAAGCGGCAGATGTCGAAACAGCATCACGGTTTGACAGAGCCTGCGAAAATCAAGCTAACATCTCTTGTATGATGACACCTGGGAACCTTCGGCGAAATAGGTCCGTGCGGAAAACTACTTCCTCGGAATTTTGGTTCCTGCAATGTGGAGGAAGAGTGTGGAAAAGAATATGGTAAACGTGAGATAGTGTAGGACAGGTTAGCAGAGAAGATCCAACCATCAGACTTAACCATCGCTGGTTTAAAATATCATCACCTTCACCATCTAGGCTATTATATGGATAATATATATAGTAACAACAGAAAACTAGCTCAATGGTAAACGAGATGAAAAACTTGATCCACAGTCGGCTGCTTGAAGTCTCCACTCACAGTATGGCTGCAAAATTGGGTAAAAAAGATCTAAAAAAGAGTATTGTGATTATCGTGGACTATATTGCGATTTGCTTGATTATCAAGAAGAATGCACAGATTGCTGATCCTTTTGATATGTGTATTTATTTTTCATCTTGAACATACAAACTTGGATTAGTATTCAAAAATGCAAAAGCTTGAAAACAATTAAAAAATTGTTTGCGTCTTTCAGTTTGCATGTCCTACACCTCTGCGCACACCCTTCTGCTCAGTGTCATTGAATAAAAAATGTCACCATATACACAGTGGACCTTTAAATTACAGCCTTTTGCGATTATGTAATTGCACAGTCTGACATTGGGATTTGATTAATTGTGCAGCTCAAACTCAGGCTGCAACTAACATGCTTTTTTTTTGTTTGTTTGTTGATTAATTGATTGTTTGAAAGCCCCGTGTTATTTTAGAATGTCCGACGTTACTTTGCGTTTTTTTCATCAGCTGCTCAAAACCTATAAATAATCTAAAGGGGGCAAAAGAGAGAGTGAAAACAAATTAATTTCTGTGTAAAAAGCACAGTATTGCTCATAGCATTGTGTTTTATGAATTGCGTTTCATGATGTTTTTGCATGACTGACTATTTCAAGTTTGGAATTTTTGTCAATTGTTGCAATCAGATTACTACTATGAAGCAAGGAAACAGCTTTGAATATACATGGATTTCTTTTTTTCTTTTGACCAGAGAAGAAACTATTCCAAAGGTTCACACACATAAAAAGTGGTGTGAACAGATTAGCAGCCACCCAGCTACTCCTCCATTCTTCAAGCCTGAAAACTCCCAATTCACAGAGCTGAGACGTAACAGCAAATTGAGCTTGGGGAATGTGGCTTTGGTTTTGTTTGCTCTGGCCAGGAGATGAGCTTGACTGCTCGTTGCTGCTTGCTGGAAACCAGAAGAGTGAGCGAAAGGAGGGAAGAAGGAGAACGGGAAAGAGAGAAAGAGACAAACAAGCCTGTCTTTTGTCGTCTGAATGCCAAAATACTGAAGTAAAATAATAATGGCCTGATGACTGATATACTAATATGCAAGCACAAAGAGAGCATGTTTTATATTCCATAAATTCTGCAGATCACATACATGCAATGGATGAATTGCTAATTTATTTAAAATTGTAATGTAAAATAATTTGAACGCATCATCTCATGGTGTAACTGAAATGTCAAATACATTTAAATACAACCTGCCGTGAAGTTTGTACTGATGGTATTTTAGGCACTTATTTTAGTAGGAACCCTGAATATTATATATATACAAAATCTTATGTGACAAATGTTACGGCTTTTGAAAGCATGAACTTACAAAGGGTCCTTTGTGTTTTCTGTTTTCCCTCATCACCCGTAAAGTTTACAAGGTGTTGTCAGTGTGCAGGTGGCATCCCCCTCTCTTCATAAAAATGGGGATCTGGCAAAAAAGTGAAGCTGCAATAAAAGTCAACCCAAAGCACTTGCACTCACAGAGATTACTGAATGTCTGGCTTTCTACACATCACTGATGTGTGAGAGACATTCCACACAAGTTAAACTGAGGGGATTTTGCCAGTGGCGTGACTGACAAGACACAAATATGTCTATTAATCCAAAAGGTTGACTATGGATGATGTCGTCTTCTTTTCTTTTCACAAGAAAGTGATGGCAGCAAACTCTGCTGTAGGTTTTTCTACTTAGAAAGACAATGCTAATCAGTCGCACATGGCTTTAAGGAAAGAGAGTGAGTGAAGTGAGTGCTTAGCAGGCCGGGACACACTGCTCGCTACTTTTCTGTGGGAAATTAGGAGAGCAGAAAAACAAGCTTAATGTGAGAGACTTCACAGGCAACTGAAAATCCATTGATCCCTCTTGTTTTGCATATTGTCAAATCCTGCCTAATTTGTCAAATAAAGACATCCGTGTAAGCGATGACACACAGAGCACTCAAGCTCTTACAGAGAAAAGCGGAGATAGAAACAGATTGAGATAAGCACACAAACAGACGCAAAGACAAGTGTATGGGTCTAGTCTCAGAGTGACTTGAAATGGAGCCCTATGATTTCCTCTGATTTGCTCCTTCCTCTTTGGCCTTGTTGCTGCGTCTTGTAAATCATTCTCAATTCACTGAAACAAGCCAGTTGGATTAGCTTGGTTTAGATCATAAACATTTGCAGCGCAGACCACCCAGGGAGAGAGCAGAGCGAGGCGAGCGACCGAGTGTGTACGCGTGCGTGCATGTGTGTGTATGTGTGTATGTGTGTATACAGCCTCCCTCTAAGTTTTAGAGGTGGGCACTGCAGCGCATAACACACTCAGATCTGGTCTCACACATATGCATTTGCAAACACACACACACATACATACACTTATACCGTGGTTTGTGTTTGCGCCACTTCCAGGGCCAGTGCACTGTGGGGCCCTCACCGCTGCTATGGAAACCAAAACAGGCCTGTTCACCCAAAGTCAGAGATTAATACACACACACTCATAGATAAAGATGTCTAGCTCCATTGCTGCTTAACAATTACAAACATCAGTTAAATGTAAAAACACTCCCTGATTCGTTCATTCACTCACTTATTACTCGGAAACTTTTTGCACTGATTGTTTTGTTATTTATGAATACTGTAGAGATATCATTACTAATGATGCACTTGTTTGATAAACTTCACAAATAAACAACAATCTTTTTGTTATGTTAGACTGCAGCAGATATGTGTGCGATATTTTGCTCAAGTAAAACCTAAAAGAAACAAATAGACCAGCTGCAAGACGTTAAGCGTCATCGGCCCAAACAACTGAGATATGAAGCACGTTTTCCAGGGACTTTTACAAATAAATGCAGTTTTTTTTCTCCCCAAAGTTTAACAGTCTGCATCACCAGACCTTGAAATTCATTCTTTTTCACTTGAGCACAGTTGGAGTAATTCTTCTCTTGTTTCCCTCCACATGAGGGAGGATTTTAGAGCCAAGCTGGTGTCAGAACCAGGAAATATCTGGGTTGGGTTTTGAGGAGCCAGAGTGGGAAAAGCTGGGCAACTCCCTGCTGCAAGGCGCTGGCACGTTTCTCTGTACGCTGCTTGCCGAAGTTTGTGTCTTTTCGATCTTCTGTGTGTGCAATCCATTCGACCTGCCTGTGTGCTTGTTTTACTCTATTTTTACTTGCAGTCTGCTTGGATTTCTGCCATTTATTTGTATAGCATTTGTCAGCGTGTTGTACTGAATATGATACCTCCCTTGGAAACATGTTGTATCGTATGTATTGAAAATGGGTCTTCTGAAACAAGAGGCAAAATCAAAGTCGTGTGTTACCTACCTCACTGCATTTAAAATACACATTTTTTCATGATAAATGGGTGTTTCAAAATGTGTCGCATCCGGGTCGTCTGATATTCAGGCTCTGCTGTTGGTGTCAGGTGTGTACTGGTCCCCCGTGTGTGTTTCTGTTTGATTCAGCCTGGCAGACACAAGTTTACACGAAGATGGATGAGAAGGAAGAATATTCTGTGAGGGGGAGTCGATGAAGATCTACAAACGAAAGAAAGATAGGAAAAATATAAGAGAGAGGAATCTTGGAATCGTGGCTTGACCGCACAGATCCAACAGCAGCTTCCCGGGCTTTAGTGTGTGTGTGTGTTTGTGTGTGTCTGTACATGTTTGACCACAGTGGTTGAAGGACCTCCCAGACGGTGGACAGTCGGTCAGACAGAAAGTGACCACAGAAAGACACACACACACACAGACACACACACACTCTTTGTGTACGTTGTGTTTTGATCGATATAGTGGATAAAACATAAACATTACATTATTTACATTAATAAACATCTATTTTTTCTTATTTTTCACTAATATTATTGAAATTTATCATTTATGGTGATTCATACCAATAATAATAATACTGCTGAACTGTTCGTGATCTATTACTGATTTTCTAACTAATTTTCTCCTAGGCTACTTGTGTATTACAATAAAACAAGCAAACGCTTTAATAATTTAAATACATTTCTTGAGTCATCCTGATTATAAATGTATTTTGAACAACCCATTTTTTTCTCACTTTACTTCTAGTAAGTCTATTGCAAAACACAATAAATTGGAGAATTAAAATGCTACTAAATGACATGTTATTATAAAGCGTGAAATGGAAAAACCCCATAAAAACCTAACAGAAAGTCTTCTTTTGGGTCTAGGATCAGAGAGCAAGGATCCGTTGGTAAATCACTTCTGTCTCCTTTTGAAATGTTTCATGAGTAAGCAATGACTCAGCAATGGGGTTCGTTCATTTTATATATAAACCTGTCCTGTTTTATGGACAACACACCCAAAATATTTGGTCATGTTTGATCTCTTTCTATCTGGTGGCCTACATGTGCAATTAAACTTTCCTTCTCTTTCAGCAAAAACACAGCGTGTGCACGTACATACGCACACATAGACTCGCAGTCATGCACGTGCGTACACACACACTCACAAAAAAAAAAAAAAAAAAATCTTCTTTTCAACCGAAATAAATGTTTATAGCATTCCAAACATTTTGTGTGTGAGACAGTATGTGTGGTCCTGTCTGCACCTAGCATGAGGTTTGAGGTTAAGGTGTTTGTCTGCTGGTGTGTGAGCTATGGTGTGTGTGTACGCCAGTGATGTGTGTGTGATGGTGCATGTGTGGGGTTATGTATTTAAAAAGAGAGAGAGAGAGAGAGAGAGAGAGAGAGAGAGAGAGAGAAGGAGGGATGACCTGAGGAACACCCATGCCTACGTCTGAAAAGTTAGTGTCTTTAAAGGAGAAGGAAACTGAGAATTGATTGAAAAGTAAGGCCAGCGGTGACTGATTCAAAGTCCTGACGGCAGACACAATGTGTTTTAGTTGAGAAGCGTTTAAAAACCTCTAATAAATGTCATGAATAGCTTCTGAGTAACAATTCTGAACATATATATATATATATGAGAATATGATACGAATGTAGTCAAAAAAGTAAAGCAAAGAAAAAGTTACAAGCCACTTCTTCATGCTTCCCATGATTATGAAGGCTGGTATATCCGCTGTGCGAGCAAATCTTGTTGATGTCGAGTTTGAAGTGTATTTTCTTGAGTTATATCCGCAAGACAAAAGTCACAAGCAAAAGCACACACACCAGAATTTAATGTCGGCCATGGTTTTCTATCAGTTCAAATCATGTATTTTGTAACCTTTGTCCAGGACACCAAACTGTGTGATAGGTGAACCATTTGACCTGTTTCAGCAGTGGTCACTGGAAGCATTTACTGTATATTTGAACACAGCTGCAGCTACAGTGAAGGCCTCGGTGGAGCCACTGAGTGACACAAAGATTCGCAAAAGCTACAGATTGAATGTTAAGACGTCAACAACGCGTAAGAGCCAGGAGGCTATATGTGGAGAAAGTTTTCCTGTTTTGTGAATATAAAACAGTTTCACGCTGTAAAACAATAATAACCCTGCATCTATAACAGTAAAGCCATTCACTAACAAATAGCACTCCAACAAACACCTTTCCAGCGTTTTACAAATCTCTGTGTTATTTCCCCAAAGGACTGTTATTGCAGGCACTATAAAATGTGTGGAAACAGTTGTTTGCAGTTAGAGACCATTATACCAGTAAATGGCACAACAAACACACATACATGTGGGCAAAGTCACATGCACGAGACCACACACACTTAAAGCAAAGACACATAACTTATTGCAAATGATACGACCAGTGTAACAAATGATACAACTACACTACTCACACAGTGATTGCTTGCAAACCCTAACTTGTGATTCAAAGTGTGCTTTTAGATAACATAATTCAGTGTTTTTTTTTTTCAAGTGTGCTCTTTCACCTTTGCGGCTAAAAGGTGTATGTTTCTAAATAAATTTCGATTTTTAAAAAAAAATGACTTACCGATGCCAAACATGTGTTTTCTGATTATTTAACTTATTTTTTGTCAGTGAGTGCTAGTGTATATTTTCATCCACATCGGGGTAACTTAGGTTATTAGTCAATCAAATGCAGTTCAATAAACACTCATTTTAATCATGATATTGTGTTATGAAAATAAATAGTTTGACCAACTGCTGTGGGTTTTGAGACGAGGGGGGGGAAAGTAGCTGTAGCGGTCAATTTCTCTCTTCTTCTAAACTGGCCCATTCCTTAAAACACCACAAAGCTGGACGGTTAGGTGTGTATCTCCTCTAACAATGAGAGACAGCGGGAGGAAAGAACAACATCTAAATGAGGGCTTATTTCTTTTGAGAAATAGTGCCACTTTGCGTAGGGGGCTGAGCCTCACTTTAAGTCTTTTCCGTAAGGAGAGAAAGACGAAAGTGCATATTCTTGCGCATGCATACATACTCACATACACATCTGCTCCAGATGTTGGGAGGATTTTGTTTCAGTGAAGGTACTGCAGCCTCACATCGGAGAGAAGATAAATCACAGGCCCTGGACAGCAGTGAAGACACTTTTAGAGGCCTTCGTAAACCCACCGCGTGCACTTTGTTCCCATATGGCAATATTCACAGATGCTGTTTGGAATGACACTCATACACACAGAGTGGTAGGACAGGAGTAGTACACATGGCCAGTTATTTTCAATGCTACCCATCAAATTTTATTGTATGCTCTGAGGGAGAATATGAAATAGAAATGCTGCACTGCAGTAAAACACAACATGGCTCTGACTGTTTTTCTAAAAGTCAAGGCGTTACTACAAATACAGCTGAAGTGATAGATATTGTTGTGTATACTATAATAATAGTTATATCTGCCACACAAGAGACAGACAGTGTACAGTGACTTTTTTCTATAATGCTAGAGCCACATCAGTCCAAAATATAGCCTTGAATATCCTGTTTTTATTTAAAACCCATTAGGTTTGTCTGTAACTGTTTGATTTACTTGCAAAGTTTTTCATCACCTGGCACTTGGACTTGGATATTGCCACACCATAGATCCAAACAAGGAAAATCATCAGTGATGAGACTAACATTTGTATGGAAGTGTACACAGCAACTACTGTGGCTGACTGTAGGTTTCTGCTTAAGTCATTACTTAAGATGAACTGTGACCGCAAAGCCGTTTGAATGAGGTGCATGACAGTAATTATTATAGCAAATTATTTGTAATTTAATAGCACTTAGCAAATGAATCAGAAGGGAGATTAGAAACAGGCCGTGATTTTCGTGATGAAAAACATCAGGACGTGTTGGATAAATGATTCCTTCAGGTTTGTGGTGTAGCGATGTGATATTTTAACCTGAAAGTGCATGGTAGAAACTCGAGCTTTGAGTCTCAGATGTTCCATAGTCTGATATATGGGTTTAAAATGGGAAGAACAGAATGGGAAGAACAGACCCCAAGTTGTTGTTGAGCACGCTTTTTTTTTCTTTCTTTTTTTTACCACTGTGGCATGATCAAAAGTAAGCCACGCTCCTTTAGGTGTTTTTCTACACGATCAATAGTCACAGGTGCTGACATACGACTCCTTCTATTGAATATTAGCTTATATGAGACACTATAGTGGAACAGGCTCAGGCCTTCATTCATGTGGGGGATTCAAACTGGCCATTGTGGTTTGGTGAATGGCAGCAGTTTCCTGGTTTTGACCACTAATATAGTTGTTCCTCTTCTCATCTTGATATGCAGCCTTTTGTGCAGAGAAGGGGTCATTAATCATATCTTCAAATGTGGTTATTCACACACATGCACACACACACACACACACACCTCCTACGTGGCTTGGCCTAATGAAAAGGCAAGAAATGATTTCCTCATTTAGCAATTTCAGTCCATTTTAAAGGAGTGCAATATATTTAGACAATGAGCGAATAATGTCCCTGAACTTATAGTAATCGTATAATGATGTAAGATGCACAATTGATCCCTAGAGCTCGCTAATTTTAACCCTATGTCAATTACAACACAAATTTATTTTTACTTCTCACTTAATTCTGCCCAAATTGGACCTTATTACTGAAGGGCGAGCGTGCTCAGTCCCTCTATCAAAGCTGTTGCTGAAAGTAAGGATGTACCTTTTCAGACGCTGTTGGCCTCCAAGGACGCTTCTCTTTTGATAGAGCCAGTGAATGATCACCATCTGCTGGTCCAGTGGAGGTACTGATGGTGACTGGTGGTGGCTCAAAAGTGATGAAAGTGGTCCAAATCTCAGTCCTTACATACCACTTCAGAGAGGGTGGAAGTAATGCTCAGCTGTAACTTTCTGTAACTTCCATTATACTGTATATATACATATTATAATATTCTAATTACTGCAGTTAGATGAAATTTGTTGAACTTTTAGGGGATGCAACCAAGTCCTCAGATGTGTGAATGCATCAATTTTCTCTGAATTTCCTCTTTTTATAATTCCAATATGTGTGCAACAAACAAAACAGAAGATGTCCTTCTCAGTTACAACATACGCAGTAAAATAACCCTTAAATATACACAGCACCAGCTTTCAATAAGGATTTAGTTCCAACAATTTAACGCACACTCTCAAAGTACAAAAATCTGAAGAACGGGTGTTTGAGTTAGACTGCAGCAAAAGAAAACCTCGCTGCTTAATTATTAAAACGTGTGTCCTGTCTGCTCCAAGGGGGATTTTCTCTGGACATGATGTGACTGACCTTGTTGCTTTCAACCCATTCACACTCCTGCCTTGCTTCACTGGTGGATGTCACAGTGTCACCCACAGGGATGAGGGAGAAAGAGAAAGAGAGATGGTTGGTAGACATTCCTACACTGGCTGCTGCTTACAAGTTCTGCATAAACTACACACACAATAACCCCCCCTCCCTCCCTCCAAACACACACAGCAAGTCATAGCATCCTCACGTAGATCCCTGGCAAAGCCAAAGCGATGCAACTGCTGCTCCATTGTCAAGCTCCTT
>JAPQRN010000010.1:11071508-11087863 GCA_037367275.1 Coranthus polyacanthus
CTTCCGATCTTGGACTGGTGTGAATTCTGTTCAAATGCTTTCCAAAATATTTTTAAGCATTTCTCATGATAAAATTGCCCCACTCTTTTCTCCTGGTTGTCATGGAGATGGCTAACAAAGCCATCACTTTTACCAATTTCCTCAGAGACAGGTGCTGGCACAATGACTGCTTCCTCGCCGGCTGAAAGGGGAAGGGGCAAGAGGGGTCCATGGGAACTCCAGGCGGACACTCTGAGGGCTGTCCAAGTGTCCTCCTCCCCGGGCCCTGCCGAGAAAAGAAGGCTAATTTGTTGTCCCTGTTTTCCCAGGGAGGGGGGATGCAGGAAGAAGGAGGTGGGGGGACGAGGCTGGGGGTGGAAGGAGGGCGAGCAAGTAAGAGAGAATGAGATGGAGAGAGAGAGAGAGACTATGCAGAGGGGTGTCCACCAGTTTTCAAAACAGACCGCCTAATATCAGTCTCTTCTCGCTTTCTTCTGCCAATGGGTGGCAAGGTCCTTCTTTCTCCTCTTGATCCTTTATCTCATCTCGCTTCTCCTATTCTGCCTCTACAACTCTTTGGGCGTGGAAACAATGGCGAGTCATGGCATCATGACTGCAAGATGTTTCAATTTAGCTTTCAGCGAGCATTCACTTTCCTCTCAGTGTGGGGCTAGTGTGTCCGTGTCTGTACTTGGATTTTAATGTTATGTTCAGTGACAAACGAGTTAAGCTGTTCTTGAGCAAACAGATTTTTTTTTTTTTCTTCTACTCACTGTACCTGACTTATTCAAATGAAATAAAACAAAAGTTACATCAGCCTGTAAAACAAACAAAAATGCATTGACTTCAATGTTGAGTTGCCTTGTTGACATTACAGGTGTCGCCAGAATATGACATTTAAAATGAACATCTGGATTCATATTTAACCCTCTGAATGATATACGTGAATTCAGTTCTGTGGTAGATTTTCACATCACTTCATGATAATCTGATGTTTCCTTTGTTTACAGGTTGCATTCAGAGTCTTGCTGACACTCTGAAAGAGGGGCTGTCTGTTGGCACAGCTACAAAGTATTTATTGACCCTCTGAGGAGAAAAGCCACGGTCTTTCAGTTTACGGGAGGTGAATGTGCGTGTACATGTTAACATGTGTGTCTATGTGTCTGCTCATGCCATTTTGCATGTGTATGTGAGGGTTTGTGTGTATGCATATGTAGGAGCCTCTGTTTGAATAGACCATACAAACTGCTTTGTTGGTGGCACAAAACTTTTTGAAGCAGCATGTAAAGCACTTACCTTCTGTAAAGGGCATGCCATTCAGCCCTAACGGCCGTTATACTGGGCTGTATGTCAGTGTGTGTGTGTGTGTGTGTGTGTGTGTGCAAATTTTTATTCAGGGATCAGCAATAGACTAGTGGCATATCCAGACTGTTTCTATGCCTCTCACCCTGTGTATGCATGTTCCCTTTATGAACCTTTATATACAGTAGAAGCTGGAGGGTCAGCAGGTTTTCAACAACTAAAATACACAAAACTCTGAAAGTGCAGAACACTGTAAAACAATAGTAAATCTTCTCTTATATTACTTTTTATTCATATTTTATTATATATTTAGATTACTTCATAATTTTTCTGTTACTGAAAAATGATTAAATCAGATATGATTAGGGCTGGGTATCATTAAAAATGACTGATACTGATATCTTGTCTCCAATATAAACACCTATTTGATACCTATTGTCCATTTTAACAAAAAGAAAATTACATCATGGTACAAATCTTTGCTTTTTATTTTTCATAACATATAAAACATAAAACTATTTACTAATGGTTTAATAGTTTAACTTAAGTTGTGGTTCAACTCTTTAGTTTTATGGCATTTTTTCAAAAAAATGAACCTATTTACCACAACTTGAAGCTACGTGTTAACATAATAGCATTAATAAAACATGTATAGTGTGCTGCACTGACGCTAATGAGATTTACTTCGTAGGCACTGAAATTTGGTATCAAACGGCAACATATTTTTTGATACTCGATTGTATCTATGCAGTTCGGTGATAAAAGTATTGAAATTTGGTTCCCAGTCCTGACATAAGAGACCTATGTTTAAAAAAAACAATGTAACTATAATTTCTTTAAATTAATTACGTTTTCAGGTAAAGTCATTGAATTTCACTCTATTTACAACATTCATTCCATTCATTCTCACTTCCCCTGCCTTGGATTTACACAGTGCACTGCCTTACAGCATTAGTACCACTAGGGGGCGCCAAATTCAGAGCATTTTAACCAGAGACTAGAGGCGTTAAAGTTGATTAGGCTTCACTTTTTTTTTTTTTACTTTCTCTTACTTTTCCTGGGTGAAAAGAAAAGGCTTTTATTTTATTTTATTTTATTTGTTCAAATGTATTTTGTTTTGGCTGAGGCTCAGAAATCCTAATGATACTTCCTCTTCTGAAATGATGTGTATCGTCATGGGATGTTTACACGTGGTGTCAAACTGTTTACACGTGAAACCTGTAGGAAGTCTCTCTGCCATCGGGGAAATCCTCATATGCCACGATGAGATCTATGCACATTCATCAGTGTGACACGAGGAGTGAAATACTAGACTCCAGGGGGAAACACTGCCAAGACGATGGGTAAAACATGAGGCGGTGGTTTCCACAACAGACTCACCCTTTAACAAAGCCGATGTTCTCTGTAATAACTTTATACACAAAGTTACACATGTCTACACAAAGTAAGAAACTGCTTTACAGAAAAAGTAAAAACACGTTTGAGAGGCAACACTAAATAAAACGAAATCTAATTATAGGCTAGAGTCAATAAATTTAGTTTAAATCCAGTTTTAATAAGTGATTAAATTAGTCATGAGATTAGCTTTAATTAGCTGCAGTGACTAATCTCGGTAAAAAGTGTCATGGACTGAAAAAGCCCACTCACTCATTCGGTGTAACCTCACCTCTAACCATGTGACTCGTTTCGTATGCCAGAGGTGATAGTTCATTGGCACAGTTGTGTCATCTCGCCATATTTTACATTGTGCGAAAAGTCATCTGTCGTAATTCCACTGAGCTGTCACTTCCCCTAATAACCTTATTTTAGCTCTGCTGTGGGAGGGTTGCCATCGATGCCATCACAGCAGATGCCATATTTAGATAAGCTAACGTGTCTTCCTCTTCGCTCCGTGTAATTACTGCTGCTACAAACTCACCAAACACTCACATGGCAGGTTATTTTACCTGTGAACTAATTGGTCATTTTAGGCTAAATGTAATTATAGGTTAAAATTACAATAAACCTCATGAGCGGCGCAAATTAATCTAAAATGAATAATAACACTTCTTTCAGTAATCTTAAAATAGGTCAAAGTTAATTGAGTGATCACAAAACGAGGATGAAATAAATACTGCTTCATTATTTTTAAGACTAAGGCACAATTCTGACAAAAATGACCTGTAACATTTTTAGACGTGGCATTTTACTTCTGTCCATTAGATGTCAGCATTTGATAAACTGAGCCCTGTGTTCCCCATGTGGCTCCAAAACAGGCTCCAAAGTGGTTCACAGATTTTTATACCTATCCAACATTTGTATTGTTCTGGTAAACATGAATGTTAACATTCATTAACAACATTATATAACAAACTGAGAATTCTTCAAGATATTCATATTCTCCAATGACACAGTTATTCTGTATAATACCTGAAAAATGTGTACATGGGTTTGTCCAAAATGTGAATATGAAAAAACCCTCTCCTATTGTCTTTAAAAATCAACCTGGAATATTTGTTTGTTTCACTTTGTCACACATCTGTTCTATTTAAAGAAACTTCCCTAAAAAAAAACACACACACACTAGGAAACACATCATATGGGTCATCTCAGAGAATTCAGGTCATGTTGCTCTTTTTATCCAAACATTTATTTAAAGGCTGACTATTGTAAGACATCATTGAATAATGAGCTATGTATTTTATTTCGTTTTCAGGCCATCACATATAGATTAGTTATTAATGGAGTCTGATGTAAACCCCAAAGTGTAAAATGCTGCACAGCAGGAAGACATAGAGGAAACTAACAAACTCTCTGTCTGATGCTTTGTCAAAGGAACTGCTTCAGGCTTTTTCTATTCATCATGTAAATGTTGACTACCCGTGATGATAGAGGAAACATGTTTTTTTTTTATCCATTAGGGGGAACCATTGTGTTAGTCATCGCCCTGTCCGCTTGATCCCATCCCTCTCCTCTGTCTCACTGCTTCCTCTATTGACAGAAGACACTGAGATGGTCTGATTTTAGCTGTACCCGAGGTACACACAGTGATACGTTTGTAACAAACAACACTAACGTGTGCAAACACTGACTCTTTTTCCTGCTGCACATCCTGTGGTCCTCTGCAGGTCGTGTTCCAAAAATGTGTTTTCTTCGCTCCAGTGGTCCAGAACCCAAAAGGGCCCGACAGCTGTGACTATCTGCTGTAAGATGTTGCTGGTCAGCCTGAATCGACATGAAAAGCAGCACAGAAACATGGGTATCATCACCTCACCAGCTACTATCTCATTATGACTTCCCTTTATACTCTTTATGCATTTTAATGAGTCTCATGAATGTTGCCAGTGCAACTGGCCTACATACAGTTTGCCTTGCATGCTTGATCACTCTCAGGCAATTAATATTCACCAGCTTACTGTTTTCACTAAGTGACCTGACAAACAAGAGAGCCAGATAAATAACCACTGTCAGCTCGTGTCTTATACAGACAAAGGAGACCATTTTAGACAATAATGATCTCAGTATGAACATACACGTGTCCATATGCTCAGAGAACTTAATAATTTCTGTGCAGGTGTAAACCTCATAGATATCTGACAATATCCCACTTTGTTGAAACAACAATCTTATCCTATTCATGGTTGTGAGAAAAGAAGATTAGCGACATATCTCCTCTTTAGCTTTTATCATGACATAAAGTCCACTAACATCAAATGCGTTGTCCCACCCCATTTTGCTTTGAAAAGTTATGTGCAATATATAGAGACTGAAAAAAGAGAAAAAAGCTTCGGCTTAGACTTTTGTCATTACGTTGTTAATGTTGTAACCATTGTCTTTGCTCTGACCCTGCAGAGTGATTCATAGATGCAGACAGTGCAAAGCTAAAATAGCAGCATTTAGTCAGTCACCCACTGGAGATTATGTGGTCGGCTGGCAAGACAAGGCAGAAGTACAGTGTGCACTCACCTTTAAACACATGTCTGAGTTTTATCATCTGTTCCATGTGACTACATTGTCTCCCACTTTTCCTAATACTGCATTAACAGAACATCAACCAAGTACCGTTTCATAAATGGAATTGTTTATTGGCGGATTGAAAGCGCCTTCAGTAAGGAATGGCAGCAGTTTATCTCCGGTAAATTGGCATTTTGAAAAGTTCAAATGCAATTTATGCCTGTGGAATAATCTGCAGACTTATCGTGGTGATGTAATCAGTGTTGCATTTGATGCTTTTAATGTGAACTTTTTTTTTTCTTTTTTTTTTTACATCAAATTTACCTTTTCACTTTTCTGCTTTTAATCTATTCACATCCTGCGTCAAATGTCCTACTTTTATTTATGCATTGTTCTATTCTGGAAAAGTGCACAGCAGACGAGGGATTCACACACAGGCAGGCAATAACACACACACTAGCAGAGCACACGCTTGATATTCACGGATACTAAGTGCTGCAGATGTGTCAGGCAAAAATAGTCAACGGTGGAGAAAGGAACAGTTTATTTCCGGGGAGGATTTTCTTCTCGTGTGCTCTTGTACGGGCCAGTGCCGACAACGCAATTTGTCTGACCCAGAAACAAACAAATTTCTCACAGAAATGTCTTCTTATCCCTGTTTTCTCAGATGCTATAATTGGGAGAAGCTGCCTGATAAACGTGCTACTCACAAACACACATTGTGAAGCACACAGCCATATAATCATATTCCTGATGCGATAGCAGCGATTAAACAAAGTGTAGGGAGCTATAATGAAATGGAGACCACAAGTTAATCAGTCAATATGAACACATTCTGTTTTATATACCAACAGGATACAGATGTGCTACAGTGAAGAGCAAACAGGAAGCCAGTGCTCTATTATCTGGAAATTTCAGAGAATTTCACTGCTTTAGGGTTTTCACCACATCACTGTTGTTATTTCAGTCAGCTGAGTCTTTACTTGTAACATTGCATCATACTTTATTACTGTTTTGTTTTTACTTTGTTCTAAATGTGAGCGTGTCCTGTGTTGGATACGTTGATTCATTTGCTGTATATTTGTGGTACCGTATGAAGAACATAATTCTCCACTTCACAGGATTCCACTGTATTGTGACGCTCCTCAGTGCAAGGGAGGCCCTGCTAACCCATTAAATGTCTTCACACGTATAAACAGCCTCTCTCTCTTATACTCTTACTACGCGTCTCTGTCTCACACACACACACACACACACACACACACACACACACACACACACTCTGCAATCGAGCTGCAGTTGGGGTAGATTGATCACTCTAACAGCTCTGCTCCAGTGTGCTCTCTTTTCTATTATCCAACAACTGCAGCAGCGAGTAGGTCTGTGTGTGTCTGTGTCAGTGAGCTCTTCATGTTTCTGTGGATGCGTGCATCTACCTGCTACCGAACACGCATCTATAATACTATCGTACATAATAATGTTGCATTATGATGTGTAGTATAACGTAGCGGTGTACCTTCCCCATTGTAAAATGCTGCTTAGTGAGCGTCCCACAAAAGGTGCAGATTTGGGCCACTTGTTACGTGCTTCCGGGAAGGTTACAAAATCTCAAATCTGTTGTTCGCATACATTAGCGGCAAAATCCTTTGCAAGATTACATTTGCAGATTTCAGAGAAACTGAGACAAAAGGATTTTTCAGCGGAGGAAATAAAAGGCAATAATGCTGCCATGCTTATCTTAACCTACATTCACTTCACGTTAACCGATTTTTCCTCTAAATTGTGGTTATATAATCGAGCGTGCAGAAAGTTTGTCAGATGTCTTCGTACAAATGTATTAAAGGCTTTTTGCAGTGCTCTGGGGATGGTTTAGTCTGCCACTGTGCCAGAACTGTGTTCAAAAAGTACTGCTTTCACAATGCCCCATCTGTTGTCATTTTCTCTTTTTGGATGCATCCATTCTGCTGTTATTTTACATAACTATGTATGCATATTGGCTGACAATTTCATTCATTGTAGCACATCTGGTACTGAAGGATTTCTTGACACTGATTTGTTCAACATTGGAAATCTGTGTGTTCGTTGAATGCAGTACCATCCCTCCTTGGTATTGGCTACTTGATTAAAAACCGCACTAAGATAAATAATCCCCGTCTCCTCGGTCTTACAATTCATCCTGAACTCCATCAGGTCACGACTTATCATATGGTGAGAATAAAAAGCTGCAATATGAAAATACGGCTGTGAAAACTGGTCCAGAAGTTCATAAGAAGCATTTGGAGCTTTGTTTTTAATTGCAGTTTTCTGTGTAAAATGGAAACTTTGAATTAGTTTAAGCTAAACAGCACAGGGACGTAATACTTTGATGTCATTTTCTTAGTTCAGTTCAAAACATCCAGAATGTTTTTAAAATCCCAGACTTCTGCATTATGATGATTTAGAAACAGAGTTGATCATGAGGACACGCTTCTTCAACACAACATCAATACCTCTGTACAAGGGGACAGAAACTAAAAACCTATCCATCAGTGTTTTCGCACTCATACAACAGCTCTAAGACTTGACACTCTGTAGCGCTAAAACACAGACTCATGGACACTGATATAGTATTCATCCGCCCACATGCAGATATGTACCTGACATGCACACAGACTCAGGCAAGGAAATGCAAAACCTTGTGTTTCCTGATATGATCTCTTTGAGTTTGGTTGTTTTTTCGATTCAGCCTTTACGGTAATTGCAGACCGCCACTGTGAGGAAAATTATAGCAATTCCCTGAAATAAATCGCAAATAAAGTGGACACATATGCCGTGCAAGGGTGGATGACGCCTTTGAGAGTTAAATTATATGGCTGCCATCAAATGAAAAGCTTGTATCTTTGACTTTCATGGTTTCTCAGACGGGTTTTTCTAGTGCTGTTTAGGAAAAGGAACGAAAGCTGACCCAAAGGGGACCCTGAAGCGATCGTTTTGTAAAAACCTAATCATACCGGTACTCTTCTTGTCTTGCTCGCCTATTTGCAGACGCTCATCCAACAAATGACTACACTGACCAGACTGTCAAACATTTTGACATAAAAAAAAAACCATCAACACACCCCGACGTCTTTAGAATCCCACAAAGATGAAAGTTTACTTTGATCTGTGAATACCAGTTAAGTCTTAAAGTCGTATGTGTCATCTGCAAACAATGTCTTCATTTTTTTTTTTTTTTTTTTCAGCTCATAAGGATGTTTCCATCTCAGTTTTGGGGCGGTTACTCTGTGTTTCCCTTCTATTCTCATTGTGTCTCCGCTGGCCTCTGATCTTTGGCATTTTTGACATTCCAGCCATCTGCTGGTCTCTCATTTGGCTGGCACTCACCCCAGCAGCACTAAATGAAACAGACTGCTGTTAGCTCAGAGAGAGAGAGAAAGAAGTTTTTACAACCACGGTGTTTTATCTCTAACTTCCATGATGTGCTGTGAAAGCACCACATAGAAAGACAGAAAGATGAACAGTCATGGGCACGCTGACTTGTCACTCTGGAGTTTTATGTTCCTGCCACACTATCAAAGCCTCAGACAGATTTTTTTCTGAAACACGATATTAATCTAAAAGTGAAAGTCAGTGGGAGGTTTTGAAGCCGGAGGGGGCAACAACAAATACGTGAATATCATTTCTCATTGGTCACCAATACAAACATTAAAACTCTGCTGTAACATCACTCTTTTTTTTTTCCACAGAGAAAGGTTATGCTTGTTTCCTCTCTGGTTTGTTTAGGGTAAAAGGCAACAGTGTGGTTAAGGAGGCAGGATGTCTGAATGTCATAGAGTGGTTCAATCACTTTCACAATCTCTCTCCACGTCTCCTTTTGTGTTTTCTTCCACATTATGTTATTAGAAATGCTTTCACACCGTCCTCCAGGTTAGAATAGAGCAGTTTTTCATTTGTATTGTGCCTGGGAAGAGTTGGCTGAATATACATATTCTCCAAATATTAAAGTGCAAATAAAACAATCCGCAGTTAAGTGTTTCAGTATAAACTATGTGGGAGAAACACTGTGGAATCTTTTTTTTTTTTTTTCTATTTAAGTGACTGGCTGCCAAAGTGACCATAGTATCTATGACACAATAAAAAAAGTTGTTGATGATGATGTTTTTTTAGTGCCACTGCCATTAAAATCAAGTAAGCAGGAAATCTTCCTCTATTTAACTCTTAAATATTACATATTACAGCCAAACAGTACAAAAATATCATTCAGCATCTCGCCAAAGAGTTTAATAAACTTAATTTTGTTTTAGAGACAGTAATAAGTATCATTTTGTCTCACACGATTGTATGACAAACAGTTTGGTTGTTTTATCTGTTGTTTTAATTGTTAGAAAAGCTTCCAAAGGTCAGCGTTTGAGGAGTGTTTTTACAAGACACTTTTTATCGTGACAACAAAGACAGTGACTACTCACATGCACAACCCTGCAACTGCAAGAGTTTGACTTCCTCTGTGCTGTTAACAGCAGCAGGCAAACACATTGCAGCGGATTTTAGTAGCTGCATTAGTACATATTCCGGGGGCGTTTTTGCACTTTTGACTGGGTGCTTACAGTATGAGTGTGTTTTATGTAAAAGAAAGTGTCGAGAATATTAGAATCACAGAAGAAAAATCAAAAAAGGCCCTCACGGGCTATAGCCATTGTACCTTTTTACAAGAATTACCTACTGCAATGTGAAATGTGTGAGTGTGAGACAGAGAGACTCAGACTGAAAGACACAGAGAGAGAGAGAGAGAAAAAAAAACAAAGACAGAGAGGGAGATAAAGTGGAGGAGGGACAGGAAGAGAGGGAGGGGAAAACAGGGCTGGGGTTTCCTTGCCTCTCCCTTCGGCAGTCTAATCAAGGTAATGACGCAGACACAGAAGATACCACACACAACACACACGGTCCGTCTCTGACACTGTGACACACAATGCCAACCGCCCACGGCTGCTAGACTGCATCACGCTCTCCCCTTCCTTCTCCTTCCCCCTGGGCAAGTTTCCTCACATCTCCCCGTTTCTGTCGTTTCATCCTCTCTCCTAACCTTTGTCTCTGAATTTCTCCCTGCAGTATTTCCTGCGTCGACTGCTTCTGTTATTGCTCGCTTGTCTTTCTGTCCATTACTGCGTTCATTTATCTTTTATCAACTCAGCTCTCTACTTCCAGAAAATGGTTTAGGTGTATCTGCGTGTGTGTGTGTTTCAGTGTGCTCCCTTATCCTGGTTCGTTTTATTCCGAGGTCATTCATTACAGATTATCAAGTAACTGCAATTCTTGAAAGTATTTGTGCGTTTACATACAACGCACTTTGTTTTGTTTGCTAATTAATCTTCAAACTGCATGTTGAGCCCCGGACATTAATAAGGAAATGATTATCTGTAAATGTGTTGACCATTGTCATTCATGGATATTCACTGACTGCTTTGTTTGACATGATGGTGATGAAAGGTTATGAATGGAGCAGATATTATTCATTTGTTCACTCACTTTTACATATAAACAAGCATCATCTTTAACGTTTAAAGCCGTTTTTGACTCATTTGTGTTCTTATCTGGCTTGATTTCATTAAGGCTCTTTGTGTTTGGCTGACGCATGGAAAAACTCAAACCTCTGTACCCAAAGATGGAACATTTTGAGGTGACAAACAGGTCATATCCTCTCGCAGACAGTAGCTGCGGTTACATAGACACTATTCCATCAGTATTTAGTTATATATTAAAATGTTCCTTTTTTATCAAAGATTTACACCACCGCTCTGAACCGCACTGAAAATTCCTTCCAGTCAGTCAGGCCGGATCGGGATGGACTGTGGTTACATGAGACATTTTTATTGCGCTATTATTCCTATTATTAGTGGAATATCAGTGTCCATATAAACAGAGCGAGTGTTTCTCCGGCTACGTCCGTGTGATGGCGGAGATTCTGTAATCAGTTTGCGTTCGTAATGTTGCAACACACGCTGCGTAGCCACACAGCTTGCTTTATTGCTGCTTTGGGTGTGTCAGTGATGAATGGTTTTTGTGGTATGCTTCATGTTCTCATTGAGTGAATTTATTTTCTCCAAGCTGGTGCAGAGAGGAACACACCAAAATTATACCAACCTTCTTCATAATAAAGTCCCTTTTTCAGAAATGACCTATAATACCTTATATGTTGTATACAGTGACTTTCAGTTTCTCTTCTGTCTGGCAATGTTTAACCTCATTTGACACTAAAACTGTTTTAAACCGCGTACAGTTTAGTGTTATGTAAGCTTGTTGATATTCAGCATAAACAAGCCTCATTTTACTTTGTAACAGGAAATAAGACAGCATGTATAAAGTGTTATTCATACTGAGAGACTTTTGAATTGATGGTACCTTTGAAGAAGCTGTCACAGTCATAATAAACTTTGAAAAACATTGTCGTCCAACAACCCTACGTGTTTGAAGATAGATCAATAATCTTCAAAGATGTTTTTTTTTACAAGATGTTCTAGATAAAGTAAATAATTATGATCTACTTCCATATCTTTACCCAAGTAATACAAAAGACCACGTATCTTTCCCCTTGGTATTTCTGTCTGTCTGTTTGCTTTCATTTCTAAACCATTTACTGTGATCTGAAGTAAGCAAATTAGACTTTTAAATGCACCTTGGCCAAAAACTTAGCTATACATACCATTATGTATATTATGTGCTGACCTACTGTACTAGTGCTTACCTATAAACCCTGTGGTTTTAATCTTTTATCGCTATTTACAGTGTTTTAAGAAGGCTAGACACAATAGATTATGTTTTTACGTATGATCCTCAGTAATCGCACAGAGAAAGCCTTTGTTTTCCCGCTAAATCCTTTTATATAACATTACTGCATTAGTCCGAATCTCTCTCTCTCTCCCTCTCTCACATTTTATCGCACTCTAAACTAGTTTCTACCCGTCAAAGTGTTTTATTGGCCTGCTGACTGCTTGGCACTGCACTACTTGGAATAAATTCAAAGTGTAGTCTTCAGCCCTGATAAGATCCGAACCTTACAAATCATTCACAGTAATATTATATTGTTGCACATATTGTAATCCCAAAGGAATGTTTGGACAGGGATGTTGTAAAAAAAAAAAAAAAAGAAGCTTGAACATGGTGGGGATTTCCAACTTAATATCGTCTCAAAGGAAACAAAGAATGGAATATAAAAAAGGGAATTGAGTTAAGGAATATTAGACATACAGTATGAAAATCACAGAGATTTTGTCCAGCCTTGCCAGAGATCATTGATACTTTATGTCTGCAGATCTGAGTTGTTCACTCCAGCTGAGACAACAAATTTAATATGTATAGATCTAAGGGAAAAAAGAATTGATAACACACTCTTTTAAACAAAGATACATAACATAATCACAAACCATAGCAATCATCCTAGCTAATGACCTACTTCTATTCATTCACAAGGATTTTTGTTTTATCAGTATTTTATTCCCATTTTGGTAAAGTTAGCCTGACTGAGCGTTCAATGATTTCATCATTTCAATGTAGGCCAAAAGGGGGGGCTGCAGAGATGTCCAGACACCGGTGCCTGAGTTCAGGAAAGCCTCAGATAACTTGGAAAATTCAGGGACATTTCTTTTAGCTGTCCATCAATGTAAAAAAAAAAATATATATATATATATATAAAAAATAACATAACGTCGTTTTCACAAATGAATCTAACAATCTCTATCTCTGAGATTCAAAGAGATATTTACATCACACATGTTTAGGCTCATTACCATAATGAATTATTTATATACTGCAACAAAGCAAAATGGTGTAGCTTTCAAATCTAATGCTTCTAATTAGTGTGATCAAAGGATTCACAGCTGGACACACACTTAAAGAAACGACAGAACACTACACACACTCAGACGTCCATCATCGGGAGCAGATTCGAGTTTCTGACAGTCAGAGAACAGCGCAAAACCTTAACGACTGAGTCAGTCCACTTCACAACACATTCAGCGACGACGGGTCAGTGTCTTGGAAAAACTGTCAACTGGCACAAGTACCAAAACAAGCATGGATGTCAACCGGCAGTTTATTTGCGGCGGGGTTTTCTTAAAAAATTTTAAATAAAATGCTCACAAAACAGAGGGGAAAAGTACAGACTTTGGGGGAGATTCTGGATAGAGAGTCTTTATAGTGAATTAGTGATGTCGATAGTTAGTTGTATGTATCTTCAATGTGAATACTCTGTAGATGTTCATTCTTCTGCCACAGTTCAGTCATTTTTTTTGTCTTGTATTTGACTACCGTCTCTCAACACTAATCACCAGCATCCATCGCAAATTTTAAGCATGTTTAAAAAAAAAAAAATCTTTGTAAGAACTACTAGCAATGGCTGGATCTTAAGACTATATCCTTAGACAACACACAACATGAATTTATCTGCCAACTACAAACACTGCCTGAGCCTGACTGGAACAGGCTCGGTCCAATTGGGCCTGATCAGGACCAGACAGTCGCTTAGTGCGCCCAAGAGAAAAGATGTAAGACTCTTAATAAGTCTGTGATATAATATCTATGTGGCGTGTGTTACGCATGCAAAAAGCCATTAGAATAACAAATAGGCAAAGTGCTGAATATGCAAAAGCACTGCATTGTTGTAAGAGATACATGACGCACACGTGCACGGGGGGACTCTTGCCCGAACAAGAAAGGTCGTACATGCACACGCTAAACACACCAGACATGGTTGTGAGGGGTGTCTGCATTTAAAACAGCCGTATCCCTCAGAAGTGTGCCAAAGAGCTCGAGAGAGAACAACAGCAGAGATTAACCGAGTGAAAAGAAGCTTCTCTCCTCCCTCTCCACACACACAGCCCTGAGCCCTGACCTTTGAAGGAAGGCGACAGATGGGTCTTTTTCTTTGGCCAGGTCCCTGCTGACAGCTGTCCAGGATATGGGGAGGTGAGGTAGGCTGTGATTTGGGGTGGGGTGCTGAGGGTTGCGGGGAGACGGTCAAAGGTCAGCCATTCCCTGGAAGAAAGAATTGAAGCATACGCAAATTTATATGGACGTGTACAAAGCACACGCGTGCAGGCAGGCGGGAGCCCGCACCTAATTGTACATTCATGTAGACACATCCATATTCATAAATGTTTCTGTCTCTGTCTGCTGTTCTCTGTTTGTCTGTCCATCTGCCTGCTTCCTTGACCCATCATCATCATCATCATCACCATTTTGCTCTCTAATCAGGCTTTTGTTTCATCTGAAATTAGTCTGGGTCCCTCCCCCCCGATCTGTTCAGAGAAAACGGGGTATATCTAGTAGTGATTATTACATTTGAGCATTTGAACTTATATGTGGCTCCTTGTACCTTCAGGTCAGTCCTGTAATTCAGGATGCACAGTGCTTCCCCATGTGAAGGGATTTCCCTTTTCTGCCGAGTGGACATGTCTGTGCATGTATGAGAGGGGGAGAAAGAGAGAGAGAGAGAGAGAGAGGCCCTTTTTAAGGAAAGCCTTTGCCTTAGTTTTTATTGTAGCACTGCTTTCAAACCATTCGGTGGTTTGCTGTCGTATTTTTTTCCTCAGAGGATTTGCGTTTTCTTTTGAATCTTCTGACTGATGGCCTACCCTGTGGTAAAAGGCGGTTTGATATACAGAAGACAGTGGATACATAGAAAAAAAATAGAAATATACCAATACTTCTCACATAATAATAAAGCCCTATTTGCACAAAAGTAGTATTATCTTGGGACCTCTGGTAATCTGTGATATTAATCCTGTGAGAATCTGCCATATTTTGTCCCAAAAAGAGGTCACATTGAGATAATATTAGTCCCGTACGAATCAGCATTAAGTGACCTTTTTAGCACAATTTCAGGGATTGTGGAGCAGAGAGAAGGAGACAGGCAGAACTATGGCACCAAGCAAATTAAATTGTAGTTTGCAATAATACTTTTAATTAACTGTCTTGTAGAAGAAAATAACTTTGTATCTTAGGAAATAGTTTTACTCGGGCTTCTTGACCAAAACCTGAATAATTTAAAGAGTTTAAAGTTGTTTTATAAAATTATTTGGTGACTACAGCTGGAAAATGGAAAACCACTTTGGTAAAATTCGATGTACTACAGGGACCAGCTGAGTGCTTCCTGTGACCCAAATGCTTTATATACTGTATACCAGTGTGTTTTTTCAACATAGCTTCTCAGGAATGAAGATGAAAAAAATTTTCTAATAAATCATGTGCATTTGTCTAAATTCTGCGCCCTCTTTTTTCTTTTCACTCTTCTAAGGCCACACCACTTCCTGTTTCTGTTTTTGCATTCTGTGTAATTCATGACACTGATCTACAAAGCAGCTTAGCGCTGAAATTTCCATCCTATGTTGCTAAGAAAGCCTCACTCAAAACAGGAAAGAACAGGGAAAAAAAACACTGAAAATGTGATACAACTGTTTCTACTCAGTCAGTAAAGATCCACCAATTAATGTTTTTAGTCTCACAATATGAAGGAAGGGATTGTTGTGTTAAGGGATTGGATTGTACTGCATCTCCTCTGTGCTAAGCCTCTTTAAGTTGGTGGTTGTAGTGTAAACGTTCTGTACGGTTCAGTCCCTTGCCTCACATTGAACATGTTTTCTGCACCTGGCAACCGTTTCCCGAAAGGTGTTTCTCAATTTATCTGCAGTCTAAGGTAAAGCTAACCACTTTGCAGATATTTCTTAGCCATTGGTTAAGACTACAACTACAACAATTAACACTACAACTAACTCATGAGCCACAACAAAAGACAATGGGTGTCTCTTCATTTATCTAGCCATTCCTCTTTGGTGCAGAAAACACATGCACAAAGACATACTCACATTTTGCATCAGCTGTTCTGTTCAATAGCCTGCAACAGGACTTTCACATGAGAACATATAGTGGCAGAGTAGGCTATATTAGTTTAGGACTTTATGTAATAATTTGGTCTGTGTGTGTGTGTTATACATGTATTCGTATTTGCATGTGTTTTGTAGGTGTGTGTGTGTTTTGTGGGTGTGAAGGATGGCCTGTTTGCCAACAGAACAGGATTTTACTTCAAAGACCTGAGATAAAACAGCAGGTTTATGTAATAGTAAAAAAAAAAAAAAAAAAAAAAAAAAATAAAACCAGAGCCAGACCACAAT
>JAPQRN010000010.1:11087963-11104970 GCA_037367275.1 Coranthus polyacanthus
AAAAAAAAACAACTAAACAGACAGCAGCAACTCTGTGCAAAGTGGAAAAATCGAAGGTGTTTTTGCCAGTTGCTGTTGCAATTCTTGTGAAAACATGATGTTTGAAGTCGGTCACACAAAGGAACATCTGACTCACGCGTGAAGCAGCCACAAGGAAAAAGTGTGCCGAGAGGGTGCTGATTAGTTGAACAACAGGTCACTTTCCAACACACAAACATGCATGCATATTGTCTAGAAGTTGAGGTAAACAAGCAGGTTCATACAAAAATATATGTCTCATCTATTACAAATACAGCAACTTTTATTTGAACTCTTTACATTAATAATACAATTAAAGCTTATATTGAACCACATTTTTATAGAATGGCTTTTCTTAAGTAATAAGTCCTAACTATTACAAATCTCTATACTGATATATTTGCCTTGGAGCTATTTTATTTTTCTTATATACATTTTTTTCAACAAACAGAAACAAAAGTTCGACTCGGCAGGCAGTGAGCTGTCAATCACACCTGTCAATCAAAGCCTTCTATTCGTCCTAAAAACGCATTAATGGAGGAATAATTTAAAGCCTGACCACCAGAACACTTACTACACTGTCCGAATAAAACAAGAGACTAGAATGACTCCTGGAAAAAAAAAAAGGTGGATTTAGTATTTTTAGGAAGAAGTTCAATGTAAGTCTATGGGAGCCAGGGCTTTTTTGGAGCCAGCATCTAGTGGCTGGCGGTGGTATTACACTTTAAGACACTTCCACATTGGCTTCACATTCAAGTTGCAGCTCTACAATAAAGACCCACCGTGTCATGCAGCAGTTATCGTATAAACTATTATGTATGGAACAAATGTAGACCAGATCAGTGTTTCATTAACGATAATGATCCTAGATTTTACAATACACGGATTGTTTTTTAATAAGTTTGCAGCATAGTACATTCAACTGAAGCACATGCAAAACTGATGACAAAAGCAAAGATGTGGCCAGCACTTGCTGAGCCCACACCACTATGGAGGAGGCATGTGCTGAGGCTGACTCACGGCATAGCCAGAAATCATCAAGTCATGAATCTGTCTGTGTATAGGCGTACAGAGGCACATATGAGTCATGACACAGGGAGACAGACAGACAGACAGACAGATAGCTGCAGAGAGAAAGACAGAGGACAAGCAGTCTCAGGCCAGGCATACATTAGTTCCACACAGTCAGTCGTGGTGACAGTCGGATTGTCAGCAGCTCTGAAGTGTGAGTGAACATAAAATAAAACCCTGCGCCGAGGGTGACACAGTTTCATTGTCTTTGTAGTGAAACTCACAGATCCCTCCCATCCTCATGCACTCCTCTGTTTCTCATCTAAAATATATTCTCAGGCTACAGCGTCAGACATCAAACTAGGCGCAAACACTCGCTGTACTCAGACATCATTCTCTTGACTTTTGATCTAAAAAAAAAAAAAAAAAAAAAAAAGAAATCCAGAGCCAGACCACAATGAGAAGGTCAAACAAGGTTCGTGCAGAATTTCTTTCACCGCAATGTTGATGTTGGAACACTGACTGACAAGGATGAAAATGATAAAGCCTCTAAGAGATGAAGGAAGACAATGGGAGCAATGCATCAACATTCCTACAGAGGAAAACTGCAGCCTCAACTTCTGAAACTATGTAATTTAATGACAGGTAATACACAAAGAGCACAGGTCCAATTTGCATGAATTACAATCATATATAGTCTTATATTAACTGTAATTTATAACTACAACTAACGCCATACTCTGGGAAAAGCATCAACATCTCATTTTAAAATCTTAATTGTTCATATTGTGGATGTCAATTACAAATTTATGGATGAAAATAACGTCTGCAGCCTCTTAACAAAACTAAAAACTAGAAGATTACTAGGTTTTGTTTTACTAAAATGATTTTGTTCTTTTGATAACATTACCGCTCATTGCACTTTTAATGCATTTGTGTTTGAAACCAATAAAACTGATGTAAGACATTTTTCTCACAGACCTTTTGCAGATAATTTCTCAGTCATTTAAGCGTGGGAAACAGACCTGCATTTTTGTATTGATTTGTCTGACATGTTTAACTGGTATTCATCAGACAGACACTTCATATTGATTGGTCTTGAGCCACTGTGAACCTCTTAAGTCTTGTCTTAACCTGGAAATCCATATCAGAACCAGTGTACCACACACAAAGATAAATGGGATCTGTGTCGTGATTACTGGCCCTTCAGAGAACAAGAGAGCTGTTGAAACTGAAAAAAAAACCCAGAAAAGTTTCCCTCTTAAATATTTTTATTTGAACAGGTGTTTTTTTTCCATTAAAAAGCACTTGCGCTGCTTTACGACTAGGCTGAACAGGGATTCGCATAAACACACAACAGAGACAATAATCACCCTCACATTTCTAGCCGTGCAACAGATGGTAAAGTGCTGACGTCTCTCTAATGGTACAGATGAAAGTGATGATTGATATATCCTATATATCCTCCACAGTTCCCACCAGTAGGTATTACCTGTAACTGTGATCCTGCATCTCTGCAGAACATGCTATTTGTTGTCATAGATGCACACTTAAGCGACACATACGCATACATTGTCAAACTATGTTTTGGGTCAATAAAACAAGGCAGTTTTCACAATCTTCACCAACTTACAAAGCAACATTCCAGTCGAGGAAGGGGTGGCTTTTGCAGTTAAATACTGACTCACCTGAACGGGAGTCATACTTTTATATTTTCACTTTCCTTGTTGGGCAATATAAACCATTCAAAGGTCAATTTTATCCTAAACTTTGCAAGTTTAATTCCGTTTTTTGGTTTCTCCTATTCGAGTCTGTCCATAGGGTTCATTGCAAGAGTTCCGCACCAATAGATTTGCATTTGTGCCAAAATAACAAATGCAGTGAAAGGAAATTAAAGGAACGACATGATCTGATGTCTTCTTATCCAAACTTTAAAAATAGCATTTCAGAAGAAAAAGTATCGCACTCAGCACAAAAGCACACTTTGCAAACCGTTGAGTAAAAACAGCTGGTTTGGTAGTGCATCAACACATTCCTCTGCCTCTCCCCCCCTCTATCTTGTCTTCTCAGTCAGGCATGCTAGGAAGACAGGTGTGAGCCTATTGCCTCCACACATGCACACAGCCGGGATTGGGATTTCAATAATGTCATTCAGTGGAGTTGAATAGGAGTCAGTAGGGGCCCTGCTCTGTCCTGTGCCTCTGGTTGACAGACGAGCAGCCGTGTCTTTGTGCAGAGCCGAGGGGCCCCGGATCATTCAGCAGCGAGGCGGAGGCGGAGGAGGAGACGGTTGGTGGGTTTATGGGGGTTTTAGCAGTGGCATTCACCGGAGCCTGTTGTCACTTAGTGAAGACAGGAGGAGGAGGAGGAGAGAAAGGAGGAGGAGCGGTGGCGGTTGCGGTTTCTAGGACTGAAAAAGTGGCAGCCGTCGAGGCTTAAGGTCATGTGTCAAGTCAGTGTTCGCTGCTTTCGCCGCGGCAGATGGAGTTTTTGGGTGCCCCTGTTTTATCAACTTTGTCTGTTTCTGCTATTCGTCTACTTACAGTTTGTACAGTAGCTCTTTATTTTCCATTTTCTGTGCACTCTGTGATTCTGTTTAAGGCCAACTTTACTGACTGGCACCCATAAGTGTGTGTGTGTGTGTGTGTGTGTGTGTGTGTGTGTGCGTGTGTGTGTGTGTGTGTGTGTGTGTGCAAAGCAGGGTGGCTGGGGTGGGGGTTTCTTTTGCTGATCCCACCTGCTGAGGACTATACAAGGCTTTACAGCGTCGAATTGCCACAATGCCCCAAAGCTGCTGCTCCTGCTGCTGCCTTGCAGGCTGCTTCTTTCAAGGTTCTTTTTTTTTTCAGCCCATGTGCTGCATTCAAACTACACACTTCTCTAAAAGGATCTCTAAACCCAGTCTGTCATGGGTCATATGAATATTAATACATGACACAGGCAACTGCTGGTGCTTCTTGAGCAGCTCCAGTGCATCCCCCCCCATTACAGAGCTTAGACTGGTTTACCAAATCCTTTGCTGCTTATGGCAAAGCCGCCTAGTTAAAAGGTCAGTCGATTTTAGCTGTTGCCATTGCTTTTCCCTTGCCATTCCCTGATGCCAATCACACTGCAAACTGCTAGACACAAATATGGCAGCTATTACCTAATAATGAGACTAGTCACACTTAAAAATGTATTCATGTCTTTTCTTACACCTCTTCTGGCTGGTAACGATGCAGCAGTTCCTCATATTGTAATGTGTTCATGCATTTGATTATGTAATACTTTTTTTGTCAAATTGCAATAGCAAAGCGATGAATAATGGGAGAAAGCTGTGTTTCACTGTGAGATATAGTCTAATCTTTTATTCATATTCGCAGGCATATTCACACATACAGGAGGTAATCTTATCAACAAAAGCCAGCTGTCTATAACACACATTTTTAAATATAATGTAAGCATCAGAGTTCACAGGATGAATCACTATACTTGAGAGAGTGACTAAAAGCATCAAAACACACCAGCTGGAAGTTTCACTTCGCAGAGTCTGTTTTATTAAAGATATGAAATATTTAGACACCTGATTGAGTCAGGGTTTGGCTTCCAGGGAGAGGTTCAGTGAAGATAAAACAGTGTATCCTGAACAATCAATGGGACAAGGAGAGCTACTTAACAAGCAGCCTCTGTTCTTACTTGTGTAAACACACTGTGGCCTATATGTGTGTTTGTGTGGCCGTGTACGCGTGCATACACAGATGTGTGCACAAGGATGAGAAAATATGAAGTAAGTCAGGCTTGTTAATGGTTCACTAATATTGGGATGAACTGACACAAACAGGATGCGCATTTAGAGCCCGAAGGACGGGAAGTATGTAGTGTTTTCTGTAAATCGACTGACTGCAGTAGTGATCAGTCAGTCTCCGCTGAACTTGTTGTTTTCAGTCATTCGTGTTTATTTTCTGAAAGCTATTACTTGAAGTATCAAATTAATTATGCAAGCATAGGTGAATCCAGTGCATTGAGAGCAAACTGATCCAGTAACCAGAGGATGACGATAGTGAGGATGACAGGTGTGGTGGTGGTAACCCTGTTATGTAGGCAGGTCACGTCTGAGCTGTGACATCATTGCACCGCTCTCCCTCTCCCTCTCCCTCTCCCTCTCCCTCTCTCTCCCCTCTCCTTTTCTGTCTCCATAGCTTGCCCTCTACTTGGTATTCTGCCGCTTCCTCTATTCAAAGAGACACAGCTCTATTCCCAGCTTGATGAGAGTCTGAAATGGGAGTGAGAGAGGGAAGGGTGAGAGTGAGATAGAGAAAGAGAGTAAAAGTGCGTGAATGAAAACAGATCTGATTATGGAGTGAAGGTCGAATCATGATAGGAGGCGAGAAAAAAGGCAGGTAAAGGATGAAGATGAAATGAGACTGAAGAATACAAGCAGAGATGGACAAAAGGGAGAAGAGACAGAATGACAGGAAGCAACGCACCGATAGGAAAGAGAAGAGAAACAGAGCAGGCTGTGGATGAGAGAGAATAATGCACCCTGGCCTCGAATTTTTATTCACAAAAGAATTACCTCTGGGAACTGCCTGTCTGCGTCTCAGTGCACGGATAGTCAGCTGACTGCTTGTAAAGGAAGCCGTTATACACCTCTGTCTCTCTCTTGCTCTCAGCAGTTGGCACAGCAGATTCTCTGTGCTGAAACAGGCATGATGCACACTCTATCATACTGTCCTGCAGTACTCCATCATTCATGCATTCCTCCTCGCTCTATCTCCAGTTTTACAAGTTTATTAGTGGCTTTCACCACTGTAGACCAAGTGTGATCTTACAAAAGGACCCCCTTAATGTTCAGTTCAAGGCACAAAAATGTGTACCATTTTTTATTACTCCCCCAGGACAGGCTAACATTTACACATTCATAAATGCAAGGATGTTCTATGGCGATAACTGTTCACTCAGCAATTGGAGGCCACTCTGCTTCAAGATCTGTTCATTCAGAAATGTAAGGAAACCATTATACTTATTCGTTTAGGAATGGTGAGACACACTGCTGTACTGTTTCCAGTAAAGGAATGCGTATTGGCAGTCGTGAATCATTCTAACCTAATTTTCATCCTGCAAAGATCTGCTGTGACAACAGATGCATGACGTACTTCATCCTGAGCTTGTATTGATTATGTGTCTGCTATTCCCCCAGACTATTGATCTGGGTGTGGAAACTCATGGCTCTTCTAAATTAACATGTATTTTGGGAATTTAACTCAAACTGTTGTATTCGTTCAGTTAACATTTAAGTGACTTGCAGATAATAACGGGGTCGCCTAAAACATAAGACGTTATGTGGCAAACTAGTCATGTTTAGTTCTTTCACTACGAGACTAATAATTCACTGCTGTGTAACCAAGAGCTTAGTGAAATCCTGTTGGTGAATGAATAATAGGAATTTCTGATTACAGTCAAAATGAGTAAAGTCAGACTAAGAATTAAAAGTTGAGTACTGAGCTTTATTAGGGTCACAGTGTGGGGAATGGTTTGATCACTCAAGCATAGCTAACAAAGTTATGGAATATCAAACAACTGGTGCTTCATTAACATTTACAAATGCCATTCCAGGTTTGAGATTAATTAGGGATTCTTCAAACTCACTAAAATATGATAAACCCCATTGTACGGTGGCTACCCCTTTTGTTCTCTAAATCTAAAATATGTGCTTGCTGACTCTTCAAACAGTTGCACATTGTGCTGGTATTTTGTGTTGCTTCTCATTTTTAAGGACTGATGGCTTGTTGGTGAGTTGTTGCTTTAGTGCAGGAGACAGAGCAGTCGTTACAGTGTCTGAGTAAAACCTAATCAACTGATAATGAAATCACTTTGGACAGTAGACTAGGATTAACATTCAAATATCTGACTTTGTTCTTTCCAAATAAGGAAACAACCAACTTTTTAATCACTGCTTGCCATTACGTTGTGCAAAGTAACATAAGTGGCTACAAAGGTATTGGATCTTTTCATGAATGCAACGGTGTATTCTAATCTTTAAGGTAATGTAGGTGACATTAACATTTACGTACTTTGCCTACGTCAGTTGAATCTAAACACATTATGCAGAGTCACGCTACACACTCATCACACCTTCCTGACCAATTTGCAGCTGCTTTGACAACTAGATCCTATTTTACTTGCAGGACATTTTTCCCTCCTCTCTTTTTCTATTAAAAAGCTGTAGGTGTGGAGAACTTAAGCAGCACATATTCAGATACATTTTACCAACTTCTTTAGCTCCTGTCTATTAAATTTTTGCAGTGCATTCAATATTTTCTCTGACATGCTTTCCTATTTCATACAGTGAGTGCCAGAGTCTAGTGGCAAGATGCTCAAGTATACTTGTCTGCACTGAGGAGTTGTGGGTGTCAAGTGGAACGTTTTATTTTTATTATGTGGGCAGTTTTGTGTGACTCATAACCATCTTCAAAATGTCCCTAGTCTTACATAACTTCTAAATATTCTTTCACAACAATCGTCAATCTCAAGGTTTCCTTGAGAGTTACCTCAGACTAATCAAGTGGTTATTCTCGAGGGAAAAGTCACATATTAATCTTGAAATGAAAACAAACTCTTATCATTCCTTCCTTGGATATCTACTTCTCCCCTCCCATGAAACACTTTTTAAAATATTTAGCTTTTTTGTGCTTTGATAGACTGGCAGCCCTTCCAGGTTATTACACAACCTTTGCCAAAATTCTGGGATTGGCTCCTGCTACTATTTTCTTTTATTATTAAATCAAAATCATGAAACAGATTTTGTACCTCTCAGACATCTAGGATTTGGGGAGAGCACATCCACCATAGCATGACAAAATTACATTTCCCAGTCATTTACAAGATAACTGCAACATCTATCACAGCCAAGGCCTCGAATCCCAATTCCCAAACCTGTCCCAGGAATTTATTTTAGTCATTTGCTGATGTCTGTCATACTTTTCTGTGCTGCTCTGCCTTAGACTCAGTCTGAGGCAGAGCAGCCCTGAATAAACATAACTATACAACATCTGTTACTTCAACTCCACACTGCCTGCATCACATGCTCAGTGCTGCCTGAGAGAGTAGTTGTGAAGAGTTCACACAAGCCACCAGCATAGATCATCGACTCTACATGTGGCCAGGCCCTATTCACTCAGAAAGTGTTAAATACAAACACAGACTCCAACACGCACCCGCATATCACTCCGTCAGCAATAAAACAGTATGGGGTCTAGTGCAGTGTGAAGGCTGCAGGGGGTCTGATCTCAAGAGAAAACACTCAAAAATACACGTTTAAAAAAAAAAAAGAAAAGAAAAAAGTCAAAGTCAAGACAAAAATGTACTTGAAGCTTAATGAAGGAGTTATTATTATAGATCTGCATATCAGGCCGACTGATCCAATGATGAACAATCTAATAGTAAACTAGGATTAAACTTGGTTTCTTCATTCACAGTACTCGCTGGTTTATCAAAACGATTTGTGCAATAGATAACAATTCAATCACAAATGAGCGCTCCTAGAAGACAGCACAGATTGCAGATTTCCTGACTGTCCTGTATTCAATCTGAGTGTTACATTAGTGAGACTGGACAATACGATTCCCATGCATTACTTTTCAAACAGGAAACCAATTTGCATATTTTTGTAAAGAGGTGCGTGTCTGAAAGGGGTTGTTGTCTTTTCTTCTTTTTATTTTTTTGGTGCATCAAAGTATCAAAACAGGTTGTCCCTTGCTACTGTTTTAGCACCTGGGACTCCACAAGACTCAGCAAGGGGGAGGATTCTCAGGATAAAAAAGCAGAGACCTAGTTTCTGGAAAACACATTAGACAGAGGGGTGGGGGCAACAAGACGGAGGCAGGGAAGCAGCTGGTCAATGGCGAAAACAGTAAGGACACTTCTCAACAAAATAACCATGAAAGAAACAGAGAAGAGCTCTGTCTCTTTCTCTTTCACACACAGCCGAACGAGTAACAGTCTGGAGTCCAAGTACTGGCATATAATATTAATTAATAAAATTCAACAATTGCTTCCAATATGATTAATGACATAAAATGTCATCACACACACACATACAACCAAATACATACATGAAGGCGTATGCAGAAGTAAAAGGCACTGGGAGGATATGAATATGGATTAACAGTGGGTGACTCACCAAGCCACTCATAGTGTGATTAAGGGTTGTCACATTACCATGGCAACACATCCTGTAATGTGCTAAAGCCTCATTTCTGCATGCATGTGTGTGTGTGTGTGTGTTTGCTTGTGTGTAAGTGGGTGGAAGGTGGCAGTAATGTCACACTTGCCCCTAATTGCACAGACTCAGACAGCACAGATATTTTCAGTGACACTGGGGCTCCTTCGTGAAAGGTTCACTGGAAAGAAAGATCATACATTTACAGTATATTACTAAATTTAAAGATTTCTCTCACCACCTTCAAATCACAATTTGATTATGGTTGTATCTATGCATCACCTGAGATGCAAATGAACTTAAGAAATTAAATTGTGATATCGAACTGAAACAATCCAGGCTTCATATTAGGTGATAGTGAATACAAATATGTGCACATGTGAGTGGAAATCGTTTCGCTGCATGTGATAAAAAGAAAGTGTGTGCATGCAAAGGTCATGCACTGATGTGAGACGTTCTGTGTTTATTTGTGTGTGTGTGTGTCTGTATCTGTCTGCGATCTGTCTGAGGTCTCATCCTCATGTACACACTCATTCACACACAGCGGTTGCAAATGCAGACAGCCTCTGTGTGTGCACTGTAAGACGCGTGTACACACGTGATGTGATTAAAAGCAGCTGAGTAAGAACAATAAATTCCACAGGAGTCACTTTTAACGACTTAATGACAATGTTTTATGACATAGAGACTCGAACTCACCAATAGTGAACCACACATACTTGAGAGACACAGGTGAAAGACAGATATTCACAACAGAACGACATTTTCACAGATCAGATCCGAACACAGCCTTTCATGACGGACAGAGTTTCGTCCTGACAAAGATTTGCCTGGAATTTCTGCAGCCTCTCACAGTGGGAGTGTTACAAGAGAAAAGTGCAAAAGAACATTTTCGAGCTTGACACAGACTGATACAGACTCTCTGAACTTAACTCTGTCTAAACCCACACTCTGACTCTCCCACTTTTATAGAGAGATTTATCTGTATGGTTGTAAATACAAAAAAGCTTTGTAGAGTAACAATAAAGACCGATCATCAGTGATTTGCAGGATTATATGATAACAGGAGTAGGTGTTTGCTATTTTGCTTATCCTTTATGTTTTTATTTCTCATAATGGTTACCATGACGCTGTCTGTCAGTGGTGGGTGACAACAGTGTCATGATAATTATGCAATCCGTTGTGTGTGCTGCTGCTGCTGAATAGAATTGTTGTGTGTTGCGTGCATGGAGTTCAAAAAACAGAACTGTGTCTTAAATATGTACCCGCATGCTAGCATTTGCCTAAGTCAGTATCTCTCAAAAACACACAAGGCTCTTTTTGACAGTCTGCAAAAAGTCTGAGAGAATTCAGATGATTCACAAAGGTAATTTAAAGAAAGAGGGGGAAAAAAAACATAAATGAAGGTTGACCGGTAACTGTGTAGGAATGTGTTTGTGGAGAATAACATGATTTGAGTGTTTGAAGGTTTACACATGTAAACAGACTGAGGCCATCTGTTTGCTCTGTGGAGCTGATTTGGATCTAATGACATTCAGACTTCCCTCAAAATGTTTATAGTTTCACTGTGTTGCCAACTGATTATTTCTTGTGTTACTCTCACTTCCTTCTTGCCATTCTTTGTAATCTGAAAAAGATCACTTCATAGATTAGATAAGTGTTACACGACACAGAAAGACACATAAACTTTGATTTAAAAAAAAAATAAAAAAACTTCACCAAAGACAGAAAGGTCACTGTAACTGGGTAAAAGTCAAATAGGTTGTGATTATTTGAGTTTTTCCACAAGATTTCAAAGGAACTCTTGAGATAATGTAGTAGATGAAAATCAACAATGAGCAACAACATCAGCTGACATTTAGAATAATAAATGCCAGACTTATCTTTGTCATAAAACTCTGCTGTGCCAACTTCTGCTACTTTAGTGTTGTATTGACATTCACTGATAAGTTATGAGCATTTTTAAATGCCTTTACTTTAGTTTTCTTTTCTGGTGGTTTGTAATTGTCCTTTTAAACGTTATTTCCTTCCATAATTTGTCTTTGTCCTTAAATGATTTGTCATCAAGGCACACTGTTTTGTTTATACAGGGAAATGCACCCTGGTAAACCTTGCGAAGATTACAGGAAAAGAAGCAAACCCCGCAACATGCTGAGAAACATTTGGGTCTTTCGAGATAAAATACTTGGTTTCAGTGACACACCAACGGACACAAACACCTCCACAAAACACAATACAGTACACAAGCACACATAGATACAAGGCATGGTTTTCGAGGATCCCCTTATTGAAAGACTGATTGTGAAGACACACAGTGGGTTGTTCTGATGAAGGGACAGCCCCGCAGTTTATTGAAATACATCAAAGGACGTCACGAAAAGCAGCGGAGGCTGTGGTGGGGAGATCCAGAGATGGGTAGTTGGGTGTTTTGCTGACTAAAAGAACTATTGTTGTCCTTCCCCCACACTCACCTTTTAAATAACAGTTGTATGTCATATGTTAAAATGATTTATCCAGATCCTCTTTGTAGAATTTCCCTATGTTAATAAGCTCGAGCTCTGAAAGAAAGAAGTGACGTCAGGTTTCCATACATTACTCTGTGATTTGGTCACATATAAATTTTACCGGAAAATTCAAAATGGCTGTCCAGCATGTAGATATTGTCTTCTGTCCAAAGGGTTTCTACCCAAAAATGATAAATGAGCCTCATATAAAACCTATTTATCTTCATCTGGTGACATCCTGATGGCAAAACACTTGAAGGCACCTTGCAAACATTATATCTAAGGAAAATGTATTGAAAGATTCAATGTGTACTTATGTGAAAGTTTGTGTTGGAGTCTGTGTTGTGCCGGGAGGTGGTTGTTTGTTGAAATTAGCAGACTCCATTTCCAAGCTAACGTCAGCTAGTGTTGCACATTGTTGTCACCTGATTAGACCAGAAGAGCGGCATTGAAGAACTCGGGAGCAAGGACTTTCATGAAAATACTGACCCGAGTCCTCTACATAGAAATCAGTGTGCAGGTTGTTAGCATGGATGTAGGCAACAGAGACAGTCGTTAGCCTAGAAATGGAGTTGGCTAACCTCCCAGGTCCTAGACCCCGGCATAAACTTCACATAAGCACACAAGCATGTGTGGATCTAATCCCAGTTCAGACCAAAGACTTGCGATGAGACAAAGCCATTTCAGAAAGTCGCAGGTAAAGGTTGCAGTGGTGTTAATTGGTCCGTCTCAGCTCGAATCAAACCGGCTGATGTGAGTCATCTTGTCAAGTCACCAGCGGCTGGTAGAATGTAACACTCCTGTCGTGATAGTTCATGTTTTCACTGCTTTTTAGAGCTGACGCCAACTCCTCTTAACATCAGAACTACTATAGACGGGGGAAATTCTCGACCCTGATGTTTTTTTAATGTTTTCGCCCGTTTATCAATACCACAAATGCAGCTATCACTATCCTCATTCATATTTTAAGATGCTACAAACGATATCTAGCTACAAAAAGCCTGAAAAGCCGGCAGTTAGAACCGAAGTACAAAGAGTCGTTACTAACAATATGCCATTTCATCTCGTTTCATTGGTCTGAACCTCTAATTAAAACAGAAAGGGTCCCGTTGCAAAGACAAGTTGCATATACAAATGATCTTATATAACACATGTTTCTTGGTGGTTAAAAGCTACCATCTACAGTATCCTGTTTCTCAAACAAAGCTTGGAATTAGATCCAAAATGATGGACAGAAAAATCATTCATCATGGTTTTTGCTGAAGGGGCTCAGTGGGTCCAAGACCTCTACTGTAGTAAACACAGCCAGACAACTATTCTAGCTCTAGGCAGGACAGCTTGAAATATAGCACAATAATCCCATTATCTTGGCTTGTTGAGTTTGCTTCCAGTCAGTCATGTTGTGGGTTTTCCCCTTATTCCTCTGGGATTATACTAAATTTATATTATCTCTTCATGAGTATTAATGTCAGCTTTAAAAAAAAACACATTCAACTCCCAGACAGTGAACCAGTGTGCTGCCTCGACGGCCACCAAATACCGATGCCAAAATGTGTTCCTTTAGTGTAATACTGTAAGTCACTACATCAGCTGAACCTTATTATTAGAAGTAAATCATGGCGATGTATCTTTAACTTGAAAGGACAGTTCCTGCCTCATTCTTATTTCTATGTAAATTCACAAAAAAATGGGGACTTTATGAGCAGTTCTGTCTCATCTTTCTTTTCTCAAACTACCTGGTTATGTAGGGGAATTACATCGCAGGTACTTCCCAGGCTGTAAATCAAACATTTTCCCTTCGTGTTTCCAAAAATTAAAGCCAATTCTGAAATAAATCTTTATTGAACTCTGACACATTGTCTTAACAAGAGCTTTTCTTTTGAACTGAACTTTGTGTCATGGTGAAACTTCTCTGTTGTTGTGGCTCTGTGTGTGTGTGTGTGCGCGTGTGTGTGTGTGTGTGTGTGTGTGTGTGTGTGTGTGTGTGTGTGTGTGGAGAGAGAGAGTCTTTTTCTGTGCGTGTGTCAAATGATCCACAGTGTGGGAATTCCCCTCTTATCAGGCGGTCAGGTCTGGAATCTCTTTTTAGCACTAATGTTTGTTTGGGTTTGAGCATAAAGAGAAACTGCGAAAGAGAAGAGGGGAAGAGAAACATGGACAGAGATGAAGAAAGAAAGTGTGAACTGAAAATATTCTTTTTTGTCAAATCATTGTATGATTACGTGTTGGTTATCTCTGCATCGTGAAAACTTCCATTAGCGCTCATTTTTTTCTCTTCTCTTTGCTGTGTTTGCGCCCATGTCATGACTTGGAACTAGAAGTTAATAAAGCCTCTCTGGGGTTTTTCAAACAACCCCTACATACAAATGGACACAGCACAAAGTGTTTCATTGAGATGTGTGAGAGGTCCTAGGGTGCCTTGTCCTACAACAAGCTCTTATTCTACAACAGACAGACTGGAGCTCAAACATAGTTGAAGTAGGAGGCTTTTCAGTGTCGGGATTGTCAAACAGAGAAAGTAGCCTTCAGAGATTTCATGGTGAAAAGAAAAAAGGCTTGTCTTGGGTCTTACAAAAACATTTCACTGGATAAAAGGGAAACATTTAGCTGAAAGAGGCTGGGCCTCAATCTGACTTTATGATCTCGTGAGCTGCTGGATCAAAGGACTAATTATGTTCAACCAGATATTCAGATCTTTTAGGTAATTTCAGGCACATCCCTCCTGTGTTTTACAGTCACCACAGTGTGTCACAGATAAACCATATTTTTCAAGTTGAAAACTTACCCCGTATATTTCCCATGTGATTTTTCCACACGATCATCACATGCACAGTTTTTTCTTCACCCAGGAATCATGTGGGATTTTCCATGTACAGCTAGAATAAATTACATCAAATTGAACTAAGCTTTAACGATCATTCTTGACCTTTGAACAGTCCCAAATCAAGAGAGCTATGTTGTTGGAGAGAGTGTGAAGGAAACACATACACCTTCATGACGACTAAAAAAACCTCCAACTGCTCATGAAGTCCAGGTAAGACATTTAAAAGGTCCAAAAAAATACAACTAGAAGTTAAGTTGGGATGTTTTGTATGCCAGTGTGTCTTTTTCTTTTTTATTTGAGCCTTCTTGGGCCTTTATCATATAGAGTAGAGGGGTTACAGGAAACAACACAATTACATAAAAATATACAGGAAAAAAAATAAAAAAACATAACTGCTTTAAGATGAAGTAAATGCTCATACTGCCACATCATAATACATTTCTGATGAGATTGCAAACGAATTGGCAGCTATGTCATGCCCTTTTTTTCATGACACTGCGTATTCATGTTTTACATTTGGCGTTGCTTGTCATGTGAGGGCTGTCATATGAGTGGAGGTCATTCTGAATGATCTCATTCAGCAGAGGATGAGCTGTTTGTCCTGTGCTTCTTGTCACATGAGTGCTGTTGACCCCAGTGTGGTCTGATTGATGATTTATATATGATAGAAATCACTTTCAGTGAATGAATGTAGTGACGATGAGGTCAGTGATGATGGCTCGTGACCAAGCAAATATACTGAAAACATACACCCTTCTATCAGAAATGTCTAGACATTGGGCTAAAACAGATGTCTTCCGAATGTCTTTTTCTGAGATGCTGTTGCTGCTTTTCAGTCGGACAATAATAATCTGGGCTCATATGCGGTAATCAATTTGAACTGCCAAGATATAATTAATCATCTGTTTAAAGTAGTAGCTCAATTAAATCCCTTTAGAAATCTTAATCTAGGGCTTCACTGCATCCTCTGCATCACTGTCTTGTGGCCATCTGTTTCCAGGCTCTTTGTGTTTTTGTCTTGTCAGCAGAGTCTCACTGTAGCAAAGACATTAGTGGATTAACACACAAGGTGTCTCCACATAATTCAAGGGTGTGGACATGCTGCTCCCCAAATGAAAACACAGCTCATGGGAAACTGACAAAGAAAAATACAGTATTGAAGAAACAAAAGCAGTGGAGCAGCTAGTTAGTAGATCAGCCGCAAAAACGGGCCACTCCCGCCTTCTGTTTTTTCTTTTTTGTCACCTTTTTCTCAAATTTATTTATTTTTTCTATTTTTGGTGACATGCTGAATAATCTGAAGATTTGAACGTCGGACATCACATGCATTACATCCATTTTGAAACGTCTTTTAAAAAATACTGTCTTAAAGGCCTTGTTTTTCATCGATCCAAATTTTTATTATGGAATTTGTGTTCATTCCAAGACAATGTGATGAAGACATGAAAAGCCGTTAAAGCTGTTTCGTTTTTTTAAATTATTCTTATTATTATGAACATTTCTTTGCTTCCCTGGTACAAAGAGAAATACATAAGAACAAAAAAATAAATAAACAAAAAGAAAGCAACATTGACATCAGCATCGGTCCAGACTTTCCAACATCAGTCGGCTCCTGAGCTCCTGCTCAGTGCTTGCTTGAGTGTTTAATTTTCTCGTTGAAACTCACGCTCAATTTCAGGCTTTCAGAGTCCCAGAGACGCTGCGTCATCCGTCGCCAGCCGTCTGAGGTGCGCTTCGGCTGCTCATTGGTAGTGTTCAGAGCTGCTTTCAGGGTGTCGTTCTCTCTCTCTGCTTCTGTTTCAGCAGGGCGCTTCCGATTTTCCTCCACTCCTGCCACTGAACATGGCAGTTACGGAGCTGCTGCTCAGCTTTGATCCGTTGTCCGTGAAGCTCAGCCTGATGGCAGGTCTTAACATCTTCAAGCTCTTTCAAGAGCAGTGACCTCTCCTCCTGCTACTTTTCTGAATTCAGTGTCAGACGGTCATCAGCCATCTTCAGACTGACTTTGAGAGCTTCAATTTTACTCTGTTTTGTTTTTCAATATCTTATAAATCTTAAAATACAATATTTTAAGATTCATACAAATGAGAGTTACGATTGTAATTTGCCTATAATGTCTTAAATGTCATTATAAACTGTGAACAAAGTTAAAATTAAGAATAAAGGATCAATGACAAATAAGGCCTCTGAAAAGGTATTTTTATAAAGTCTTTTCAAAATGGATGTAAGGCATATTTTTGAGTGTGGAATAATGCGCTACAGATTTTATCGGTCGCTTTGGCGCATGTTTTAACCCTCGTGTTGTCTTTACTTTTGAGATCCTCTGGTCGACCTCGGGTCATAAACGGGTCGTACTGATGGTGTTAGATTGTGCACGGTGATGTAGAGGTATCGATCTCTTTGATGTTGCAGGTGCGAGGCGTATAGTGTGAGAAAAGGTTTGATGTTTA
>JAPQRN010000010.1:11107480-11122836 GCA_037367275.1 Coranthus polyacanthus
TTTTTGTACATGTTTATCACAGAAAATAAGCTAAGGCCATAGAGTTTCAGGTAGAAAAAATGTATACTTGTACCCTTCTTCTTTTTGTAAATATTTGAAACGGGTCAATTTGACCCAAATACCATACAAGGGTTAAAGCAATGCGTGCAAACTGCTGTAAAACTCAGTAGATTACCTGCAAAGGTGTGCGTTTTGCTCAAAATGCTTAGTTCATGTGTCAAAAGCAAATATTTATGCCAATGGAACTGTCAGTGCCGTCAGAACGACAAGTCCTCATGCCATCGTTTATGAACAACCTCTAATTTAAAAAAAAAAACTTAAAGTAAAAGGAGCTGTAGTCAGTCTAAAAAAAACCTGTAACATCTACATTCCCAGCAGACATTTGCATATAAGGCCTACATACAGTAGTTAGATTTTACACAGTCATTTTTTACGTGGTACAACTGCCAAGTATGAACAACAATGTTTCTACAATGTCACATGTAGAACAGACTCAATTCGCTGTTCGAGGGGATCTAAATGTATTTGCAAATGATGTTACATATTTGTGGTTGAAATGTTTTGCTGCTCACAAGAAGAAAGCACCTTCATCAACTGAAACTACTCCAGCTGACAAAATTAATTGAACTTTCGCAACATGAGTGGAAAGTCACGTTGTACAAAGAAAGTTCATTTTTATTTTGCTCTGTTTGTTGTTGCGTGTGCCCTGTATATGGCTTCCTCTACACCTGACAAACAGGAAGATGTATGCGTATATGTGTGTGTGTGTGAGACAGGATGTAATATAATAATAGTTCATCTTTCCACGAACTACAACACACGCACTGTAGCCCCCCCCCCCATTACTTTTCAGCTCTATAAATAGTTTTTCTTGTTGTGCATGTATGATATTGTGTAACCGAGTGCGTATCTCTTTTAAGTTCAGGCCCACAACACACACATTCAGACAAGTGAAGGACAGTCACACATTTGAGTTGGCTCTGCGGCCAAAATCTGGAAGCCGTCTGGACAGTGACGTTCTCATTAGCAGCACAGTATATCAAATATCAAAAGACCCCAGAGCTGCACTGATGTCGGCTCATTGTTTACAGCCTAATGCGACGAGACAAAGTCATGTGCATACATTTAAAGTCTTTTCAAAGTATATTTTGATTTTGGAAGCAACCTGTCCTGGTGTTATTGTGGAGTCCTAGTGTCCAACATGTCCTAGTGTTGGAGTGAGTTTTTAAAAAAGTGTGTGATTGATTTTCAGTGATTTGACTTCATTTGCTTTATGCTTACATTTGTATTTCTCGTGAAAATGTACTGTGTTTATCCTTGAGGCTCAGCAAATCTGACCGGGATACTTTGTAAAGTGTTTTGGTAAAAACCAGTGTTTCAATAAGAAATGCTGAGGCGAACAGTTATAATAAAAAAAACGAGAAGGGCACCCGGAGAGCACAGACCTCTATGAAGGCCAGTGGTCCCCTCTTCTTCTTGTACTATAATCATTATTATTATTATTATTATTAAACCACGAATTATAACTGCAAATCCATCCTCCATCTTGCCAGTTGGTGTCGCTGGTGAGTTGAACTGACTGTTACCATGGTAACAAAGATCTTCAGGGCCGTCCACACTAAGAATGATATCTATGACGACAGCATTGTGAGCATCCACGCTGCTGTGTCCAGCTGTGTCTGAGCCCCAGTGTGGATAGTGATGAAGGAAAAAGGGGGTTGTTAATCCACTTTCCCTCACACAAAAAAACTCATTACACTCGTTAGGCAAATTATTTCAACACAAAATGCCGACACTTATCTCAAAAAGTCCGCAAAAAGTGTTTCGTTCATCAAATCGCTCTAAAAGTGATCGCAACGATATTGTTCACCACTGTTGTTATCATTATAGATGTGGTATGTGATCTACTTGAGTTGGAACGATTTTAAAAAAGTTTGTAGTTATAGTTATTGGCCAAATAACAAAGCCTGGGACTCAAAACAATTACAGGCTAAAACCTTCATTTGGATTTGCTTGATTTGCTTCAAAAACGTTATTGGTTTATCCTTGGCCCGTGTCTAGTCTAAGTTTCTCCACTAAGTTTCATGAAAATGGGGCCAGTAGTAGTATTTACATAAACCTGCTGACAGATGGACAGACAAACAGGAATGATCACATACCTCCTCAACTGAGTTCAAATGAGCTCTAAAATACCAGTAGTGGAAAGAAACCAGGAAACAGGTTGTGGGTGACACCGCAATTGCTGTGAATGACCTGGGACTATTTTCGTGTGTCCTGAGGGACACGTCATTCGCAGGGTTAGATGGGAAAGCCATAAAAGTCAGAAAATTATATAGGAAATGAATGCGCAGGCCTGAACAATGCATTAGGATGCACCAGGTCTGAACACTGAGTCGTGGGAAGGGAAAGAGTCTGATGAAACTGATGCAAATGACTCAGAAACGCTTGTTCCTGAGAGAAAATAAGCATCAGCTATGAAACCCTTTAAAAGCAAAAGCCTACCCACACACACACACACACTCACACAGGCCTTGGCTTGTGGCCTTGGCTGGAATTCATATGAGGAAAGAACATTACAATGGCTTCTCTCTCTCTCTCTCGCACACACAGACTGAAGGGAGCTGGGGAGAGAGAAAGCTCTTGAGAAAACAGAAGTTACTAATTAGGTAAAATTGTTTCACAGCAGTTAGATGCCTGGCTGAATTCTTTCTCTCTCTTTCCCCTCATCTGTCTCCCTCCAGATGTTTGACTTCCTGATGCACAGACTTTGGTTTTAGTGCTGTTTCATGTTCTGTTGTCACAGCAGGAGATATTGTGGCGGATCATTAGTGAGGATGAATAATGAGCAGCTGAAACACCAAAGGGAGAAGAAAGACGCTGAAGAAAAACAGGAAAAAATACATTAAACAGGAAGCATGAGATACAGGATATGTGTTTCAACCTGTGTATAACATATCTTGGAAAGGGCGTAGAAGTTCAATAAGAGACTTTTTTTCCAGTGTTTATGAGTAGTGTCTAAACCTTTATGGCAATAATTACTAAATGTAAACATTACTTGTGTAAGGAAATTAAACAGGGCAGCTTTAATATAACTTAAAAGGGAGACAAAATGTGAAGTATGAATGGCTTTTTTTTTCATCTAAAATGGTTTTGATTTAGTAGGCTAGGAAACAACCTCACTTTCTTTCCTGAATCACTTCAGTGTCTAATCACTTAAACATGGATGGAAGACTTGTGTTTAGCCGCGGATGACATTCTCCTTTGTGTTCTTAATGGGAAGCAGAGGGGAGAATCGTAAAAGGAAACACACATTTCCTGTAGCACCGCTGTGTGACGTACATAAGTGTGCAATGCACTCTTTGTGGCCTTAACAGGCAGGAATGTGACATCAGCAGCAGGATCCCGCATGAAGGATAAGCCGCAGCCAACGCAAACACACACTCATACGAATTACAGCCAGAAAAAGATGTGGCCAAGTGTCTTCCTTCTCTGACTAACGCTTAATGTCATCTATTTTGGCCTGCTTCATTTCTTCCTTCTTCAGAGATTTTATGAATCGCAGCGGTGATATGGTCATATTTTATTTTTCCTAGAGCTAGAGGGAACATGATCAGTCCAACCTTTCTTCAAACAATTGTTCTTTATAATACAAACCTGTTTCAAAATGACCTAATTTAGGCACTTGGATGTTTTTTTTGTGTGTCTTTTGTAACCAGCTGACAAATCTGAAGTCTGAAGGAAACCATCATATCAAAAGGAAGTTTGGCCAGAGACTATACAAAGACAATCTGGGGTCTCCTGTGTAGTCTTTTATAGGTTGACATTGTTAACTGCTAACCAGCCAGTAAAGTTTAAAAGTCCCAAACCATAAAAGTGGGCTGTTATTTCACTGCCGGTGGAGCTTCGATTTTGGAGAGTCCCAAACCGTCTCTATACTTCTGGTGTTGTTTCGCAGATGTATCCTTCCACAGGAAATCACCTCAGTTTTAGAAGTGGTTGGTTGACCTCACATTGAAAACATATGTGATGACTGAATTTTAAAAAAAGAAACAAACAAGTTAGAGGAATCACCTTACACTACATTAGCAGATTAACCACCAACCCCACACTGAGGAGGGCGTGAGCGATTCTTGTATCTTTTGAGACAATCTGATTACAGCAATTATACTTACAGCAAACCTGTTAAAACAAAGTATCGCTCTACACGCGCTGACAAATTAGGACAAACGTTTCTCAGCTCAACACTGCAAAACAGAAGACACCATCCTTATCCAGACATGTTCTGACACATCAGTCGCAATCACTCCAATACACTGTGGAAACTATTTACAATGACAAAGTGACCTCATTTAGATCAGATTAGGGACACTCCAAATGTCAGCCTCTCATCAGTGATAATTGATGACCCACATAAAACGGTTAATCATTGTTTTGGGTTGAATTTGCAGCCACTGTGTTTTGAAAATATGAAAAATAAAAAGAACGAGAAGATGACTTTGCCAGTGGGGCCGAAAATGCAGTCATATTGCTGAGGGAAGGGGGTATATTTCTCTTCAAGTGGAGGAGGTATTACAGCTGAGGAAAAGATAAAATGCTGAGATTGCTGCATCTAAAGAGCTTACTGATACTGTGTTTTCTGCTTTTGGGTGATGCGGTATTTTTCCAAGATATGTCCCAAACTCTCATCAAAGACACACAATTTCACCTCTGGTTAATTTGAAATTGATTGAATTGGCTTATTTTTGTGTTTTTTTTCTTTATACAATATAACGATACAAATAAAAAAGTCACGTTCTTCACATTCACACATTATATTGTGTTGTCTCTGAAACCCTGCTCCTGAGTGTTTGTGGCTCCGATTTTCTGTCCTGCTACGGGAGCTAGCGCTGTTCATGTTATTTACTTAGATCTTTATTTATTTTAAACAAACCGCTGATGTTGCTGGAAGCACAGAAGCCCGACTTCCTTTGAATGAGTGGATTTTTCCCAGAACAGGCCAACCAGATGGTGTTCGGTAAATGTTTCATAAACTGAATATGTGTTTCATTACATAAGGAAAAGCAGAAAAGACACACGAGAGATTATTAGTACTTTGTATTTACATATTTTAAACATTACCTGTTAGCAGTGAAGCACACAATCACACATTATTCCTTGTGAAAATATCATTTTGAATTTCTGTATTTAACTCGACGTTGCTCTTTACATGTTTTGTTTGAGATATTGCACCTAAATGCAGCCAATATTGCATCATGGCAAGTGTTTTTTTAACATTTTATGAGCTGTTACAATAAAAAAAAAAGCATCGGCTATGAATCTCTTGCGTGTATGTGCGCAACCGATTAAACGTCTGGTTTTATAATGCTAGATTTGCTGCTGAAACACACAGTGCTATAAGCAGTTCAATATTATAGACTGACAGAGAATCTCATTTACACCTCGGAGGTTAAAAACTGGCTGAGAGGGAGTGAAGTGAACGCTGCAATTAAAGATGAGGAATCAGCACATTTTGGCCTCAGAGTCGCAGCGAAGCAGCCTTGTGATGTCTTGCTGCTGCCCCAGTTTCCACTGTGCAATGGGGAGGGAAGTTTGACGACATCTCCTCTCCCTCTCTGTGGGGTTTCATACAATAGCTGCCAAGTCAGTCCTGTCTCAGTCTATCTGAAGGCCGTTGTCTTTTGTATAAATACTCTCACACAAGACAAAACAAGCCACTAACAAGGCTGTATCGGCTCCCATTACTCCTGATTCATTGTTGAAAAGAGCATTATAACAACAGGGAGAGCTGCAGTGAGCAAGGCTGTATGTGCGACTTTTGTGAGTGCTTGTAACGCATCTTGCATACCGTGTGTGAAAACACATACACCGCAATTCGTGTATTCATGAATACACGTTTACACATGCATTGTGTTTATGCAGATAGATCAAATTGCATGTCTGTATTCATGTCCATTTGACTTGCATTTCACAGTAGTTGCTTGTTATTTCTTATTTCAGCCTCAAATCACTCAGACTTCTGCTATCAAATAACAGGAGTCTTTGTTGATATGACTGTAAGGTTTTTCTCAAGGTCTGTCACGTAACAGCCAAATTAAAAAAAAAACTGTTTTAAAAACTGTCTGACAATGGCGAGGTTTCAAATCATCTGGGCAGAAGTTTAAATATTTTACTTCACCACACTTGACTGGTTATTCTTGTTATATATGAATAGCAGTCAGATTCTTTGTTCATCTTTTTAAAGTATACAGAGGCCACCAGGAACATAGAAACAAAAATGTGTGCCTTTCTTCCAGAGACTTGCTTAACAAGTTTTTTTTCAGTCATGTGAAGGTCTTACCGACGTCATGGCCCGTAACCATTTTTTTTTGGGGACTTGTCAACTACTGTAATGTTTAAATGCACGTGAAATGTAACCATTTTGTTAATAAAAAACACCAAATATCTTCCATGAATGTTTTAAAAAAAAAATGGGCATGTTTTTAATGATCTGATAGAAGCGATTTTTATATTTTTTGCCTTTATTCAAAAGGGAATAGCAGAGAAAAGAGAGGAAACTGATGAAAGTAGATGTCACCCGTTACTTCTGAAAATGATTCTGGAAATTTTCACTGACTTCACTGTTCGGCATAACTGAACTTTGCTCAATAGATATGAGGCGACAAGCATATGGTCAAAAATCATAAGCATCAACAATCAGTTTGAAGGTTTACATGATGTACTCCTGCTGACATCATGGCCAATCTGTGACAACCAGATGCCAGTTTGCTTCATCATCTTAGAGCATTAATCCAACATGTTCCAGAGTGAAACGATGACAAATTAAAATTGGTTTTCAATAAACTTTACTTTAATCCCATCTTCCCAAATACATTACATACAAAAGGTGATCGGAATTGAACATTTCCTTGTGTCAAGACCGTAACATTTGCACATCAATAAATAAAAAAACATGTATAAATTAAAAATAAATAACAGGACATTATGTGCCAAAAAATAAAGACTCTTCTGAATTGGCAGATGGCTTTTACAATGTTGGGTTTCTGAAAACACAATACTTGTACGTAACACTTGCATTCCAGGTCACAGTTTTTAGGATACAACTCTGGGTCGAGAAAGCAATGTAAACCGATAAGGATTACAGTACAGTACAACAAGAGTACAATGTTTTCTTTTTTCCATAATAGATATTACTGGGATATACATTTAGGATACCAGTTGTTCTAAAAGCTTATACCAGGTAGTGAGAGTGTAGTGCTATTGGACTTACTTTTAGACTTGGTTTTTAAGTACAAAAGTAAATCCCACCTGTAAATCCCATCTAAAATCTTGTTTGTATCCAGCTTGACATTCACAGAGAGTTGTTATTGCACTATACAGACATCCCTCAGAAAGGCACTTTATATCATCCCCCCCCCCCCATCCTTCCTCATTACCAACCAACAGTTCTATTTACCAGCATGTGTGGCACACACGTTTAAACTACTGTGAAATTAAAACTGAATTACTTTTTAAAAAACAAAAATTACTTTTGGTATCTAGTTAAAAACAAATAAAATATGCATACCAAGTGGTAGTAAAAAAAAAGGTCTTTCCAGATGAATTTACAAAAAAATAAAATAAAAATAAATAAAAAAAAAAAAAAGACAGTGCAAAATTGTGTTGATCCCATAGCCCCTTTAGTATGCCGTGTACCACTGAGTGAAAGTTGTTTCTACTACCAACTATCCAACAAAATAAAAGACAAAAGTGATGTTGGAGCAGAAAAAGCAATGACTTTATCCAAACCTTAGCATCATTATTATCATATAAGGCCAGGAATGTTATTTGTGCATGTGAGGTCTAGGTCGTAGTGTGATCCTATAGCTGGCTCATATTCGTTTTTGTTTTTTAAAGAGGAAAAAAAAAAAAAAAAAAAAAAAGTTTAAATGTTTGCGCACAAATTCCAAAAAGGCCAGAAACCAACCGGAGGCAGGAGGGTCTCTCTCTCTCAATAAACCACAGTTCTTCCCAAAGCATCTTTGCTGTAAGATCACGCTTCAAGTGCAAGTCAACGTCGCAAATTTCTTGCTGTTAAGATACTTTTGGGAACATACCCTAAAAGCAGTCCAGTTGAAAGATTATCCTGGATCTGTTTGCAAGCAATTGGGACAATTTTAGTGTTTAGATACCTTTGAGAAACCATGCCTAAATTATCAACTATCAGGGGAGGCTGAGAGCTGCAGGGTCGGTTGGTGGCTTTGGCAGATCCAGTCAAGAAGCAGTGGTTTTGAGTGAGTGAGAGAAGGTTATTTGGAGTTTGGGTTTCATTCAGGCATCTGTCTGTGAGGCATCCATCATTACAGGCCAGGTAGGAGTCATAGTAGGAGTAAGAGTCTTTCAGGTATTGATACCCTCCAGGCTAATACCTTTGAGGCATAAGCTGGCAGGCACAAACCCTTGAGGCAGATGTTGCTTCGGGCAACGTCCTGACTGCTTGATGTTCAGTGTTCTTTGACCCTTCACACATTAACTTGATAAATCAGCTGCCTAAGCACCAGTCCAGACAAAAATATTGCTCAGGAAAGTCGAGCAGCCTTTTGTCCATCAGCTGACCAAGAATCAGCCCCTCTGGCACTGCCTTGAAAACATTTACCAAACAGTCAGGCTGCCTAAGGAAAAAGTGTTAACTAGTCAGGTAGCCTCCAAGGTACCTGTTGCTTCAGACAACCAGGGAGGCACTGAGCTGGGCTCTCAGGCGTCAGCGTGGTGCTGGAGCAGCTGGACCACATATCGGAGTCTGTGTCGTAGCTCAGAAGTGCAGCCCAACTCAGTGAGCATGCTGAGGAGGTAAGTGTATGAGACTCGTTCTCGGCTTATGTAGGTAAGCAAATAGGAGTCGTCAGATGATTTGCACAGGATGATTTTGGTGTGGTCTGTGTAAAAGTTAACCTGGAAGAGAAAAAGAAAAAAAAAAAAAAAAAAGAAAAAAGGGTGAAATGACGATTCTTACCAAGTTGAAAATAATTCACGGGACGTCCACTTTGCCGTATGTTGTGGTATAAAGTGTCTAGGTCTAAAAAGAAACAATTTTAGCCTGTTCCTACCTGTAGAGTGCCATTGTTGAAGAGCATGACGAGGGCGTGGTCGGTTTTCACCCACTGGAGCAGCAGAGGAGGAGCACCAGAGACCTGTTCCTCGCAATGCAGATCTCCACCCTGAAGGAGACGGAAAATACTCAAGTTATTTCACTCTCAGAAAAATGTCCTACAAGGCTTCTCTCAATGCAGCCTTGAATTACTGATCCAAACATTAAAATCACATTAATATAAATAAAAAAAAAAAAAAAAGGTACAGTCCTCCTGCTCTTTTTTCATACCTCCATAAGGTTCTGCTCCATGTAATTTGCCATGAGCTCTACAATTTGTTTCTGGCTACGAAGCTGCTCAGGTAGAGAGCTGGCTGGGAAAGTAAAGTGTTTGTTGTTGGTCAAGCAGTAGTGGACTGTCCTGTTTGGAGAGAAAGAGCAAAAACAACAGCCATCAATTAAAATGCCAGTGTGGCCATGTGGAAAGGAAGTTACTTAGTTGAGTATAATCAGCACAATGTTTACATGATGGTACTTACTTGCGTTGGTCACAGAGACTGAGATGCGTTCCTTCATTGAACAGCACACCGATGTTTTGGTTCGATAGCTGGTAGCCAAATCCGTATTTGTTGGAGTAGTCAACCCATTTAGTCACCCACAGGAAGGACTGTGGCCTAGACAGACAGGGTGGGTTTCTGGTAGCTGGAAAGGAAAAAAAAAAAAAGAAAAAAGAAAGTGATTATGAAATAATACAACCACATATAACAAGAAAAAAGTATGTAATGAATTTAATGTATTATTAATAAGTCTATGGAAAAGCATTTTGTATAAAAGCTTTTCAAATGTTAATAAAGCTATAAATAAACTATAAAGGCGCTTAAGGCTACATGAGTCAGCAGATGCACAGAAGTAAAAGCACCACCTGAGGTAAGAACAGATGTCGATTAAACCTGGCTCATATTTATCATTTGTAAAGCTATGCATCAGAAATAAACGAGACTGTCACTTTGGACAAGAAGAGAGAGTGAAACTAGGTTGTGTGGTGCATTGCTTTGGGTCCCCGCTGTTTCTCAGACGCTATCGGCAACGCTGATCTTTGCTTGTAGTTTCATCACATATCAAATGGCAAAAAATATTAGCATTATTAAACTGGCAATATATCGTGGGCTCTCCTACCTGCAGGCATTGTGGCCAAGCAGCTGTTGAGAACTTTCATGGCCGCTTCAGCAACAGCTGCGGGGGTCAGGACATCCTCGCATGCTGTAGAGAACAAAAGGGGGAAAAAAAGTGAAAACACTGCTTGCAAGAGGAACTGGCTAAAGAAAAAAAAAAAAAAAAATGAACAATGACTTCTATCCAGTCAGAGAAAAGCATCAGCGTACGTTCAGTGCTGCTGGCCATGGTGCCCTTGAAGGAGCGGGAGATGGACTTCCTGGATTCCTCCTCAGCGGGAGTCTGTTCCAGAGGCACAGAGCTGACCACCTGACCGGTGGGGGAGGGCACCTGAGCAGCAGAAGAAAACATTTAGCCCACTCATGACAAGAAAAACCAAGCAGCAGTTCGAATAAGAGCATCCACCATTATGTGAATATGTTTACGCTCCCTAAACAAAGTCAACTCCCCCAAATTGAGCTATGGCTTAAACTGTATTTGCTTTACACATTTCAATCTTGTACATCTTGCTTAAACTACACTGGGGCGAAACTAATTTTAGCACCAGTTTCGTGTTGTATGCTTGCGAGCCTGGGGCAAGTTTCTAAAATGTTCTCATGTCATTTAACCACAACGCATTCGTAAACAGAACTTTCAAGCGCGCGCACAAACGCGCTGACACCAATCTATTTGACGTTAGCGTGTTATGGTTTTATGGAAGCCTCAACAAAAATTAACGAGGTACTACTTTGCGAAAGCATTATATACGCCGCATATGCTTCTTGACAACAACGTGGTTTCTCGGCAGAGGCTCATTTTCAGGCTGACAAGGAAATATTTAGTCCAACGAGTAAACAGTGTAGTTCCTATTGGGGCTCTATTAATAGTAACTATACCAGCCTGATGAAAGACTGGCCAACGGAGCTTCCTGCTGTTGAGGTATTTAGTGTCAGCCAGCTTTATTTATAATTAATACTTTGATAGATAATAGCTAGAAAAATCTGTTCCATAGTGGAAAGCAGACACATTCGTCATCAGTTTCAGTAGATTGCTGACATGGAGACAAATTGTCTATTAGGAGAAAATACTCTATTTTGTTTAGAGTCGCCACAGAAAATAATTTAGGAAAAAAAATAAATAAAACAAATAGATGAAATAACTACCTCATTGGGTCCCACTGTTTTGTAGCTGATCTGCCGGTTGATGGAGCATTTAACAATGCCAGACACAAGCTTAGAGATGTCCTTGTCATCTTTTTCCTCACATGGAATCTTTTCCACTGCAACAACAAGATGCTTGCATTGTCACATCGTTTTTAACAAAAACAAAAAAAAAAACAAAACAAAGAGGAGATAATACCTACAGCGGTCTGGTTCTTCAGTTTACATACATTATGAGACAAACCAGACTAACCTGTTGTCACGTGCTACATGACAACACATGCGAAGAAGAATATGCAACTAACCCAGTGACTTTTAGAAATTAAATGACCTCATCTTCTAGCGGTCAGTCGAACTGCTGTGCTGCTGCTTACCTTTTGCTTTCTTCTTGCCAAAGAGACTCTTGGCCATTTTAGTGAAGAATTTCTTGGCAGGGCTGGGAGGGTGGAGCTCTGGCACCATCACACAGCTGTTGGGAGGGAGCTTATCGGGAGTGAAACCCTAGAAGAAGAAGGAGAGGAGAAGGTGAGGAAGATGCAAGAGGAACAGAGACAGTCTATCGCTCTTACTTCTCGCTTTTTAAAAAGAAGCGCTGGGCTTCGCGGTCTATGATAGTAAAAACATTATATGTATAAAATATAAAAGCCTATTAACACGAGACGTGATTTTTTTCATACTTTGGTGAAGAATTCGTGGTTGAGGATTTGATCCAGGGTGAGTCTGTCACTAGGATTCTTCTGCAGGATGCCTGAGATGAGTTTCTGTGCAGCAGGGGAAAGCGTGGAGGGCAGGTTGTACCGAACTTCCTTTATACATTTGTACGTCTCCTTCAGGTCAAGAGTCTCAAAAGGAGGGTTGCCACACATCAGTGTATACCTGAGGGGAGGGAGGAAACCATGGCAACCATTAATCAGCTTAGAGAAAATAACGATCCAGACATGTCACAACATTCTCATTCTATTAACTGAATGAGGATATCTGGTAGTTGAAGGACCCTTTAAACACCACTACTGAGTGAATACAGACAAGTGAATATTTAATAAACAGGGCATAGCTCGGGAACGAAAGTTATACGAAAAAAAGTAAACTCACATGACACATCCGAGGGACCAAACGTCAGACTCCGTGCCATGGCCCTGTCTGTTGAGCACCTCAGGGGCCAAATAATTAGGAGTCCCACAGATTGTCCTGAAAGAAAAGAGAATAAAATACATTTAGTATTTTAAAAATGGTTACGTTTCCCTTATAAGGACATTTCATAGCAGTGAGATGTGGTTCAAACATTTTTCCTACATTAGTTATTCTTTGGTATTCCACAGGAAGGTGTCAAACAAGTATTGAAACTCTGATCTAAGCGCCACATTCAACTGCCACTTGGAAACCGGTTTAGTTAGGTACTTACTGGGGGAAAGTAGTGGGAGGAAGAATGTGCTTAGTAACTGATGTAATGGTTTTAACATGTTGTGCAAGTCTAGAAAAAAGTTCAGACTAACGTATAGGTTTTTTTTTTGTGTGCTATGAACAATGACCACTATTGAGAAGCGATGCGTTTGCTTTTAAAACTTTAAAATCCATGTCAGTTATTTGTCGATCTGCAAGTGGCTAGCTACAGAGATAAGAAAATAAACAAAACAAAAAAAAAAAGTTTAAATTCTAACTTTTTCCTCTGCTCGACTGTCTCCAGCTTAGCGGCGAGGCCAAAGTCTCCCAACCGCAGCTCCATGTTCTCATTGACAAAGAAGTTCCCTGAAAGAGACAAAAACATTTGTCGAGTCAGCATTCCACAGATAACATGTGCGTGCCCAAAGTCCCAGCAGATTCCTGGGATGCTTTTGTGAGTGAACACATTTCAGTCGTATGCTCGCATACCTAGTTTGAGATCTCTGTGCAGGATCCCTCTACTGTGGAGGTACTTGAGGCCGGATATGATCTGTTTGAGGTAATAACGCACTTCTGGTTCTGTGAGCGTATGTCTCGCCTTCCAGATGTGTGCCAGGGACTGCAGAGACAGAGCAATGAGTAAACTGTCAACACCACATTCATCAGTGGGACTGTACCAGACTACTGCACATGTCACACATGTAATTCATTTTTCCTTCATGGTGGTGCCTGTGACTAGAAATTAACATATGGGTACTTAAAAAAAAAAGTTGTATAGTGTATTGCACCACTGTGGAGCGGTACAAGTCATGCTGCATGCATACAGATGAAGCACCTGCAAGCTGCTTGAGCTGTCCTAGAGATTTGTGAAGACTCACCTTCCGACTGCAGAGCTCAAGGAATATGTAGATGTTTTCTTGATCTTCAAAATGATGAGAGAATTTCACCACATGCTTGTGTGACAGGGTTTTGTGGAGCTCAATCTCATTTGTGATCTGTCAAAAATATCAAGTGACCAATATGTGAGCATGTTTTGAGTTATGAAAAGGGCATATGTACAGGAAACAAAACAAAAAAAAAAAAACACAAACAGGTATAGTTATGTACCTTGTCCCTCTGGTGTGGTTTCGACACCCTGCTCTGTGGAATCACCTTCACAGCATACATTTTGTTGTTGGAGAGGTCTGTCATCTCATAGCATCGTGCAAAGCCACCCTTTGGGGAACAAACATGGTGACTGGTTAACATAGCTGCAGGTTGAAAACCTGCAATTGTAATAACGTGCCTCAATTCATCAGCTCTATAGCTGCATGACACACTAGCACAAGAACCATTAAAACACAAAAGAAAAAGGGTTAAACATTATGAAAATGACTGAATTTAACCAAATGCCTCCATCATCGTTTTATAGCCCAGACAACAACACGATTTAGCATCTTTTATTGCCTCAGATTCATTGATAAGCTTCTAAATCGACGACAGTCATCGCAAATATCATGTCTATGCCCATCCGTAGCATGAGATGCAATCAAGACTATACGCTTGAGGACGTGAGGGATGAAGCAGACAGAGCTGCTGCATTCATTAACCATGAAATTGACGGGAGACGTTTCCAGCTCTGCGGCAGGCAGCAGAGAAAAGACTTGGCTGGCTGCCCGACGCAGCGTATCGATGTAGAGCAACATGTTGATACAGACGCTCCATTCATGTACAGCACATACGCTGTTAAAAAACATTACAGTGGCTTTACTGCAAGGCAGGAGGAGGAACGACATAATCAGACAGACGAGTGAGAAATCTTTTTGAATCATCTGTCGTACACGGGCCATAAAATATTCTTGGAAACAGAATTCGGAAGATTTTATTAGGTGTTGCCAATCATGTGCGCACAAGAGCCGGGCACACCTTGCGTCTGATTCATTCAGCAATGACGCGCACGGCAGGGGGAGATTGGCCACATCTACCACGAGGTCATTCCCTTTTCCCGCATTAGCAGCACACCTGGAGAATAGCTGATAATCACTATTGATCACGGACAGCTTCGGACTCAACCGTGAATAGCGATTCACTAACGTAGAAGTCTAGATCCATCTGTCGCCTCAGACGAAACGCGTCAAAAAAAAAAAAAAAACGCTCAAGATTCTGGCGGTGAAGAGACATAGGAGCGTGTTAAGGTTAAATCATCGTACCTTCCCCAAAAGCTTCCCTTTACTGTAGGATCTCCCAGTCTTTGAGTCTGTCACCACCTGAGCCAGCTCCGGTTTGGTTTGTTCGGGCTTATTCCTGTTGGTTTTCACCGGGGCTGAGGACTGTTGAGGTCCGCGCTCCGGAACGGGCTTAAATAAATCCGCATTCATGGTGTGGCATGAAATACGCTGCGCCGCGGTGAAACAGCCGGTATCCATTTAACACAGTGATGTAAATTACGAGTCCGTATATCCCTTTCGCTTATTTTATTATCTTTTTTTTTCCAGTAGTTGGTCTAGTGCGTGCTTAAGGCGTCCGCCTCAACCAACTGTATCCATCTGGCGTGTCTGGGCACAGCTCCGACCGACTATATAGGCGAGCGGCGACGTCACGGAGCAGGGGTGGGGTGGAGG
>JAPQRN010000010.1:11134659-11149523 GCA_037367275.1 Coranthus polyacanthus
GACTTCATTCTAATTTACATGCATACATGTGGAGTCAAGATCTAGTGCCACAAAACAGTCACAGCAGACTTTACGATAAGATTTTATACACAGATTTCTTTCAGATTTTACCTGAGGAATTTTGGACCACTGTCTTCTAGAAAGCAAAATAAAATGCAGTGTGAATTTGCATAAATATGCATAAACATACTGGGAGTGGTATGTTGTTACAGAGGATTTAGCTGCCTTGGTGGATTTTTTTTTGTTTCTATTGCTTTCTATCATTTCAATTTCTATCATTTCTCCTACTTTTTTCTTCTTCTTCTCTCTCTCTTGATGGAGTATAAAACACTGAAAATATAACCACCGATCAACCCAGAGCGTGAAACCACTGAAGCTTTTTGAATCACCTCTGCAAACTGTGTTTCATTTCCAACGAAAAAATTAAATCTTTTCAAAATTTCAGAGATAGGCTATTTGACGAGATGAAGTGACTATAGATTTTTGTCTTGAATGCTCGTTCAAGCAGTTGCATGTTTGTTGCTGCTATGAGTCTACTTAAACCAGCCAGTTAAAAACTATGACATAAAATCCTAGACCCTTGTTGGAAATCCCTGATTCCGAGAGGTGGCAGTGTAGGTCTGTGGGTAAATGTCATGCTCTTTCTTCTCAGCCTCTAAAAGAGCCGTTACTTCCTTAACAGACCTTATGTCTAACAGAACCCAGATTCATCTTTTCATCACTGACACTCCTCACGTGTAGCCTTTTAATTTCATGGAAGGCTTCTCATAAAAACAGTGTGTTGTTTTTTTAACATGTGGATCAGCAGGACTCTGTGCTAAACTGTTTTTATAGAAAAAAATAAAATAACAATAGCTCCAGATTCCATTCAAGTTATTGTAAACGTTCCCCCATTGTTTTGGAGCCTAGAGGGGATGCGTTCTTGGATAAATATTAACACATGACAAGTTGCAGACAGTGCTTCCTCTATAAAGAGCAAATTGTGCAGGCTGAAAACACCGTAAAGGCCTTTGTGCTTTGAATTAAATGATAAATCACTGTAAGCATCGTGGTTTGATTTCTCATTAAATAGAGTACATGGCAACCTTTAACTTTATCTGAAAAGTAAAACACAAATAGAATCGAAAAGTATCCCCATTGTTCCGTGAAATAAAAAAAAAATCTGTTACTGTTACTTCAATTTGCTGAGTTAGGAAGCAGCAAATCATTTTTGATCACTGCAATTGTGAAATTACACAGTTGTCAAGTAGAGAACAATGTTTTTGTTCAGTTTTTGAAATGTACAAAATGCCACATTCTCATTTGACAGCAGCAGTGTATCATAGTTAAACTGATTTTTGTCCCACAGATGGTTTTGGCTCACAGTTCAAAACCCTGAATAGCTGATCTGAGATCACCAGGAAGGCAAAGCCATCCCATCTGTAATTTCCTCTCACCCCTGAGGATGGAGATGTCAAAGGCTGTAGACCATCTTAAAGGTCGCCTTCTACATTTCCATATTGTAAAATTCATAAAAAAAAAAAAAACGCCAGGCTGCCAGTTCTGCCAGTTCTGCCAGCAAGTATAAAACTTTATATTGGTTGGCAAAGGATTTTAAATTCTTTTATCAGACCTTAAGCAGCTTGGTTGGAATAAACCGTGAACTGCTTTCTAATTCAGAGATGTTAGGGTGAAGCCTTTCATCTGTGGCACAAGCAGACTAATGAAATAAAAAGGCAAAATAGGAAAACAATAGAAACTGTGAAGTAAGTAATTAATTAACTGTTGAGCATTCGTGAGTGACAGCATAGTTTTTTTTACCCTTCAGCTTCCTTCAAACAAGGCAGTTTGACAGTTTGTCACTTAACTCTCCATAAACACCCAGCAGCTTTCCACAGAGTGGAGAATGGCTGACTTACCAGCCATTTGGCTCATGCTTGATAGAGTGAAAATGGCAATCAGACCAACCTGTTAGAGCCGTTGTCTGTACAGTTCAGAATGCTTTTGTGCAAAGAAATTCTGAGAAACATCTTAGAAGCACTTTGTGCCACCGGATAATTCAGTTTCTGAAAGTGATTAAATGTAAGCAGTTGTTATGAAGATGTTTTGAGAAATCACGTAAAGAAACAGAAGTCATTGTCTCCTGAATGGGACACATTCAAACTAAACAAAAGCTCTTTTTTCCACTAATAACAACCAGACAGACAATGATCCCCTACCGGCTACCCTCCCTGGTATTCATCAACTTTACCTTCTGCTATAGTGGTTTAGGCATGTCTTCATCCCACACTAAACAAAGTGATGAAAGTAAACAAGGCTCCTCTTGCAACCTCCAATATACCACGCAGAGATAAAAAAAAACCTGACAGGAATGGTATGTTTTCTATTCCTGTGGTTCGATTCAGACACAACATGGATGGAAAAGCATAATGCAAGTTTCAGATCGCTGGGTTTTTGTTACCGTGGGTTGATTAAATTTAACAAAAGGAGAAGGTGAAGAACAACTGCGATAAAGAAGCCGCTGCCTTTTTAAAGACTTTCCTGCCTTTAACGCTACAGTCCATGACCCGTGAGCATAAATAATTCAGAGCTCACATTATCCGACAGCATCAGACAGGAACGTAACGGCGGTGAAATATATATTAATAAAACTTAACAGTGTTTAACTTTGGCCGCTTGAGGAGAATGCAATCGCAGTTGGGACTGTTCAAGGCCGTGATTGAGGTATATCACATCTGAGCATGTATTCCTTTGGTAGTTCAAATATTTGAGTACATTTACCAGTGTTGTCATTTCCAACTGCCACGGCAAAAATGTTCCATATTTCTATATCATAATAAAATGTAAAAATAATAAGGTGATATAACGTGATAAAGCAGAAAACAGAGATCGCATGCCTTGCAGGAAAAACTGGCCAGTCTTTTGCTGTATTTTTAGAATTATATTAGCAAGTCCTGATTGATCGGTTATGAATAAATGTCCCTTTATGTCTCTGTCATGAAGCTGCAGATTAAATCCAGATATATCTGAACAAATGTTTATTTCATACTGTGTATCTGTGCGATTGTGGATAAATGAAAAAAAGGATATTTTACTGACCATACTGTAAATGAGCTGATTTTACGTCATTCTTTTCATTTTGCTGCTTTTCAAGTGCCTACATTTTTAATCTTCGCCAAACAAAACCGTGACTATTTATAAAAAAAACAAAAACAAAAAAAAAAACCCACTATATTCTGTACAAATGTGGCAAAGTGATTACAGATCATGTTAAATATTCCACCATCTCTATGAAACCACAATCAAATGCATCCAGTATCCAAAAAGGAAAAAATGCAACGGTAATACATTTCCTGTATTTCTGTCACAGGGTAAAATAAATAACTGTTTCTCGTTAACATGTCGTAAACCTCACAAGCGGAGCCACTCTTTTCGAGCCTTTGACTGGTCCATTATTCTGCACCGGACGTCTGTCACAAACGTTTTTGCAGAATGAAAAACTAAAGCACATGTTACAGTATTTTAAAGGTGCTTTAATAAATCATTGACAAAGAAAGCCATTCATACTAGATTTTTGATCATGGAAAACTGCAAGTATATTTAAACACCCTGTAAGTGGGCCTTGAGAGACACTGAAGCAGCCAATTTAGGAGAACGAATAGTCCCCGTAGCCCTTAATAACTAACCACTCATGTTGAGCAAAACAAATACTGAACTACTATAATCTCTACTTCTATTACATTGTCAACATTACACTAATCACACAGGTACTGAATCAGCAGTTACACGTCAGCATGGGAAATCCCTCTACCCTTCGTAATCAGTGTCCATTTGACCCAGATACAGCTCATTTAGTGAGCATGACCTGACTGACTGAGAGGTCTCTGCTATTCAAGCTTCAGGAATGTCTACAATTCCCCCAGGAGGAAAGACGAAAGACCATAAGGTCAGATTCAAGGTGGGCACTCAAGCAGGTTGCATTCTTAATGAATAAGTCCATCAAATATCGCTTCTTTCAGAGATCCTTACAATAAGCTTTGGGCTTTTTCTTGCAAAGAGCAGATCAATAACACAAACACACTCCATTGCAATATCTGGAAAAAAAAACCTGTCATCATTAAATTATTAAAGCTGAAAACAGTGGGCACAACCGTGCTATGCTCATACCATCTGTTTCATCTTGTTTTCTTGTTCTGGCAGACAGATTACCGACATAATATTATCAATCACAATATTGTACGACTTGGAACGGACTCTTTTGGGTCAAGTAAAAATGATGAGTCCCATCTGTAGATATGCTGCATTCACTTATGCTCAGCCAACGGCGAAAAACAACTCAGATACCGAACGCATCGTTTGTAGAACTAAAATATTTGCGCACATGGTTTTGTCCTGCTAGTATTTTTTGGATCATTTCGGAGGATATAAAGACATAGTTGAGACTCAACCTCGCTAAGTGCACTCGCTTCATCTTCTGCATAGATGTTAAAGTACCCTGACGTAGGAGAGGAACGGGAGCAGTTTGCAGTGGTACCTTTTTAGTTCAAGTGAGTGTAGGTTTTGATGGTAGACAAGAAGAGAGAATAAGAGTAAAACAGAGAGACAGGGTTGGACACAGACACATCTGTGATTATACTTAGTAACGGGACCACCAACGCTCTAGGAAGTGTAGTCCACAAGCTTTGAAAACAAATCTTTTTTGACCCAGGAGAGTCAGGTTAAGGGTAACTCCTGCTGCTGTTGTACGAAGCTGAAATCATTTCCTTCATTTCAGAGTTTTAGGAAGTGTTGATTCACATGACTTCTTGTCTTCCCTGTAATGATACAAGCAGGAGATTCGTTTTTTAAAACTCCTGAAAGAGCAAGTTGTACATTCCAAGGTGTCTAATTTGTCACTGTCACTTTTTCTTTAACTCGGTACCAATTTTTACCAGCGGGGGTCCTAAATGTCTTGCTCTGTCATTTAGAGGCAATCTTAACTTTGATTTCTGTCAGGATAAGTCATTTAGTCGAATAACATCTCACAGCAAGGTAATTTGTACGAAAGGAAAAACCGATGCGGGTAAAAGTGCATGTATTTCCTAAAAAACGCATAATAGTTATACAAGATTTTCTTCTCTATTTACTTTGATCATAGCTAAAATCGATTCCGTGGATGGATGTTTTTTTCTGGAAGCAGTCACAGAGTATATTTATTCTCCAAAACAATCAGCATCTTTAACAGTGTAAAGCCCATAAATGCTAGTATTATGTAATCCCGGGGTCAGACTACATGATGTCGGCGTGATTAATGATTGACCTGACAGACACAGCGCATTGAATTGATAGATTCTACAGAGAAATGAGCAAGACAGCAGCAAGGAAAGCCAAAGTATTTTGATTGCCCCCTGGTGGTGGGCGGTTGCAGTTTAGGTCATAAACCCTGCATCCTCATTGTTATTGGTGAATGTGGCGTAGTCCAAGCCGTAAATTTCAAAGTACACATCCGATAAAATGTTCTCATTTCTGTCTTCTTGGGTAGATTTCATTGGGCTTGTGTTCAAGCCGCCATCATCATCAGAAAATGTTGGTTTGCTTTTAAAAAGTTATGATGGCGGTGATTGACAGCTGTAATGACCAATCGCTGTCAAAATTTGTCATGTCGCTCGGCCAAGTCATGATAAGAATGTGTTACAGTGCAAAATACTGTGCAGTCTCACCCGGACGTATCTTTTACCTGCTTGAATGTGTCTTTTTTTTAATGTGCAATGTATAGGATTTAGTGTGTCGTCACCTGAAAATAAGGATTGTTGTGTTTTCATTACTACTACCCCCACCGATCCGAGCAGGTTCCTTCCATGTATGCTCCTTCTGCGTTTTTTTCTCCACATTTTAGTAGCCATATACAGTAAGTTCTCCTACATGCTCGGAAAGGGAGACGAGGCGTATTCAGTCGATTGCGAAAAGGGAAAAGAAACCATGAATAGCACCAAGTGATATCAGCATATGGACTGAGGTCAAGTCTCCACACGGCATTTCGTGACAGTTTGACCCGACCCTGAGGACTGGTATCCACATCAGCCCAGGAAGCTCTGTAACAGCTGCTGACAGCTCATCTGTCAGACTGCTGCTTGACTGCCTTGTCTGCTCCAATTAATGCACTTACTAATGCGCTTCACTGGATCCACGTATACGAATTAGGATTTTGTTAATTGCCACTTTGATGACAGGTTCATCTTATTCTTTGAATTATTGCTTACATAGTCTGTTAATGATTCGTTTTAATTAGTTCTGGGGGAAAATGTGGACACTAATTCTATTCTAACGTTTTGATTTTCTCAGCTGTGATCTATAGCAAATGTTTATTTTACTCACGTCACCACAGGTTTGAATCCAGACTGCAGCCGTAGTTACGTATCACTTTCAGATCTATTTTGTTGTTCTTTACAGTACGCTGTCTAGCAAAACAGAAGGCACATTAAAAATGATCCTCAAAGCCGATCTAAAAGTCGGGTGCTGCTCACAGTAGTTGAACATTAGCCAATAATCACAATGTGAAATTACTCAACATATGGTGCCTTTCCTGTACATTCATGTCTGCATGGTTGACAAAAAATGTAAAACGTAATTGTGGTATACACTGGGGACAGCAGACAGACTATAGTTTCCGAACATGTTCATTATCTGTGTGTGTGTTAATGCGAGCATGTGCGGTACCCACAACTCTGTTCGTATGTGCACAATGTGGCAGTCATCAAAGAAAGCTGAATACGCAACAAGGACCTTGAAAGGACCGCATTCGCCAGACATCCATATGGCATTAGTTTGTTTTCCCTTAAATGAGTTAGACTTTATCTGCACTACATCCTCTAATCTGATCCGCCTTCCACCAAACTCACACGTTCAGTTTACTCGGGTAAAAAATAAAAACAGACATTTCACAACTGTAAACAAGCAGAATCTGGAGCTGAAGCCGATGATCTTGATCTTGACATTCATTGTCATGTAAACACAGACGAAACATTTTGTACCTCATTTTTATGTTTAGATGAGAGTGGAAAAATCAGCTTTTTTTTGCCAAAATGATGGGAAATTGTCAGCTCTGAGTTGGCCGTGTTAATCCAGTCTAATAACCTGCAGACAAACCAGGCATCCAGTGAGTCTTTAAACACATTTCATGTGTTAGAGCTGTGGGTGCTATTTGGATACGTCTGTCAGTTCCCATTTCGCATACATCTCATCACACTGTGGCTCCCCTTCAGATCAAATCAGCCTGCTCAATCAACAGTTTCCAGATACGCAAGGAAACACGCAATCAGTGATGTTTCAGTTTCCCCTAAAGCAGTCTCTGCATGATTAAATATACATGTAGTTCAAAGGATATAGTTAATGCGCTCTTTGTATATTTACTTAAAATGCTGACTGTGGGTTAAGGTTTACTGAAAGTGGTTGTTACAGTGTATGTGGTTGTTATATGTTGCATATATGTAATGCCATCAAATTATATTTAGTCTAATGTGGTGAGTATCTCAGACATGTTTAAATAGAGCTTCCAGCTGATAAAGGGTTTTATAGTGTAGTTCAGTGCAAGGCTTTAAATATTTTTTTATTACCTGAGAACTGACACAAGTTTATGCTATTTATCTATATAAAAACACTCCTATATAGAACTAAGTGATAAATAATGCGTTTGATTACTTACTGACATCTTTGGGATGTTTCACGTATCATAATGGGACATCAGACAGCTCAAATCCCTTTTCAAGCTTTACACACCGTCGGTTGTTTAAAGTAGAAATATACGAGCATCCGGAGGAAAGCTATTTGTCTTGGCTAAAAAAAACAAGATGATAGCAAAAAGCTGCAGCCAGCGTAAAAAAGAGTGAACAGTAAATTTCCCCCTCTGTTCAGCGAGCAATCAAAGTCAAATCCAAAATCTGCAAAAGGGACCGAGTGGGGAGGAAAGCAAAATCTCATACAGTAAATTAATTAGTGAATAAAAGACAGAATCATTCAAGGCTCTTACAGAATAATCAGTTTTTCATTGTTTAATTGAATGTTTTTGATAGGAGGCACGTAAGACAGAAAGAGGTACTGTAAAATGTTTAAAAGCCGAAAAATGATTTGACCAAGACGCTAAACTGAGAATTACTGCCAATGTATGATTCCACTTAACTTTATGTAAAAGAGGGAAACCTATTAAGGCTTTCAACAGTGCTTGTCCTATTAAATGAGCCACATTTCCTACCACAGCTTAACAGAAAACTTTAAAAATGTCCATAGAACGTTAAAAAGGTTTAAAGTCTGAATCTAATCATAAAGCAGATTAGGACTTTAAAATACTGTTATTGTTTATCTGTCGTTGGTAAGGAATCTGCATCTTAAATTGAGGATAATGGTGATTTTGAATGAGGTGGAGCCAGCGTAGTTTCGTGCTACTTGCTGTTCGTGTCACTGAATCCCAGTGAAGACAAAAAAAAAAAAACGTGGTGAGAGACATCTTTCGGCCTTCGTCATCTTTCACCCTTTTGGCTTATAATGATGTTTTCCTTCGGGTAATTTTTGTCCCATTTTTTTGTCCCTCATTTTTAGGCTTTCATGTTTAAAAGCATGAGAAAAATGTAAACCACAGGCCTTGACAACTCATTAACCATCTACTAAGAAGTACATGGTGTCTTATTAGTCAGTATTTCCACGATCATCAGTTACAGACTAAACAAAGGAATTTATTACGATAAATTGTAATGATTGTACATCCCACCTGCAATTTGCAAATAGTTTTATACATTTAATGTCTCGCAGCAAAGAGGGCTAGAGTATCTCTTTATTAAATAAAGGCTATTTTAATAGTATTACTCACAAACCAGCAACCGTGCTGATCTTTTAGCGTGGCATGGTTTGATTTGATGTTGTCAAAGTCACCTTTGTTCAGTAGCTTTCAATTAACATATTCGGGCCAGGCAGATGAATAATGATGATTATAAAGGAAATGAAAAGTGACTGTCTTTTTCCCAGAGCAAAAAATATAGTCCAGGCAGACATGCATCACATTAAAGGAAACACAATATAAAAACTGCCCTGCTGTGAAGAGTTCTGTTACATCTGCTGCTTGTGTGGGGTACGTTTCATAGCACTGGCTGAAACAAAAACGCGCTTACAATGGGAAGCAGTCATAGTTCTCTAAAAGTATAGTGACATGCATGACATATTTTCTCCTTGTCCCATGAAGCACTGTAAATGTCATCACATCCTACACAGCATGTTCTCACGAGAGCATGAACGAAGCTCAGCGCGCCGACTTTTACATTCTATGTGTTTTTTTACGCTCGCTGAAGCGGAGGATCCCTCCTGTTCAAATGATTGAGGTGAGATCTATATTCCAGCTATTACCAAACAGTATATGAGAGAGTCGCAAAAATGCAGAGTGCATAAAGTGGTTACTCAACAGGAAGGAAGCAAGGAATGTGATTGGTCAGTACTTACAACCAAACAACCAAGGACCAGACTGAAAAGAGCTCTTTTGATGTACTGAACGTTCCCGAAGCGAATGAAATTAAAGCAGCTGTGGAGGGGTGTCAGCTGAAATGCAATGCTTGCTGACATGTGTGACAAACTCGTTGACAAGTTTGCGTGACGTGCGTGTGTGCGTCTATAGATTTACACGGTGCTTATTTGCAATTAGTAGCATAGAAAACAATGCTGTTTATAAATGTGCATGAGCTCAAACTTTAAGCTTCTAAACATGTTGTCATTTTTCTTTTCCCAGTAGAGACTTTTTTTTGTCACAGCGTTAATCTATTGATGAATCTGTTTTACCTTTTCATCTCCCTTTCATATTTTCTTATTTCCATTTAAAAAAACTGACCCTGGAGAGACCCAGTAGCACTTTCATTAATCAAATCAACTCCCAGCTCAGGGACTTTTTTGCATTTCACTCCCCAAACCTCTAACCTTGTTTCCTGTCATCTCTTCACTATCCTTTATCACATAAAGGCGCAGCATGTCCAAAAAATAGCGATTCTGGGCGTTTTCACCCTCCACTCTTACAAAGTGAATTAATACAGCACTATATTTACATCTACAGATGTCTCTTTCAATTTATAAGACCAAAAAAAAATGTTAAACTGTTAAAAAGAATCTACAAAATTAAATTCAAGGCAGCTAAATTAATCTTCTCAGTCTTTATTGTCTGGGCATAATGTAATTGAAAATGTCCCAGTTTCTGTTCTTTGATAATGGAAATAAGTAAGTTGGGTACAAAGCTCTGCTGCAGGACTGGATCCGAAGCAGAACACTAGGACACAGAGGTTACAGAGGAGATGTAAACCGTCTGTGAAGAATATTAGGAGACATATTAATCTCTGTTCCTGGAGAATCAGAATGGCTTAAATTAGCAAAGGCAATTTCATCCCCATTCACTTGAATTCTGTGTCAGTATTGGACACATCTTGTTAAACAAATCCTAGTCTGTCCACAGCACTCCCATCATCACCAGTGTATCCTTAAAAACATTAAACAATGTCAGCGAATCTCAGAGGTGGAGGTTATTTTTCTAGTGACTCCACTCCCTGCATTTGAACACAAATATCTGTACTTCTTACATTTTCAAGTAGCTATACTTCTACTTGATGTGTGCGCGTTTGCCTCCTCTGACGACTCCTAACATGTGACCGACAGAAGAAAAAGTACATTTTTAAAAGAGCACTTTGATTTCCACATGGAAGTGCTTCTTTGCCAGCCTCTCTTATGTGAAGTCATTGCGTTATGTTACGTTAAGCACGCTTTTAACACATGTCTGTAATGAAGGCAGAGATTAAATTAATGCTGACAATCCAATCTGACTCTTGTTAAGACGCACAAACAAAAATAAGTTTTTTTGATGTTGTTCATCAAGTCTTCATCAAGTACTAATATATGCACATAATTCCTGCAAACTAAAATGATCTGGTTCAAATTTAGGACCTCACATGTACTGTTTACAGTTCCGTCTGTTAGTCAGATCTAAGATAATTAAATTTAAATGACCCCTTAAAATAAAAAAAACCCTGTAACCATTTGTTTACTGCTCCTGAAAAATAGGGATGTAGCGTCAGGTGATTTACTTAACAATACAAATCCAAAAGGTCAAACTGTATTTTCTGCGTGAAAACAACCACGCATGGCCCCTCAGTTTCAGCTCCAGTGTCACTTGAACAATCTACCGCCCGCTGTGCTCCCGCAGAAATTTGAAACCTTAGTTATATATTTAGAGACAAACAGTCGCGGTCAGCGTAAACTACTGGCAACCTTGACACCTGGGGTTCTTGGTCACGGTGAGTGATGCTAGGGTTTCTTTACAGACACTTATTGGAAACAGTGCAATTCATTCTATGTAATTGCACAACACAAACCGAACTGAAACAGAATATATTTTGTTTTTGTGTCATTTACAGTAAAGTGACCATAATACATTCCGGGGGGTGGAGGTTTTTGATCGCGAAGCTTGTGGTTTTTCTCTCGGCTTGAAGGAGTTAGCCTGCTATGTGCTGTCACAGCACGCTCGGTGGTGGCCTGTTTTCACAGAAATAACGTGAGAACATTTCAGAGAGAGGGGTACGTGAATGACAAATTAAATCAAGACTTTTTGGTTTCTAACTGTCAATCATGCAGCCAACAATAAATGATAAAGAGTCTTGAGTTTGTTATCATTGTTTTTAACAGTAAGACCTCATATCCCAGAGGTTTGTATTCCCGGAAAAATGCCCCAAGTCCTTTTTGTTCTTATTTTGCTAACAAGAATTGCGTGCCTATTTTGAATCCCAAACTTTCCCATACATACGTTCACCCATTCGTCGACTTTTAAGCCTACCTAACTGTTGCTTGCATATAAACTTTTCATTTGGAATAAAACAGAATTTCCCCAAACCTCAGCGTTCCTTCAATCCATTGCTGACTTTATTGGGCTTCCTTTCTCTCCACCAGCAGTGTTTAAGACTATTCTCCTTTTGCTAAAGTGATTCATTTCAACCTTTTCTGTCACCGTAACTGAAAATATACAAGAAAAAGTTTATTAAAAAGGGGACGAAAGTGTTGAGTGCATAGAGAGGAGTAATTAGCTCCTGAGAGAGCAAAAAAAGGGGGGGGGGGGGGGATATGCTGCTCATTATGGCTCACCTCCTCTCCCTCTACCCTTTTCATTCAATCACTGGAGAGGAGGAGGAGGAGGAGGAGGAGGAGGAGGAGGAGGAGGAGGAGGAGGAGAGGAGACACTCCCAGACTAACTGCCCATGGGCCTATAGGCTTATGGGAGAGATTTTAACAATTGAAGAGGGGGAGAGAGAGGCAAAAGTCAGTGGCGGTGAAGAAGTCTTTGAGTCGTTGGCTGTAGCTTGTCAACAGGTGGCAGAAGGAGAGGTTTGGTGAGTGGCGTTCAGTCCTTCAGAGGAGAGAAAGAAAGTAGGGGAAGACAAAGTTAGAGAAAACCCTCAAGGGTAAGGGAACTTTTTGATTTTGTTAGATTTTTCAGTCATTCTTCAACTTTCTTATTGATTTAGTTCACTGTCTTCATATTTCAGTTACCCTTCAGCTATCTGATGGCTTTTAAGGTTAGATTTTTTTTTTTTTTTACTGTAAAATGTATTATTGATTTTTTAATACAGAGACATTTTTTTCTTTTTGCAAGAGATGTTCTTGTTTATTCTAAGACAAATAATATCCTTTTTCCTCTTGCTTATCGCACTCTGTCTCTCTGTCCATCTATTTTACACTTTTACATTCTTCCTCAGCTATTCTCCACCACCCTCATTCCTCCACTCCTTCTTTTAAATCTCCTGTCGTCCGCATTTGTCGCCCCTACTCTGTTGTCAGACATGTCAGTCTGAAGCTTAACTTGACACCTGGAATTTATCAAGTGTCCCAGAACTGTAACTGTTCTTGTCTAAGTTTGGTTTTGCTTTGCTGCACTTGCCCTGAGAAAGCTGTGGGAGTCTGGGTCAGAGATTGTAGATGAATATTGCAGACTTTACAATTTGAAAGGGTTTTAATGCACTAAAAGACATTCTGGAAGTGGTTGTCAAGTGTGAGGTGCTTGAATATAGTTGCGTGTTTTTCTACATTCACAGGAAAGTGCTGTGCATTGTTGTTTCGTTGTGTCTAAAACACTACTGTCTGGGTGCTTTACTGTGTAAAACATTTTGAATGTAATAGAAAATACAAATTTTCATAAACTTAAAAAAAAATATGCCAGATATCGGCAGTTGTTTAAAGGAGCTGTTGCAGTGAGTAGTTTCTTCAGGAATATATTCAGTTTATTATTTATGGTTTCTTTATCCACCTAATATCCACATTGTCTGAAACAGATAATTAATAGTTTGCTAAATACAATCCGACGCTACCTGTCAACAAACCTGCCAGCACTAATTTCCCTCTATAATAATAACATCTATTTAACTATAAATATGTATAATAACTATGCGCTGGGGTGATAGATATTCACACAGGGCTGTTGATCCACTAGATTTACCTTTAATGCTACTGTGCTGGCTCAGGGAATACACAGAAGCCCTCGCAAAATGAACTACAGATGTGGGCCCTCAGCCATGCCAAATGATAGAGAGACAGAGAGAGAGAGAGAGAGAGAGAAAGAAGGACAGAGAGAGAGAGAGAGAGAGACCCACAACCCTGAGTGGGTGGCTTGTGAAAACTGTTCAGATTGCGTAACGTGACTGCTTTCATGGAAACCTCCAGTTATGGAGGTTTTTTTTTTTCATTTACCTACTCAGATTGAAAATGACCCCCAAACCACGAGCAACGTTTTGTTTCCGTTCTTTACAGTGAGTTAGATTTTCAGCTGCAGTGAGGAGGTGGATCTGAAGCACCAGAGTTCTTGTCAGGGTCTCCTTGTGGTCTGCTCTGCAGCAGAAGGTAGACCATGATCGTGAAATGTGAACTTTGCTCTCAGAATTGCTTTCAGCTTTGTTGCATCCATTTCTTCTCTGAGGAAAGGAAACATCCACAAAAATTGCAAAGTTTGCAACCACACATGAAGGCATGACCTTGCAGCTCTTCTTTCTCAGCCCACTCCAATTCTCATCCTCCGCTTTGTTGGTTTGGTCCAGTGAGAGTTGTCTTGAATTGAAACTTGGTGAAACAGCCGGCCTTTTGTTTGAAGCCTAATGGCTCTCTAGAGAGGAGAGGGTAGAGGTGCACAATCTGAGAAAGTCTTCTGCTGCTGCTGCTCTGTATCTGTATTCCTAATACCATTTTTTTCCCAGCTGCATGTCTTTGTTTCACTTGTGGCCAATTCTCCTCTCCATTTCTTTTTTCTGTACCCATTGTTAAGTGCATACCCTGTTTTAAAAGCTGCAGAGTGATTTATAGAAACACATGGTTCCTAAGATTTCAGTGAAAGGTGTCTGTGGATCCAGACAGTATTGTCTGTGGGTGATTAAAGTTGTTAATTTTGGAGGCAATCCCCCCTTGTCTCTGTAAACTATAAATGAGAAACAAGTGTTTCACACATATACTGTACACACATGGACGCAGTGCACTGGTTTCCCTCATATAAAGGAGTGAGCACACATCACAGGTAGTCAACAAACATTTTACAGGCCCATTGACATAGCTCTGCTTTGACACAAAGAGGTTATTGTCAGGAAGGAATTTTTAAATGTGTTTATGGGCATGTTGAATTTGACTTTGGTTTGTTTGAAAGTCAGGCTGAAATGTTATCTGGATATGGAGAGACACAGCATCTATGAACTCGAGCTACTCTGTTTTCAAGCTTTGTCCTGCAGTAAAAAGAATACTGCCTGGAAATGGTTAATAACTCCAGCCATCACTCTATTAATACACCTTCCATCCATCCATCCATCCATCCATCCATCCATCCATCCATCCATCCATCCATCCATCCATCCATCCATCCA
>JAPQRN010000010.1:11180744-11195894 GCA_037367275.1 Coranthus polyacanthus
CATTAAATGTTTTCATCTCAATCTTTGTGCTGTTTTAACATTTCATTTTGATACTTTAACACAGGAAAAGTTTTGTTGTCTAGAGGAAGACAGATCATTTGTGTTGGTCAGTAAAAATCCTCATAGAATTAAAAATTGCATTATCTGTTTTTGCCATTTTTATGTCCATCGAGTTTAAACAACCTGGTAAATTTATATTGTTGTGAATTAATTCACCAGCTGAAGTTTTAAAAAACTGAAAAAAACCTTTAAAAAACGTGCGTTTCTGTCTGCTCGATGCTAGAAGAGCAAGCGGGTTCTAAGTGACTAAGACGGAAATGAACTGAACTACTGTTGCTACTACTGTACTTGAAAATGAATACAATAGGTCAACACTCCCTTGCTGTTTGTGATCCTTTATTAAAAAGATAATCTGAAAAAGACGAGCAAAATCCTGCCTGGGAGGCCGTCCCCTGGTCAGCAATCAAAGACAACTTCACCTCGGCCCACTTGAAGTTGTTTTGTTTTGGATTGTTGAGGTGAAGCAGAAATGGCCTGAATCCATCAGCAGTGATAAGAAAACACATTTCTCACACCAGCTATAAACCATAAGTGTTTTTTACCAGGCTGATAGGGTAACAACAACAGTTATTATGTCTAAGGGAGACTGATAGTGAAGGAAATGCCGGGGGATTTCTCTGCTCTTGTCGAGATTTCATCCGTAATATTGCTGCTGCAGATGTCTCCCGCTATGTTTGTCGTCGAGATGCAATAATAGTCAAAACAAGTTTGTACTGACATGAAATGAAGCCAGAGGCTGGTATTTATTAGTGTTTGTCATTTTCCCTGTCTGTCATGCCACCTGCCTCTTCGTGACTCCATGTCTCCTCCCTCCCCTCTCTTTAATCTCATCTCCCTCTAACCACTCTGCTTTCCCCTTCTCACCCTCTTCTGCTCTCTGTTTTAATCTTCCTCTTGCTCAATCTGCGGTCTTGCTGTCAGGGAGTTAACTGGGAACCCTGGAAGGGCCACCTGTTGTCCCTGGACTTCACCGAGATGAAAATTCGACCTCTGGGAGCTTTATCCAGCAGAAAGAGGCGGTCGTTGATGGGCAGAGAGAAGAGCAGAAGCGCAGTCACCAGAAAGAAGTAGAAGATCTGAATTCGTCTAAAGCCACGATCGCCATCATCAGCCGTGTCACCCTGCCGTCACGCTAGATTGTGTTTTTCTTTATATGTTATTGTGAAGGAAGGAGTTCAGCATGACCAATCTGCTCAATGATCTACATGCCTAGGCACCTCAGTTCTTCGAAAATATGTATTCGTTTTGAGCAAAGAGGGAAATGCAATAATAACTTATCTGTCGTGATAATAAAATACTCAGATCCAAAATGGTTAGATTTAGTTGCTGAAAAGCAGCCAATAGAAAGTTGTTTTAGGGCCAATGAAATCAAAAATCTAATTAAACATTAATGAGTGATATTGTAATGGTAATGAACTCCTGTTTCAATGACTGGTAGAAACAGCAGATGTGAATGAAACTGGGAAATGAAAAGTCCTCTCCAATTATTGCATTCAATTTAACTTTTTTGTTTTTTGTGTAACATCTGGGCAGCAGGCCAACTTACTTGTATTATATTTGTTTATTTCATGTCCTATGAAGTATGAGTAGCAGTTTGTCTTGTGTGTAATAGTATTGTCATATTAACATAGATTTCGGAAAAAAAAAAAAAAAAGAAAATGAATAAAAGGCGTGTTTGTTTTGCTCAAGAATGAGGTGTAAACGCTTAGCAATTTAGTGCCCTGACTTTACTGACGATGAAGTGGGCTGGCTGTGTAACATTAGACTGCCATTTCACCTCAAACCCTGTCACATCACATTATGTCGTGGATAATAACAATGGATGGGTCATATCGCTCCTGCTTTACATTCATATGATACAGACAGCGCATATCAATCAATGTGATGTGCAGCTATCAAACGTCAATAAGACTTCATTTCTGGCCTCATCCTCAGGAACTTAATGACCAAAGCCTTATTTTCAATTTGGAGAACTGACAAAGATTATTAATTTAGTTTCAACTTTGACTTTATCACATAATTAGTTTTTTTACACTTTTACTCAAAGGTCTGTTGGCTTACGTGACAAGGACAGAGCACATCAATCAACCTTTCTGCTAATCTGTCAGAATCGATTTCTTGTCCATGCCCCTCATAAATTTGGCACTTTTTTTTTTTTTTTTTTCCAAGCATCTACGGCCCATAAGTTTTTATTCCAGTCGATCCTCAGCCGGGCTTTTCAAGGTCAGAAGTGACGACCGTCACTAATGAATTAAAATCTTTTTAAGACTATTTCTTACTAATTGAAGCATTAAACCTGCATTAGAGACGCTAATTTCTATTCACGCCACGCATTCACAGTTAAATAAATAACGGTTTTCTGACATGGGATATTTTTGTTTTGTATCAACAACAGCTATGGCACATATTTTGAAGAAGAACTTGAGTTGTAAAGCAAAAATAAATGCAACCATGAATATCGTAACTAAATTATGAGGCCGTCATTGCAGTTGTCGACCGTCTCCATCCAAACCTGTAGTGTTCTCACAGTACAGGGTTTGTGTTATACTTAAATGAGCAAGTATTTTCAGGATTAGATGACTGCTTATAACTTTTTTTTTTTTTTTCCCCAATTCTGTATCTGATAATGTGTAGACAGCATCAGCCCACTGACTGTCTAGACAGAAACCACTTCAACACAATTACTGAAACTGTACGGAAAGGATAGAAACCCATTAAACACGAAATACAAGATACAGACATAAGCTATGATCTATTCAAACGACACAGCGATACTTGAGAAACATTATCGCCTCCCAAAAGATCAAAATAAGAGGTGGAAAAAAAATCTTTTAAGTGTTTATTCATCAAAATCAAATTCAACTTTGAGAAAGCTGCTGCCTAAAATTTGGCAGCAAATATTTCTAGCATAGCATTTCATTTCGACTTTGAAATGAAATGTCTCACAAAAGCTCATTGATGCGAAAGGCCTTTTCAGCCACAGTGATTGCAAATTACTTTAAGGAGATTGGTTCCTGCCATTGCTCTGCAAGGCAAGTGGTTTGCTTAGTGCCAGAATAAACAGAAAGGGGAGAAAGAGCAGTTTGCCCTTTTTTTTTTTTCTTTCATTGCCTTACTGTGAGCTTATGGGACTATATAGTATATGCCTGGGTCGCTTTGGGCTGACACTTGCTGTATGCCTCGGGTTGAGTGTGATGTATTTTTTCCATGAGGGACTTGGCAATGTTGTAACAAGGGAGTGTTTGTTTAAAGAGGAGGAGTGTGAGTAGTTCATGGAAAGAGAGGAGGAGAGAAGAAAACAGAAGACATGACAGGGGTGAAGCCTCTTCAACATTTCACTGCAGTGAACTGCCCTCTGAAGCCTACTGTACATGGTCTGCGATTAATCCACTGCAATGAAGTTTAAGACATCAGCTCTCGCTCAGGAAACAACAACGGTAGACTCACCCCGTGGTCATGCTGTAAATCAAAGCCTCATGAGGAAGTGAGTGACTAAAGTGTTAAATACTGTCAGCATGTTGGTTGTTGTTTAAACTTTATCACCCTTTAGTTAAACATATCTGCAATGAAAACACCTTGTCAGGGAGTTGGATCATTTCTACAAGTGAAAGGGTTGACAAGTCGTGAAAGATGATTTTCAAAGACATGTCCTTAGGCTTTAAAGACTGAAATAAACATGTTTACATGGTGAGATTTAAGTTATGCTAATGCTTTGATGACAATAAACATGTCACGCAAGTTAAAAATCAAGATCCGTGAAATGGAACAAATCTTCACGTCTGAGTGTTAATTTTTGTCAAAGATGAACTCTGCGAGTCAAACTGATTATCTGCATTAAAGGTTCCTTTGCTACGGCCGTCAAACTGACGATGAAAATCACATGTTCGTGAAGATCACTAGAGGCAGAAGTGCCTATTAACTGCAGAGCCTCAGCAGGTTTTGGTTTTGTTCATTTCCACAGTTAACACCACTACGTTTCCTCCAGCTGTCTTATTTATTTATTTTTCCATTATTCACTGCAGTAGAAGTGGATAACAAACGCTGCTGTTTGGAACCGTGCATAGCAGATGTCATGCAGTAAGTGAATGCCCCACAAACAAACGCAGCTCTTTGTTGTTGTTTTTTCACTGTTAGTCGCAGTTTCTATGGTCTCCGTAAAGCAATGTGAGCGAACACTCTGCAAAAATCAGCTTTGTTCATGTCAGGGTGCGCGTCTGCTCAAACCGGGTGCCTTGGCTGTCTAAATATTGAATATTTGTGAACAAGTCTTACAGCAGGCAGGCTGAAAAAAGAGGCTCGTGCTACATGTGACAGGCTTACACATAAAGATAATGACCCTGTGTCAAAACTCAAAGGCTCAGTTAACTTCAATTTATATTAGGGGTAGAAAGATGAGATTCCACAAAGCTAGAAAAATACTTTATTTCTCTCCCTGTCATCTTCCACAATGTGCTCTCCTTCATCATTGTATCTCTATATGTCAGGATAAATTATGCATGCAGAGCAGTCAACAAAGCCCAGCCAGGCACATAATTTAAAAAAAAAAAAAAAAGAATCACCTCAGCATTTTTCAACAGAGGAACAACAAAAACATGTCCTACGCAATGTCATGCATAATTGGATGGAATCAAAAAGTGGTGCTACGATATAGAAAACTATCCAGGATGGCAGATTGGAGATTCAGACACACTTATTCTCCCTCTGATCACAGCAAACGGACATACATTTTATATTCTCCACCTTTTGGACTCCTGCAGCTGCTTTACATACTGTAGTCCCTTGAAAGTGGGACTCACAAATATAGCCTAACAGAAGGTGTGAACAGAAAACAAAGCGATCCCATTAATGCAAAAACACTTCAGCATAATACACGTTTAATAGCATCCTGCTATAAAAACACCCACAATACTTGATGAGGGATTAGAAAACTCATAATGAGGATCAGTAACTCATGGTCAGCTGGTGAACGAATGCAGCCAGAGGGAAAACTGAGACGGAGTGAATTAAAAACACATCATTATGTATGCATGCCAGAATAATTGCACATTTTTAGTAGAAAGAGAAAAATATATTTCTTCTGCTTGCTGACATTTTCTCTATAATTAAGTGAAAGAAGCAGAGGTCTGCTTTACAGCTGATGCCAAAGATGAACAAGTACGTAACGATTGGTTTTCAGGCTCACAATGCTCAAAATCACCAGACTGGTTTTTAGATCTTTCAGCAAAGAGCCTCCTGCTGCGACTCCCTGCCTGAGCATCAGATTCGTCCTCTTAATCGCTTCTCAAAACCCATTTCTCTGTGAAACCATTGTATCTTGATATATTTGAATAATTATTTCACAATTCTATCCTTATTATTCTGTGAGAAAAGTCTGCCCCAGTTGTAATGAATAGAAACTGACTGAAAAATACAGACCACAATGACATGTTCAGCCAACCCCTGCACATGTTGATAATATTATTTTAGAAGCAATGATTAGCAATCACACTTCGCTGCCGGGGCTTCCTTTTGCAGGGCAAACTTTCAAATTAAGCACAGCAAGTGCAGTTTCTGCGTCTGAACATGAAGCAGAAGAGACAAACCCCAATTTCCACATGGGGACATATCTGTCTGAGCTATAATGAAATGAGTTGGGCGTTTTTTTTCCCAGCAGCACTTGAGCAAGAGGATCAACTTAGTGCTAGTGTAAGCTAATGCATAAAGATGATTATACTGGCGAGATGATTCTGCTTAATTGGGCTTTGAGATGTCATACACTTGGAAAATAAAAGTGAGCCTACTGGCACAAAGCTAAAATTATTTGATTTGATTCTTCTTTGATTATTTAAAAAAAAGTTCTAAATTAGATGAGTTGTTTTGAGTTCCCTATTTTTTTTTTTTCCACATAACTTTGAGGAAAACGTTCATGTATATTCGAAAAGCACGTGTTTTGTAAAGCTTAGGCAGTATGTTTCGACGTTTAACCTTCCGACATATTGGAATTCAAGTGGTCTGAGAGGAAACTAAACTTCTGCAGATCTGGGCTCTTTTTTTTTCAGAAGAATCTGGCCCATAAACAATGGGATATAACAATGGGATACAACAACGGGTTAATAACAGCTGTAATGACCAGTCACTGTCAAGACTTGTAATATCTTATCTTCACTTTTCCATGACGGCAAGAAACAGCGTCGCATCGTGCATTTAGAAGTCCTTCATCTCAAGCACCATGAATGTCCTCAACAATGTGACTGATGATGTGTCTTTCTCAGTTGCTGTCTACTGTAGCTTTGACTTATAAATGCTCCTGTATTTATCAACATCACTGATGAAAATGAAGTTTAGCACCAGTAGATATTAATGCTGCTGGCAGAGGTTATCGTACATTGTTGGTGTAGGGTTAAGACCTGTCCGTAAATTGTACGTTTTGCTTTTTTCTGGTGTTTGTGTTAACACCAGCATTACATTTGCGCCCTTAAGGCTCACTTGACGCGGAAACTAAAATATTCCTGAAAAGCAAAAGAGACTCTCTGTAGCAAAACCTGCTAAGCAAATAAAATCAAGAACAGGGAAGAAATCAAAGAGAGAAGTTAAATATTTCTCTCCGCTTGCAGTTGGTTTAATCTTTTGCAGCCTGAATGTGAAGAATAGGCAGCATTACAGTCATCGGAACACTGGGCAGTTCTTAAATCGCTCTCTCTCCCAAATACAGAGGCAACGAATTTCACATGGGAGCTCCAAGAACAAAGTGCTCTCAATAACACTGAACTTCTCGCTCTCTCTCTCTCACGCACGCACACACTTATTCACCAGTGACACATACACTCACACTAACGCACATTTGCAGGTGTATATGCCTCTGTCAGCATATTTCTTCCTTTATGTACCTTGCACTAAATGCATCATACAAAATGTTGTAAACGTTGTCATAAAACTTATCCAACACTATGAATACAAAATGAAATCTGTACACTGTTAACATATATCAACCAAATATGTGCATAATGTCCTTCCCTTATTCTCAGCATTTCTTTTAGCCTCCTTTTTATTTCCAAAATAGTTTTTTTTTTTTTCTCTCTCTCTCTCCATCAGTTCCTCTGAATCAGCTGGTCCAAGATCAGTGACCTGAACGAATACATTCTCAGACCATGGCCAAGGCGACCCGGTCAGGTGTCATCGGCCCCGTCTTGACAGAGATCCACAAGTCTTCGGTATTGGCCGAATTTTTTTTCTTCTTCGTTTCTGACCTTGCGGTTGCCATGGAGTTTCCGCAGCAGCAGCAACAGCAGCCGTTGGCATGGCGACAGCAGCAGCAGTGGCAGCACACCACCACTGTGGTGAGGAGCACCAGCAGGGGAAGAGTTAAAAGGATCACCAGGCACACTGTGTTATAGACCCCCTGGTTGTGTTTGTCTGTAGCAAAGCTCCAAAGTTGGTTGAAAAACTCCTGAATGCTGTCTGTTTTCCCATCCATGGCTTTAGGATATGAAACTGTGACTCCTTTTAATTGAGTCTGTCTGGCAGTGGTGATGTTTATGTAAATCCTTTTCAGTGTTGTGAAGTTCATAAGACCATAAATTTGCAAGTTAGACTGCTCTTGACACCAAAATAATTAAGAAATGTTATTCATTTAAGTTAGAAGCTCTTGTGGTTTTTAACTTTAACGATTTAATATATCTAGATTTTTTCAGTCCTGCCCAGTGTTTAACAGGGTTACACATCCACCGGTACAAAAGCTGTCATGTCAGATACCTTTTGACTTGACTTTGAGCTTTATTGTGCTCATGTTTCCGACTTAAGACGATCTGAGTTGTGATAGTTGCCCCGAGTCACCGCTCTTTCTGGTGAGGGTGCGAGTCATGCATGTGCCCAGGCTCGTGTTGTTTATGTTAAATGGAAACACCAAGAGCATGAAGTATGCGTCCTTCCTTAAGATGTCCATTGGGCAGTTACAAGACCAGAGCACTTTTTAAACAAATCCACAAGACCAAAAGCTCCTTTGTTTATAGAAGGATTTTCTTTGAAAATGCTCCTTTATGATGATTCTTATCTTGACGCAGGAGGAAAAAGCCAAAAGTCACAATACAGCCAAGTTTGTTTATGCCACTTGGCATTCCACTGACATTTTTCTTGCTCTGTCCTCTAGAGTCTTCTCCTGTCCTTCTGCCCCTTGCCTCTTGGTTTAGTTTAATCCAGTTCAGTTTGGGTGTGTCTGTGAAACAGAAAAAAAGAAAGTAAGCATGGGTATGAGAAATTTAGTTTTCCCCAGACAGCTTGTCTTCGTCCATCTTTCCCTTCCCTGCCTCCAATCCATCTTTTTGTCTTTAACATCTCTACTCCTGCTCTCCCCTCTTGTCAATGTCAGCGTCAGATTTTCAGCTTTCCCCTCATTAATACTGCAGAGGAGTCATTCAGGATTCAGGGCAGATCCCTGAGAGTCCCACTGTGGAAGACGGGGGCAAAGAGAAAGAGAGAAAAGGAGGGGGGAGAGATGGAGGGAGATTGTGTCTGAGGAGAAGTCGAGACAGAGATAGAGGTAACCAATCTTTCTAAGAGTCCCACTGAGAGAAAGACAGCGACAGCGAGTGTCAGGAAAAAAAGAGAAAGGGGAGAACGATAGGCTGGAGAGAGACCTGCTGCAGGAGATTCATCTGAATATACTGAGCTAATGGTTCCCATCGGAGGAGATGGATGGAATCAGGCCTCAGTTTTCATAAATGTCTGATTGTAACATTTTCCTCTGGCCTCTAGCTGAAATCTTGCCTTAACAGCTCTCCTGGAGAAGAAAACACGAGGTGTGTTTCCTCCGTCGGTGAACGGAATCTGCAAATGATTTTAAGTCAGCCTTAGAAATACAAGTTAATACTGTTCCTTTTTTCTTCAGGAATATAAGATGTTTGATTTAGTCTGATGCCTCCGGGTGACGTCTTTATTCAAATAGCGTTAAACAACTATGGTTTTTTTTCAGATTATTTCAAACACCATTTGACTCAAGTTTGTCCCTCAGAGTCTCTATATAGCTCACGGCAAGGGAGCTTCTTTGTATTCTAGATGCAGGAAGTAGAAAAGATTTTCATCTCTCATTTTGCTGCTTCTTAGGCAGAGAGAGGAAGATGCACCTGCAAGTGGTGAGCAAATAGATTTAGCGTGGCTGTCGCTGTGCGTTGAGTCTCATGTGTGAAATTGGTTTACCCACAGACAGCCTGCTAACTTCCCCGCTGTTCATTTGCTCAACAGGAAACTGAGCTCTTAAAGCTAAGTAGCACCTGAAACGTCAAACTGAGCGCATAGCCACAGCCCTCTGAAAACAACACTAAATCACCACATTAGAAGCTTGGCCTGATTTCATTCGTTCATTTGGTGACTTTTTTTTAAATTTGTTGTTTACCTTTTTTTTCATATTTTTGCAGGTGAAATTATATCTAAGTTAAAAATAAGGTCACGTAAGCACCTGTGACTTTTAGGTCACACACTAATAACCTTTATGAGTTTAAGTTTATCTTTTGGATTTCAGGTGCAAGCTAACTATTTCATAGTGACACCAATACGCCCTTGGATCCCACAATAGGGTGTGGACACCATAAATCTAAGGGCCTGTGAGATGATTAAGAGGATTCAAAAGCAAAAAAAAAAAAGATTCAAATTCATTTTTTTTGCCCCAACTTGCTGTCACATGCATGTAAGACACCACTCTGCTCAGGAGTGCGCACATTGTTATTTCGTTTTTTTTGCTGTAGGTACATGTTGTAGTGACGAGCTTGGCTGAGCTGCAGCGCCTCTGTGTACACTCTGATATCACTAAGCAACTTCTTCACATTATGAAAACACTGTCAACACGACAACCTAGAGTCACTGAACAATAAGTCTGTAGAAGGGAGACAAAAGCCAGGAGCAGTACAGGGATGTGAGCTGGAGATGACTAACAGTGTATCGGTGGTAAAGTCATTAAATGGAATGAATAAGTCACTACGTGTTATGATAATTATAGTATTTGGCCAGGAACAATGAGATCACTCTGAGTTCTGTGCAAATGTGGGTGGAACATAGACAGTATACTGTACAAAAAATGTATTGTATTAACACAGTATAATTTCCAATTCAGCTACTTTCACACTTGGATGCTGAAACTTTTGTTAAGGTAAAAACATTGATTGCCACTTCTAATGTCTGTTTCTCAGCAGGACAAATTTACACTGTTGTGAGACTAACTGAAAGTGTTCACACTTCAGCTGTTGACGTATCTGATCTGAGGTTAGTATGTGATTTAGCAAATGTAACGTACAAAGAGCGGAGTGACAAAATTAAAAAAAATATGAAATGATTATTTAAAGGGGGTAAATATTGACTATGCACATTTTAAATGAAGCCCCAGGCTTTAAATATTTCGCTGGTTCGTATTATTTCACTGACATGCCATTCTAAGACTCTGCTTGGGTACTTCACTTTCTCATGACATTGTGCTCTCCTGGAGCCATTCACATACAGGAAAAGGCCATTCCTGGGGCACACAAAGCCAGGAAGGGGCTGAGAAAAATGTTATGATTGCACTCAGTTAGCCCCTGCTGCTTTTTAAGGAACATGTGTGACCTAAAAGATAAACTTGTGACAGAAGGCAAGGCAGGAATATTTAATGACTGGCCCCGAGCGTACAGTCAGAGCGAAGCCCCCATCAGGTCAGACCTTTGTGAACTACGCTAGTATTCACTTTGACTCAATCACTAACAAACAACTGAAGACAAGTACTTCATTTAGCCACGCATTGTTTTGTTGCAGAAAACATAAGATCATGAATCATTAAGTGCTGCTGTTTTGCATGGGTAAGTACGGCCCTGCTGAAAGTCTAGAAGAGGGATGTTCTTCACATTGACAAAGAGCAAGTTCACAAGCCCAGTACGGTTCAGACTGGTGTCAACTCAATCTTGAGTGACTATAAACGAGAGAGGAGGAGGACGTTCTTTCAGGAAGAGTAGGAGGACAGTCTCTCAAACGCAATCCATCATCCTTAAATGTCCAGCAAAAAATGTTCCCTGCTAGGGTCCATTTGGCAGAGCAGTCGACAGTCATTCATGTTTGACGCTCCAGATGTAGAGAGTCAAGTTAAAGTTCAACAGATTCAATTTTCTTGTTTTCCTAAAATGAGATTTATATCAAATGGTTTATCTGAGCAAAGGAATGAAGATAGCTGAAAGAGAGAGTCACACTTACAAGCCGGAAGAAACTTCATCTTATCTTTATAACTTGTCAAACATCCCATCAAATGCAACCACAGGAGTGCAACATGAAACAAAAACAGGAGCACACACACACACAGTAGCAGCTTTGTCTCTGTTTCTGTCTGACGTGAACGACATAAAGCATCAGCTGCTTATATAAAAACGCTGACCACTGAAACAAAGCACTCAAGGTCTCTTTCAAAGTAACACCTTACCGCGGGGACTTAAGAAATGGCAGGTCAAGTCTCCCTCTGTCTAATCCAGTCAGCTGCTGAAACTTCTGCTGTTTCTGTTTTGGCATCCGGCTTCTGCTCTGTTCTGGTCCCCCTCACCCAGACGTCTTGACAAGTCTTCACTTTCTGTTCCTGTTTCCCTCTCTACCCTTGTTTCCCGTCCTCCTCCTTCACCTCCTCCCCTTTTCTTTCTGTGTGTGTGTGTGTGTGTGTGTGTGTGTGTGTGTGTGTGTGTGTTTTGGTCACAACGTCACTTCACCCTGCCCATTTTGTGTTAAGAATGGGCCCTCTGTCTGTGCTTATGTTCCCTGCATGGTGCACTGGACTCTTGTGGTAACTTTACTCACACATGATGTCAGACAGTGAAGAGGTAAACTGAAGACGAAATGTGAAAAGAACTATTAATAGTAGTCATTGATGTGTCTCAAAAGCAAATTCCTTTTCATCTACAGACCTTGCAACATAGCTTTTGTTGAGGGTTGCCTCATTTTGCACAATGGTATGAAATTATAACTTAAAAAAAAAAACACATCTCCACCCATGTTCTTAAAATTGAACTGAAAAGAGGAAGCGAAACTCAATGCGAGTGAGAACACCAGGTGAAAGAGTTAGATGCCGAGATATGAGAGGGTAACGTCATGCGTGTGCACACACAAAACAGACGTGCTTTAGGTTTTCGTGCGTTTAAGGAACTTCACATTGACTTCCATTCATTTTGTGAAGACTTACCCTGACCTTAACCACAACCACAACATGCCTAAACCGGAGCCTAACCCTCACCTTAACATATCGTGAAAACAAGACAAGTTTTAACTTTCACATTTTGGTGATTTACGTTGTTGCGTCCAGTTTTATGTCCCAGCAAAGTGAGTGAGTAAATAGGTTTGCATCCCATAATCTGAGAAAGACGCAGACACACGTGCACGCACAGACATACACTCACTTGCCATGCCTGTGGCGATGTGGTCAATGTCCTTTCAGTTCAGTCAAGCAAAAGAGGATTTTATTCAAGTAACAAAAAAAAAGGGGGAAACACTATGCTGCTGACATTAAATAGCAGTCTATATTCTTGCTGTTTCACAAAGGGAGAGGAAGTTACAAGTGAAGTGCATAGAGTTCACGTATGTGCCCACATACAGTATTATGTGTACCATGTGAACATACAGTCGGTCTAATGCATGACATTGAAAAGCAGTTCATGTGCTGCTTGCACCACTGTGAATTTCGCTTAAGTGAAACTGTTGTATTTACCAGCTATTTAAAAGCAGTGTATGTGCTTCATTTGGAACACGGTGAGATTATGCCTGCTCTTTTTTAATGATCCATTGCATTTACAGACGGGAAAACATCTCTGATAATGTTGAAAACAGCCTCTCTGACCATCTGACTGGCTGAACATGCAGTGTGCTTTCTCATAGCTACGGGGCATGGTTACATGAAAATTGATGAGACAAGCCTCACCATGTCTGCAGGTGTGTCTGAGGCATCTTAGACAAATAGCAACCACCGCCCACACACACACACACGTACACACGGCAGGGTGCTGTTTAACTGACAGGGTGTGTAGTGTTACACACTAAAGCTCCATCACAGCAGCTGTTGAGGCGCTACAGTGTCCGTTCACCTCGACTCGTTGATTAATGACCTCAGCGTAGCGCCACATCCCCTGATGGAAATCCCTATTCATGGTAGTTTATGAAAATGATTTCGCTATATATTCCATTTTCTGCGTTTGATTGCACCTGCAGATGTACCTGCAGGCAAAGATCTGCTGTATGCACCCCTGTCTACTGTACATATATCAGCAGGGGTCGTTTAAAAATCGTACAGTTTTTCATCGCTTCAACCCGCATTATTATAGTTAATGACATCTGAGGGGAAATCTAAAACTAGCACTGGAAAATAATTTTGCTAAATGATAGAAGAAGAAAGAAACATAAAAAAGAAACTGAGGAATAAAACATGAACTAGAACTAAATAGAATTCATTCATTTTTGTTTTTCCCCCAAGGTTGATGGTTCACGGTGTACAAGAATAAAATAGCTCTGCACAATATTGAACCTTTAATTAACAATGGTACATTTGTAAAACATATTTGATGATTCATTCTACCTTTTTTCCGCTCATATAAATCAAAACAGAACACTTTAAAACGAAATAAAACTAAGCTGAAATTAGTCAATTCCTTAAAGTACAAATGAAACTAAAAGTTCTGCGCTCGCAAAACTAACCTAAAAGTCAAAAACCAAACTGAAAGACTAAATAAAAAGAACAAACTCTGTTTCCTAGTTCAAACCAGAGTCATTATGACAAAGAATAATGTGGAAAAGCTGCAGTCTTTGTAGGTCTGCTGTAACTTAATAAGGCCAGGCTGTGTCTGTCACAGCACAAATGATGGGCTGCTGCCAGATAAATACATGATGGGATAAATTATTATTATTTGCCATTTCCTTGATGGAAACTGTATTTTGTTCTTACAGTATATAATAACCCCTTATTATACCTACCTTTTCCTCGTGTTTAACTTACACTACATTGACCCCAGTGTGCGTCCCATTTCCTCTGTGGAAACTTAATTCTCAATATATACTGCACTGACCCTGCACTATAATAGGTGTAGCTTTCAACAGAAACATTACTGAGCTCACATACGAGGGGAAAGCTCACACAAAGCATCTCTTTATCCAGCTCGAGTCTGTAGCTGAACAAATTGCAGGAAAGAACCCTGAGCTCACCCTGGATCACTGATCATACAATCACCATAGAAAAAAAAGTGACTCTGACATTACCAGTAGCATTAAGTAAAGCCTCAGTGAATTACCGAACTGTGCAAAAGGGCATCGCAAATCACTACAACCGACTGGCTCTGCCAACTTGGTAAAAGGCACACGGGCGTAAACACACAGTTAAATAAGGGCGAATATGAGCCTAACACTGAGCGCACTGTGAGGTTCTGAATGTGAGCGATAATGAAAAGTGACTGAAGGGTTGCTGTAGTGGAATCTGACAAGTGTCCAGAAATAGTCTGCTAATAAAACCAGTCCCCCCAGAGGCAAACCATAGCTGTGATTCAGTCCTATAAAATGTTTGGGCTGAGTGCTGTGAAAACAGCCAGAGAGCAAGGCCCAGAAAGAGATGATTAGTCTATATAAGGAAATACCTCTCCGTTTCGCTCTCAAGGAACGCCATCACCGAAGAGCTGTTGGTTGGTATGTAAACTTAAGGCTTTTACAAGACGACGTAATCGTACATTCCTCCTATCTAGTTAGTCAGAGCTATTTTAACTCTCAATTATGTCACGTCTTTTCTGCATAATTATCATACGACTCATGCTGTGTTTTGGGACTATGCGTTATACTACTGTAAACATTTCTCTTTTCACCTGTAACTGCACAACTTTACTCTGCTGCTGCATGCCTAAAAAAAAAGGATGTTAGCACACAGCAGAGGAGGTATTTTCCAACTTACTTATTTTAATCACTAGGGACTTTCTAAGTTCCTTTTTTTACTCCCAGTATTTCAAAATAAAGAAGAAGCTAAATAAGACATCCTGGGAAACCAAAGTCACTGAAGTCGAGTTAGCTGTGATTTCATATAGATAGATAGATAGATAGATAGATAGATAGATAGATAGATAGATAGATAGATAGATAGATAGATAGATA
>JAPQRN010000010.1:11197258-11216916 GCA_037367275.1 Coranthus polyacanthus
ATAGATAGATAGATAGATAGATAGATAGATAGATAGATAGATAGATAGATAGATAGATAGATAGATAGATAGAAGTTTGTGTGGTATTTTTAGGGTCATACGCAGAGCCATCATTGCCAAAAAGTTTTTCCAAATGTTGTGCAGCACACTTCAAACGAGCTTCAACATGCGTTTTCTTCAATAACAGAGCCTTCCGGGTTGGCTCTGCATCTAACCCTAAAAACACCATACCAAAAGTGTACTTTGGATTTGGAAACATCACAGCCTGGGGTTGTTTTTTTCTCATGGTAGTTGCAGAATTCATATTATTGAAGGGGAGCCATGCATCGTGAAATCCTTCAGATGAATTTGTTGGCATCTGCACGGATGATGAGGACAACAAATCCAAAACATACTGAAATAGAGACTTTCAATTGATTTTTTTTTTTTGAATGGTCCCATCAATCGGTGGAAGTTGAAGGAACTGAAGATCAAGGTTAACAAAAGGAAGTTACAGGAAGTGTCTTGAAGCTGTAACTGCAAACAAAGGCTTCTACACCAAGTATTACGCAACTTTCATTTATCCCATCAAGCCAAACAAGGAGTACGTCTGGGCGGGATGATATAATCTGCACTCAGTCTAAAGATGAACACACATAGACTAAATACATAGTGTAAAAGGAAGCTAAAGTTTCACAGTTCTCGTTGTCCAACGTGATTAAAAAATCTATGTTTATACGATTAAATTTGCGCATAAAAATCCAAGAACATAAAAAAAAGTACCGTCAGGCTAAGCGTGGTGGAGTGGAGTGTGAAAATACATTTTAAACTGAGTTTATGTCACAATAAGTTGATTTATTTTATATCCCATTAAGGCAACGATGAATCAAACATGAAAGAACAGGAGCTTTCAGCCTTTTCACTCAAACGGATTAGGATAACATAAAATACGACACTGTTACTAATATACAACTACTGCTCATCATGAACCAGCTCCTAATATTCACACAACTCACTCCCAAGTCGCCACGTTGCGCAGATTGGTCATGAGCCCTTGCAATCTGTTTTCAACTCCGGGGTATTCCTATAGCGTCAAATTTCAAAGCACGCGGTACCAGATAGAAGTCGATGTAAGTCCTTAAATGTCAGAAATGTATAACATGGGTGTGAACCTCACGTATTCCCTTCAAAATCACATACTGATTGTCTCAAAATATGAGACAAGGGACTTCGCGGTCCTTCACAAATCAGACACCTGGTCACCCAAAATCCCGCACAAGAAACTGTGTTCACTCCCTTTGAATTCCAACAGGATGGACAGTTGAGTGTTAAAGCAGATTAACGACAGATAATAGCTGCTGTGTCATTATCTTTTACAGACAGACTTTATTCCCTACAAATAGAAATGTCTTACACAAACCCCAGACAGTGACATGACCTTATGTGGTCATGGGATAAGTACAGGATTGCACTTCCCTGTTTTTAATTCTTCCTTTTCCTCTGTTTTGTTGTTGCTGAGATGACTGTATGAGTATAAAGAGTCCCATCAGTTTAAGGAGAACTGTTAACAGAAATGATTCAGACTGGAGCAGATTATTAATTTCTAATTTGTAGCTACAGGGACATTTTGACACAGCAAGCAAGTTCAATTAGAAATTTCCAGCCTGCAGTGTGAAAAACAACAGCCTTCTCTTAAAACTGTGCTCAGCCTCGATTTGTATCAACATGACAGTAATTTAATCTCTGGCCTGTATTAATCTCCTCACTCTGTCACATATTCTCATCTCATTATTGTCTCAGTATCAAGCCGCTCTCTCCCAGGTAATCGCTGTTAATCATTGTCGCCTGTTAACAAAACACACTGGCGGCTAACTTCACCCAGAGCGTCTTAAGGCGCCGTTACATTTGTGTGGCTGAAAAAAAAAACGTGACTACGCATGTTTTATTCACTCGATGGAGCATTCAAAACCGCGTGAACGCTGTTTGTTGGTGTTTGTGTTCAGCTTCAAGGAGGAGGACGTTTCTCAACAAAACTGTGAAGCGCTTCCACTGGACAGATTTCGCAAAACGTGTGTGTAACCACAGCTTGAGTTGTGACACTACATGCCTAGAGTTAACACTAAAACACTCCCACGCATAATAACACTACATGCTCGCTATCCAAAGTCTTGAGGATGTAGCATTTTTATTAGCATTATTTTCGTAGGTGCTCTGATAAAGCGCGGAACAAACTGGTCGATGTAGCCCAGAGAAACATTTTCTCTCAGATCTGAGTGGCTCCTGAGGACTCCTCTCTAGTTCAACTGATGCAGGGGGGTATTTTGAAGCCCTGCTGACACACTTGCAAACAAAAAAAAAAATCAATTTACTGTTTGGCCTTAAACCACGAATAGAAAATGGCAAAGCATCTCTTCCTGGCGATGCAGCGTGCATTGGTTAAGAGCAAAACAATGAATATTAAACAACCATTTATTCGGAGTAAAATGATTCTTCACTTACAATAAATTGCACCAGAAACGATCACAAAATACAACTCGCGATCATAAACAAATAAATTAGGCTATCTTAAAGCCATACCTCTGTAAAAGGATTTCTGAGGAAAAAAAAGCATGCAATTATAATCCCACACTTTTAATAAAAACACCCAAATCCTCCATTTTACTGTCAAATTTAGACCCTGACACCGCTTGTGCTCTCACTCCATTCTTAAAACTAATAAACAGTCGCACCTCTGTCCATTTTCATTTCCTACAACATCAGGGTTTTCCCCTAGGATTATAAGGCTGACCACCAGCCTAAGAAAAATGAATGTGGAGATCATCAAAACGAACTAAATGACACTTCTAATGGCTGTAGAGGGTCCTCTGCGGACGTCTTTAGCAGCCTTTATGCACAGATACGGTAATAATAATGCTCTAGAATGATGTAATAGATGAAACAAGATGAAAATCTGCACATCACTGTAGCCGCCGCATTAGAGTTTATTTCAGCTGTGACATTCACTCGTCTGAAGAAGAGCAACATGTGGGGGCAATACTGGTGTGCGGATTTTTTTCTTGTTTCGACTTTGACTTCAATTATCCAGTACGCAGCGAGATGAATTACCACAGGGATGTGCGTGTCTTTGTTTTTTTTATCCAGAATGATGTAATATCATGTTTTTTTTAGTGGAAAAGTTCAAATTTGCTTGCGCGGGAGGATCCTCAAACCCCTCACCTCTGCCACAGACTTAGCTGTAACGGTCTGAAATTACGTGAAAATGAATACACGGTTTTAGTCAAATAACATCAAATTTCAAAATTCAACGACCATGGCCGTTTCACGGCACCGTGACAGCCCAATTGCAACGGTGATGAAGTATTTTTTTTTGTCGTTTTTTTTTGGGAGCGAGTGGAAATCGACCTATGCTGTCATTCAGTTGCGAGGACGTGATGAAGCAGCCTCAGTGAAACGATCTCTGAACGACATCAAGACAGATTAAAGAAAAAGATGAGAGAGGAGGTGGATGTTAAATCGGCTCAGAATAAATGTATGTCAACAGGCTAACCCATTTCTCTCTTCGGGTTCAGTCTTTGCCTAAATTTCTTCCTCCAGAGACCCGCTGTCAGTCTGGCTGATTTTCTAGGCATGAGCTCAGCGTCTGAATCGTGTCAACTCACATACGTTTACAGGCCAGCCCTTTGAAAAGGTGGGAGCGTGTGTGCGGTGCATTCAGAGGCAGTTTTATGACTTCATTTCGTGGGCTTGTAGAGAGAAAGCAGCTGCGAAGAGTAAATTAAATCAGTTTAAGATGAGAGCATACATTTAATTGGTCAGTCATTATTATTCACAAAACAGTCTCAAAAGACAGTATTTAAGCTTAAGAGCTTTCATGCATGCATTCGTTCTAGTAACTGGTCTAATTGCTGGCGTTTGAGAGTCCTGAAAACTTTAATAAATGGTTAGATAGATCAGTCAAATAATATAGTTTTTCACTTTTGATCTCCACATTAGCTCTAATTGTGAAAAACAGCTTCATTAGTAGAAAGCGATGCTCAAGTCTCACACCAGGTCTTACCTCAAGTACTCCGCACAAACTCCGCAAGAGGTTGTGAACTGTCAGTCCTTCACGCCTCCCTCGTACCTCTGATCTATGAGGCCCTTTGCTGGCTTCCCCCCTTTTCCAGCTCATGGAGATTCGAGCATCAATAAACGTCGGCTGAAAATCACGCTGTTGCCCAATTATGCCCCGGTGTTTACAGCACCATCACAGAGAGAGTCTAAATGGGAGATCTGGGTTGCACCGCCCTCTTATTCAGATGCCTGCCAGGGCCTGTTAAGTTTCCGGGTTCAGTGAGATGTAAAGAGACTCCCGGACCGCATGGGAGACCGGGGAAGGCTCACAACGCCGCTTTTCATCAGCTTCACCCCATCACCAGCCCTTTGCTCAATCCTATAGAGAGATGTGAGGACATGACCGGAGAGAGAGAGAGGGTAGACAGAGGGAAACAGGAGAAGAAATCAATGCCCTCTATTCCTTTCATAGTGCAGTAATCAGCATTCATGCACCAGCTTACAGTGGTCGGATTTTTATAGGTACTATATACGCTGCAGCGCAGGTAGTGTGGATTTTATATCCTGATATTTCACACAAATTGAGCCTCAAACAAACTCGAATCTAAACCGAGACAGTTACACATACTAATGATTGTGATAAATTTGTAATGTATAACTTTACTCTCCCCGGATTTACATTATTCACAACTACCTGTGCAACGGCAAAGAAGGAAAGAAAAACAAACTTAAAGGGAATAACATAAATTAAACACCCCAACAATGTACAGGTTGTAATGTAACGTGTCAAATAAAGTATTCTAACACTCGTTATGAAAACCAAGTTGAAGTAGGTCTTGTAGGTTAATGTTGAATTTGGGCTATAGTGCCTCTGAACTAAAGTAAGGAGCCTAATTTCACTCATTTACATCTGCTCTGATTTTCATGACTTGGTGGAAGTACACAATCAGAAAAAGGGCCAGAGCCTGGACATTGTTTTTTCACTTTTTCTAACACAGTGAAAGGGCTTTTGACTGATCTACAGAATTATGGGATCTTGGTGAACGTTTACTCTCTATTGAGGACCTTATAGTTAGTTTTTAGATAGGACTTTCCTTCCCGAACTTAGGGTCGGGACCCAGAATGGGTCGCGGACCTGTTTTTATCGGGTCCCCGAGTGAGTAAAATGCAAAACAATGCTATGAGACGTCAGTTCATTTGGATCGCGTTTGATTTCCAGTGGAGGTTAACGTTAATTGTGACCTCTGTGACTCCCTCACTCTTGATCACATACATGATGTGGAAGTGAAAGCACGTTAGAAACGTTAGCTTCACCAAAGCCATTGGAAATGCAGAGGAGAGGACTAAATGTGCTTTAGGGGGAGAGGTTCTCTGTAAACAAAGCTCAGAACTGAACAAACTGGACAGACTCAGTGTCAAAACAACAGCTTTGTCAGCTTTAACTGCGATGGAAATTTTCAACATTCCCTCCAACTCATCTCCAATGTGAATCAGAGCAGCAAAAGACAGTAAAACATGTAGATGTTATGGAAATTCATTATGTTTTTCTGTACATTTGAATCCTGGAGAGATGCCAACTTTCACTTTTGGGTCTCGACCTTTGGCCTGACAGTGAAGTTTATGTATTTAAGACTGTAGGTATATATTCATTCATTCATTCATTCATTCATTTGAGAAGGAAGCTGCGTATTAGCCGTGTGTGTCAGCAGTAGACAGTGTATGATCACGCTTCTGGCGGCTGCTGCTGCTTTTTTTTAGTCACTCACCACAACCACATAAAACACCGAAGGTTTTACAGCAACAATCATTTCTCAAAACATTTTGCCATCGCAAGGCCTTAAATTCTGAAGGGTTAACGCGATAAAAAAAAAACAGCATGTCAGTATAAAAATGTTAGAAAAACATGTCATTTTACCCCGTCTCCTGCAGCAAACACCGTCTAAACTGTTACAATTATCCCACTGCATATTGGATTTTAATAATGTATGAAAACATTTTTGATTTGCAACACGATAATGGGCATAATTTATCTGTGAAGCTTAACCACACTCTTCGAGCAAAGAATAACACGTTTCGTGTAAGAAAAGCTACAGACTGTATGAAGCCTAATGTCTAATCCGATCTAATCTTGTATTTATTTATGAAGACCCATCACTAACGTTACTTCAGGTTTCAAATACAGACCTACACACTATACTTGAATCCACAGCAGAACATCTTTGTTTTTACTCACCTGCTGTGCACACTTACCGACTGAACGTGGACTTATCTCTCTGACCTTTACTGCGCCAAAAAAAAAAAAAAAAAAAAAGCTGCGTTAACCATTTATTTGTTTGTTTGTTTGTTTTTTTTACTCTAATATATTCACAAACTTCTCGCGGGCTCATTATTTACCAAACTGTTTCTGCTGACTCGACATTTGAACGGATAATTAATGGATAATTAAAATGTGCAATAATTAAACAATGAATCTTAAAACTGCTGAACTGAAGCTTTTTTTATCTGTGATCTGCACTGCATGTTGCTGTTGTATATATATATATATCTAGGGCCGTGCACATTTCCTTAAGCCCGTGTGAACATGCTCAGACCAGCCGCGTTGGAAGCTTCAGCCCAGTCGCGTACAGCTTTCAATCCTATTTTTAGAGAGGCTAGATGATGAGACAAAGGTCCGCCCGGTCTCGCTGTTACTTATTTCACTTTCACATTAACTTTGTTAACTATGCCGCGTTCAGCCAAGCTCTGCCCTAAACTGACGACTCATGCTGCTCTTTAGTCAATTAATCCTATTTTCAGAAGTTTCAGGTTCAGTGTGCAAGGTTTAGGGGGATTTAGGAGGGTCTAATTACACAAATGGAATATAATATGCATAATTATGTTTCCATTAGTGTGTAATCACCTGAAATTAAGTGTTTTCTTTGCCTTAGAAGGAGCCATTTATATCTTGGAGAGGGTTGCCTCCACAGAGTCGGTCATGTTTCTACATTAGCTCAAAATGGACTTCTTCTTCTTCTTCTTCTTCTTTCTGTTTTGTAGTGGGTAACACCCATCTTTCAGTTGCATCACCTACTACTTCTGAGTGCGAACCGGAGTTATTATCACCTTGACTAAAAGACCCAGAGCAGACAAATCAAACACTGGCTCTAACAAGGGACTCGTGTGTGTTTTTGCAGCCACCGTAGGGGAGGCTGGGTTGAGTGCAGAGCGGTGCAATCTGCAACTTCACCTCTAGATGTCACTAAAGATTACACGCTGTAGCTTTAAATTTAAAGTCCAGCTCCAGTTTAACCCCAAAAGACATGCAATCAACACAGACGCAATAATGAAAAGAACAAACGTAACACACTGAATGAGACTATTTGAATATTTTATTAATATGTAGAAAATGTATTAAAAAAGGAACTATATAGTACATGTTCAAGTCAAACTAGAGCTAAATTTGACAGTTATATCCAAGGTTATCCAACAATAAATCCTTAGTTTCAGCATATATAGCTTTTCAACAGTCAACATCACCTTTTTTCAACATTTACATTTTCATGGCAAGATTTAAAATCAATGCAGTTACAGTATCTTGCTTATATAACAAATACCACCAAACACGGTGGTATATATTGATTAACTTGTAAAAGAAAACCCATGAAATAAAGCATTTTTATTTTTGATACCATGGAGGACCTTCGGCCATTACTCACCAACATTACAATGTTGCATCAGATGAAAAAGAAAAAAAAAAGAAAGCAGTTTAATAAATAATGGGCACAGGTGTGTCCTGTGGCTCAGTAGCATCAAATGCAGTTTGTTCCAGTGCCTTGGACCAAGTTTAGAGTTAAAATAAATTAAAGACACAGAAATCTCTTTAAAACTTAAACAGGAAAACATATCCTCTTCATGATGGGAAACATAATAGAACACCACTCCAAAAAAAATCATAAATAAGAAAAGAATGAAATAAGAAATAACAACATCCTCATCAAGAGCACTGTTTCCATAACAAGAGTGGCCGTAGTTTCATTTAGTCAATTTTGGAACAATTTGTTTTCCTGAAAGCTCTCAATGAAGAGTGATTTGACCAAATCTTTTGAGCACAGTAGTGGATGTAAATATCTGACAATAGAATGAAAAAAGGAAAAACATATTTGATAACATTATTAAGCCAAAATGCAAGGGAGGACAGAGGCTTTTCTACAGCAGTAACAACTTGATTTCAACTATTTTCTTAGTGCGATTTACTCGATGACTGACGGCTGACACTTGAAATCCGTGAAGGTGATTAACAATATGTCAAATAAACTGAAACAGCACATCAGCTTTCTTCATGAAAGATTTAAAAGCACATCATATTTTGCCATGAGAGACATCCAACACAATACAAATAACATTCTGTTCCTTTTCTGCAAAGCTTAATCACCCGTGTTCCTTGCATAAAAATGCACAGAGTCAAACTTCATCTAAGTAGTTAATGAAATAAGTACATGGAGAATTCCCTACTCTACTATAAATCACTATGGGAGATGGATTGTACGAGGAGCTCTGAAACAGTCACTTTGACACTGAAACATAAATCAGACCTGGGAAAGGTCGCTTGCTGAAACACGTTTGTTCTTTGTTTACATTTTTAGTTGCATCTGTTTTATTTTGCCTCTGTGGGCAATTTTACTGTTTCCGCAAAAGCTCAGAGGCTCATCCATCAAAGTTATCTACGAAGTTCTCATCGTTTCATCTCACAAGCAACTTTTACCCAGGCGAGCGATACAACTCATCACAAATCAATTCAAACTTGTGACGTTTCTTATTTGCTATTAGGCTTCTGATTGCAATTTAGTTCGCATGCAGTAGGCTCCGTCTGTCCTTTAACACAACGCTGGTTAAAAATACAGTGGGTAGAGTGGAAATGTTCCAGAGGGCTTTCTGAATTTGTTTGCATCTAAAGGGGGAACACGTCAAAAGACACAGTACCTGCAACTCTACGTCTACATGAGTACATTAGTAGTAGTTCAGAGAGTGGGGGGGGGGGGGATTCCTATTGTTTTTAAGTCTAAAAAGGACAAAAATACATATGATACAAGCCCCATTTGCTGGTTCTGCGAGAATAAACATATGAAGAAACTGACAGGGCTTTCCTAAAATGTCTCTGGAATACTGAACGTATATATGAGACCAAATGTTGCTTGCGGCGATGGCGACATCCAGATCCAAGGATCGTACTGGACAAAAGGGTTTTGTCTGTATTGATACTATGATGAAAGAGAGGGGTTGTGATTCATCTTCCTACTCCAGAAACTAGCGTAAAAGCATTTAGAGGAAACTGCAGTTGAATAACCGGCACCGAATGCTTTGTGTGACAGTGTGAACACTGAATAAAACAAAATGCTTGGAGGGCATGCTGCAGATTATGCCTGCCCCAGTAAAAGAATACATACTCCGCCATGTTTGCTGATTGTGTTGTTTCACAGGGGACTTCAAATAGTGAAGCAAGAGAAAAAGGGCACAGAAGAAAGACTTGGCTTCACTCCCACCTACTCTTTTGCTTTCTTTGTTAAGTTCATTTGAGCCAGTACTCGGGGAGAGGCCAGTGCAAAAATCTGCACGATGCCAACGCTGACTTTCTTTTGCATAGAATTTAGTGTTCACATTGCATAAGTAACGCCCGGGGACATGATTAACATAAGAGTCCCTGAAAAGTGAGAATCTATTAATATAGGAAAAAGCTGCTTCAGTGACTTTGGTGACAAAACTGACTGGCAATTTTCCAAACAGCAGGCTGAGTCTATTATGCAGATCTTTGGTTAAATGTTCATCTATCAGCACCATCTCTGCAAGCAACCACATCATTTACCGACTGTAATGTTTTCAAAGTAGAGTCCAGGAAATAATATCGAAGGTCTTACGAACAGTAAAGACAGAGTAATTCGGGAAATAAATGAACAACAATAGCTTTGCTGTGTTCCCACTCTTAGTGCAAATGCTGTCTCAGTGTGACTGCAGAAATATTTAAAACTGACGATTATTCTCATTTTGCTTCTTTAGTTTGAGTTAACACAAGAATGCTGTCGTTGACAGCAACACAGACAGAGAGAAATAATACAAATCAAACAGATGGTAATGAAGCGGTTGCTGGTGCACTGCTTTGTGAATAATGATTCTGTTCATTTGGTTGTTGACGATGTTTTGTCTTTAATTATTTATCTCTTGTGTTGTCTTTATCAGTTGAACATAAATAGTCTCCAAAACCAGGGCCTCAAATTATATTAAATAGATGGACTACTGTCACAATATCAGTTATAAAAATATATATATCTTACAGTTAAGGGTTTTAAGGGCATATACAGTATATTTTTGTTAAAAGTGTTATTCTTTCATAATGGTTAAAATAATGCTACCTCTCACTGTCGAGGGCGTTTCTGAGCACATTTCCTCCCTAGTTTGGGAAAGGCAAATCACAGACTTAAAGAAGAAAAAAGCTTCTTGGTTTGCCTTTCCTGTTTTACAGCAAAAAGAACCATTGTCATTCAAAGTATTTAATAAATTACATACAGTGCCTTCTATCTTCTGGGTAGAAGTACAGCAGGGAAAGACAGCTAAAGCTGGGCAGGAGAAGAGATAAACAGAGGTCGGACATTGTTTCACTCTTTCCGCTATCGTGGTGCTTTTTACACCCATGGTTATAACAGCTTCTGGATGTCAGTAGTATATTAATAATAATGTGTTTATTTTACAAATGAATATTAATAAAATATTAGTAGGTTTTTGTAAGAACCTTCGTCGTTTCTGTCTCATTAAAGAGCGTTGTCAGTTTGCATCACACTTGAACCTTCAGCTCAGCACACAGATAGCAGAAATCCTTCATTAAACATTATCCGAACTCTATTTAGCCATCACTCCGGGCCCGGTGCGAGGGCGGTTTGTTTATACAGGGGCAGACCGCCTCCTCTTGCTGCTGATGCTACGGAAGTTGAACGGCCTCATCTTCATCTCCACAAACGGAATAGAGAACTCGTGGCCTTTCCAGTGATACCAGTTAATACCCTGTAAGAGTCAAAGGGAAATTCAGCTTTGGAGTAAAAGCAGTTTGCATTTGATTCATTTGAATGACTGAGCTCAAGATAGAAATTCTTGTTTTAGCAGTATTGTGCGTTTTATTTCCATTTTAAAGAACATTTCAAGCAGGAGGTCAAATATCCTGACAGGAGGAGCAGAATTATGGACGTGCTGCAATTATAGACTTATTCTAGCCATGCTAATCCCCACTATCAAAACCCTAACATTTGCAGCTTAACACCGAAAGGTAATTTCTCTCTGCGTGTCTTTATGTCTGTCCATCTCCCCTGGCCTCATTTCATGTCATCAAAAAACCAAGAGAGCACAGCGGGCGAAGCAGTGATCCTCTGCTGCCTTTGTAGTTCAGCCTAATCACAGCTTCACACAACACCTCACTTTCTTTCTAAAGCCATTTCAGGATCAAGCTTTGAGAGCGCTACATCACAAACTCGTGGAAAGGACCTGACAAGCCCTCGATGCTAACTCCCACCTTACATGCACTGAGCAAAAACAGCTGGTCATTTTGATATGAGAATGGGTAACCTGGTACCCGGTATTTTCACTAAATAGGTGCGTACCTGTTAGCAGTCGCTATCAGGATGCGTCATCTGTCAGTGTTTTAGTAAAACACCTGAACAGGTGAGGGAAGAATTACGGTTCTTATAATTTTGACCTTTCATTACAGCTCGCCCATCCACCCCTATTAGCGTAGCATGAACAAATAAATCTGGAGGAAATTTCCCATCACTTTACGACTTATTTACCTTTCAAATTTAGAAATGTCACCTTTAATTGTGGTGCCTTAATCATGGCACTTTATGGGAGTTTTATAAATGCCACAAAGCAGACCCATATGCCAGCATTTTCAGATGATTTAAACAGATGATTCACCCAAATTACAACAGTTGATTCACTACACATTACAACTGAAAATGAACCTTTTGGAAAACTCTTCCAGGATAAAGTTATTTAGAAACTCGTTTTTTTTTGCAGTGTTGCTACGTGGACAGGGAAAACAGTTGGCTGTTAACGTCGGTGTACAGTGTTACGTCCTTTATTTGACATCATAATGTGCACCACGAACATCTTTGCACATGAGGTAATCTGGTGTAACGTGTTCCAAATAATGCTGGTGCTAGCTTATGTTTTCATGTAAATACAGTTACTTGTCTACATATTGAGGAACGGAGGCGTCAGAATGAACTATGGAGGTCACTGATACATAACATGGTACAAGCTACTTCTGGCCAGCAATTCTTTACTCTTATTATATCAACACCTTTTTCTCTGACATGCTTTTTTTAATTACTTTCAAACAATAATATAGTATAGTAATACAGTAAGAGAAATACTGCTTTCCAGGGACATTTTTTCCACAGCTTAGACAAAACAATCTGCATTAACAAATCTGGACTAACATGACCCGGTTCTTAAAAATTAGTTTCTGGGCCCCTTTTAAACCCTTTGCTCCTCGCTTTGGATCATGTATAATGTTTCTGTGCTGGAACATCACCTGGCCTAATCTGGTCATTTTCTTTAAACAGAAAATAAATTGGGAAATATGCAACATTTGAGCACGAAACTAAAGTAACAAAAAGTGTTGGGTGATGTCTACAGAACTGGCATTATGATGACATGTACAGTGAGACGTCATGAACGTGGACGATGACATTGAAGACCTTCACAGTGTACTCTTCTTCTCTTTTTTGACATGTGATGGTGTGATGGGGAACAACTTCTTTTATTTTGATTTAAAGTGATATTTTCATTGTCTTTTATGGCTATTATTAAAAAGGTTACCCAGGTAGTTAGTCAGTGCTTCAAATCCAAAGCGGAAAATTAGGATAATAACAGTCAGAATGAGAAAATGAATCTGCAACAGTTTGCTCTAATCGTTGATTATTCCTTCATTCAGACCTGAAATATCTGCAGTTAAAACGTGCAACATGATGAAAGAGGAGGAATCACGATGCTGGGCTCAATGTCACGATGACTAAAAGCTTGTCTTGAACAAGGACCTTTTTTTTAGACAGGGTCACAAGTTTACACAACAAAGTACACTCAGGTACACTCCCCTGCCTTGTCAGTTTATGTTGTGCTGTAGTGGTGCAGATTCCAGAACAAATTTTCCATTAAAATTCATAACACTGCAGCTTTTTTGAGCTCCAGGAGTTTATGGGACAGAGGCTTTTCTCCTGGTTGGTAATCTACACTAGCGCCTTGCTGGATATGACAGAGAAGTGAGAAGTCTATGTTATAATTTGGGTGAATTGATTCTTTAATAATTTCAAACTTCCACCACACTAAAGGTTTCAATCTGCGGATTAACTGCTTGCACTGGTTGACTGACCTGACTGTGTCTGGACTCGCCGTATTTGCCGTTGAGGTTGGCCCGGTGGCAGTTCTTGTACCACCACGCTCCTTTGTACGACAAGGCACAGTTAGTGACGGCGATGTCATTGTCTCTGTCTTTTGTAGAGAAGGGCCGGCCCTGGTGGTAGCTCAGAGAGTCACCTGGGATCAGAGGAGAGAGGAGCGCAGAGCTTTAAACACAAGAGGGTAATGTGAGGCAACACCACGTACGGCGGCGGTGAATAATGGTGTGATGAGGGAATGTAAATGACCAGGCAGGCAAGAAGGGGACGGAGAGGGAGGGAGAGGAAAGAAGTCCTGCTGCAGGCTCTCTGAATTTATTTAGGCACTGAGAATTATAATTATAAACATGAGGGGATGACAGGTAATTCTGGCATATGGTCATGTTGACAGACTGAGAGAGACACAGAGAGCGAGGACAAGAGTGGAAATGTGGAGGAGTGCTGAGGCGGGTTTCAGACATCAGGGAGAGGAAACGATGGAGGGGAAACGAGGCAGGAGAAGGAGATGGCAGATGGCAGAAGTATGATGGGACAGCGTTTTCAGCTGAAGGTTGAGAAAATGTGTCACATAAATACACTGTCAATTCTGACGTTATGTAATGACCAAAAATATTTATAAAGTGAAAAATCACTGGACTTATTTGGACCATTTCTGTAAGTCACAATTATCATTCTCACACTGAGGTACAAGGAAAAATAAAGCAAAGTTAACTAGTCTTTGCAATGAAGCATTCCTTATGTGTCGCAGCGCTTACCAGCGGTGCCATTGTACTCTCCTATCCTGAGCTTGTAGAGGTTTCTTGCGTCTCCAATAGAGAATTTATCATAATTAGCGTAGACTGATTCCTGCCCATCCTTCATGTCGATCCTCAGCTCATAACGGCCCTGAGCAGCGACCTTCTGGATGTTGTCCAGACCTGCAGAGAAACAATCCTCAAGTTCATACTGTGGTTGGAGTTCGTATGTACATCAACCAGTTATTATCATCAATAAAACGAACTAAAGGTGTGAAAAACATTTTCTTTGACCGAAAATAAAAATAAAAAGAAGGCTTTACAAAAATAAATAAAACAACTTCACTACAGTGTTGATGTTTTGGAAGCTTTGCTGACCCCCTACCTGTCTACAGGATCTCTGTCAAGTCAATCTGTTTCCTACATGACCAATCAAAAGTGCAGTTTATCGACACCAGAGGCTCTGCAGGTTAAAAGTTTGAATCCCGATAAGCAACATGTCAGACGGTCGTTTGGATGTGGATGATTGGCACTGTCGAGGGCGTTGGACACTGTCACCACCGCCAGCTTCGCAGCAAATGCCACATGTTGCAACTTTTCGAGACCTGCAGCTTTGCTCTTTATCTTTAAGGTAGCAGATACGAGGCTCGTTTAAACCTAGACGGGCGATAAGGCTCCGAACACCGACCTGAGCGATTGGAACTGCCTTCACTATCAGATTACAACAAGCAGCCATTTGGAAAAGAGCCTCCTTTCCTGCTTAACCTCCAACAGAAGCATCACATGCGCACTTTTTCTCAACCCAGGAAATATTTAAAGCAGAAAATAAAAACCTTCAAGTATTTGCTGATAAGGAGGGGAGAGCAGAAACCTGGGAGAGCAGGGAAACTGCTTCTGCTGTGGTATGTCAATGGAAATGGAAATGTAGATAAAATCTATGTTACAACCTAACAGCACTTACGGAGACCAGGGAAAAGCAATTGTTGTAATTAAATTTTGCTTAACAGTCAGTCATATCTCATTTCCATTGTAAAATATCAGTGCATTATCAGCAATTAATCCCCAACTCATAATTTTCAAAATGTTTTTCCTGCAGCAGTTTTATAGGATCATACTGCTCTATTTCAAACTGCAGCGATTAAAAATGCATTTTGACACACTGTTGCACTTGTCCTATTTTACTACCAATATTACTATCTCGTCACATTTTATTACCAGCCTTTTTCTCACATTCATAGAGAAACAAGGGGAGGTTTAAAAAAAGCAGAAGGGCGAATGGGATAATGATCACGTATCGCACATGGCCACCCCGGTTTCTCTCCATTATTGCATCATCAAACTGACATTGTGTTCTGCGTGAAACAAGCCGAGGTCATTGAGCAGGCTCGATAGATTGCCCTGGAGCGGCAATAAAATCAGCCATTTTCAAACTGTAACCGATAATAATGAAAGCTTAATTTCCATATTCTTTACTGCTGGCCAGTTAACTGCCTCCTCTTTTCAGATTGAGTGGATGTGATATTGATGTTTATGGTTCCGCACTGTCCTGAGGATTGCTGTTCTGTGTGTACGGCAGTGATTAGCTAAATGTCTAATAGCTCTCGGGGGCTACGACACTGACCTTATGTGTAAAAAGAAGAGAGAAGGTCACATGCTTTTGATCTCCAGCGACCATCTGTGTGACATTATCATTTACTTTTTATCTAAAGGCAATACATTTTAGAGGCACTTCACACGGCGTATGCACAGGCAGTAGGGGCTGCGTGGTAGTCGAGTGGCTGACCATGAACCGCAACAATCTGGGCTGAACTCCAGGTCTCTGTGTCCTTTGTTGCATGTTATTTCCTTCTCCGAATTCCCATTATATTCTCAACTGTTCATTATAAACTAAAGGCATAAAATGACCAAGAAGAGATGCCAAAGAAGCACAGCCAATAAAGTCTAATTACTAAAAAAAAGTTATTTCGCTGTATGAAATGCGTCAAAAACGTGCATTTAGTATAGCTTTTCAGAAGAATAGCAATACTAAGGGGATATTTGACGGTTGACTTCACTGAAATACAAAGGAAATTACACAGAAATGTTATCTGACATCAAAAACTTTTAGTGTTCTTCCACTGTTTGTTGCTGACCTCGATTAGCGGGCCATTTGCTCTTAAAACGTTGTCAAAACTCGCAACGCTAAACGCAAGATGAAATGTGTAAAACCGGTCCATCCATGAAATATGAGTAATCTGCAGACGTTCACTTCGTCTAATGAAATATAAAGTGCCAGTTCAGGGAGCATTTTCTGTATTCAAAGTAAAAGTCACGCGTTTGGAAGCGTGTCAGCTGCAGCAGTAAATTTAAGGAGGGCTAAATGAAAAATAAACAAATAGCCTAAATAACTAACAGAATTCGTGACAGTCACTGTATAAAGCTGTGCATGTCTGTCACTTTCTCACAACGAATAAATTGCCAAAGGGTGTGAACACTGGGATTATAATAGAGTGCTGTGATTCATGTATGTAATGATTAGTTTATATATTCATCAACTTATTTATTTGGTTAAAGCTACTTAATCTTGTTATGTTAAAGACTCATATCCATTTCCATTTACACAAGCAGACGACGAAAATAAGAAATACCCCCTAAAGTGGCATTTTACATAGGACAAACCAGCGTTGGTGAATTTATTTTATGAGCTGCGCTGCTCTGAGTTCTTTCCATGCCTCGACCTCTCCTCTAAATGACACTCCAAACTAACCGTTGCATTAACTGAAAACACCATGTGCATTCTTGAAGGAAAGAGTTAAATAAAGCGCCAATGGACCCCTGCTCAGGGCCATATTCAGAGTAGATATGTAGAGTTTAAACAGGTCATTCAGCCTTAGTCTTGACATTTTCTGCCATCCACCCGGGCTTCTGTTCCCTGCTGACATGTTATCTGTAATCTGGCATCATGGCGAGAAGCTTTCACAGGAGCAGAGAGTAGCTTCACACCCTGAGGTTACATTAAGCTGCTTTTATGAACTGAAAGCTGGGAGTACAGTAGAAAGATGGGGAGGAAAAGAAGGAGAGTGCATCCTGGGAGGCTTTACAAGAGTAAAAGTGAAACCCCGGAGATGGAGGTGCCCTGGTCTGGTTTACATCCAAGACTGGCGAGAGGGCACATTATAGCTGATTCAGCTGAAGTGGAAACAGGTCACATGAAATTTTGTATCCACTGAACCAGATCGCTCCAGCGTCTTTAGATTATATCATACAGGGACAGTCATTACAAAATCTGCAAGAAATTAAGCCCAAATCCCTGCCAGGTCTATCTGCCGGAAACATTCCTGTCATTTCCGCATACTGTGTAAAACGCCACCACTTCACGCTTTACTGTCTGTTTGGTGTTTTATCTTACGAAGACATCTGTCCACGATTTACATTAAATGTTCTGCGCAAGAGTAAGCATTTGCACCGTCCCTTTTGTCAGAAGATAAAAGATTAATTCATGCCAGCAGGTTTAATTCAAACCTTTCATGCTGTGATAAGAGAGGTACTTTTGAACACCATCCCTGTGGTGGTAGTCAAAAGCAGCAGGTAGAGTTGAAAATGTTATTCAGATGAAACAATAAGTCTGATATTCTCAACAAAAACCGTCTCATATAACCATTGCAAGTTGGCAAGGTATGGAAAATTTTAATTTAGAGAGAAAGCAGTGGTATTAAAATTTAGTTCTGACTTGCATTTCAGTGTAGACAGTATGAACACAACATATTTAATTTTGTGTCTGGTTGATTTCATTTCATTTGCAATTTTCTTTTTTCCATTCCTCGCATTCGGGCTGCAACACATTCAACAAAAAAGCTGGTACAAGGCAAGTAATGAGTTAACATAATAATATAAAATAATATAACAGGAGATTGTAATCATGATTTGGTACAAAAGCAGGATCCAGGAAAGGAGCTTTGGGAGCATGTAGTGTCTTCAGTGTCTTCAGTCCCTAAATAAATGGCAACATTACAAAGTGGTTTTCATGAGGTTAAACATCAAATTATGCTGTGTTGTATTGTTTTCAGTGTAATAAAGGTAATTTACTAATCACTGTTTCAGTTTTAATTTAAAATACTGTCCCAACTTTTTCTGATTTCTTGATTTCTATTGTGTCTTTTTATGCTTTCACCTCTTAACAACGTCGGTCACTGCTGGAAAGGAACATTACCTTGTATTTGGATCCACAGTGTATCAGCACACTAACAGCTTTCAGTCTGTTATATTGAGTTGATAATGTCATGCAATAAAATTTCCCTCCAGTGTTATTTAATTTCTCTAATCAAAAAGTTCAAAAAACATTTTTCTCAAGGTCCTGATTTACTTAATGAAATATTCATGTAATATTTCCCTTTAATCATCGGCACCAAAACAATAACACAAAAACTGGCCCATAAAGAAACATGACTCATTTGCACATTTTCTAATGAATATAATTACTGTTTTATAATGAGATTTGGGGAAGAAAGAATTTGCAGCAGTCCATCAAAACGGTGAGGACGTTCTGTTATTTTGTCTCCGAATCAGAGCGATGCTAACAACAATTACCAAGTCATTTCAGGGAGAGATGAGCTTTCAGAGAATCCAGTAATGAATGAATTGGGGAGACTTTGTGAAGTCAAGTAGTGAGAGATGAGATGAGAAAAGAAAAAGGTTCTAGCAGCATGGTTCTCCATCTTAATGCTGTGTGAAAAATCTCACAAAAAGGTCTACAGCGCCTGTACAAAACATGGGAAACATCTTTTATTCCCTACAAAATAGATGTATCAACTGAAACCAAGTGAAAGCTCTGACCTTCTATTGATTGTACCATTAAATCCACCTCAGTCATAGGGATTGCGTGTAGATAAAGAGGGTAATACAGCCTTCAGAAAACTGTAACATAGATTGCACAAAATAGGTGGCAGGTTGCAGCTCAATATCATGCTGTAACCCATAAAATACTGCTGAAATGTATTGGCCGGGATGACAGGATGTGGAAGAAAGGGAGGGCTAAAACTGCTCTTTCCTGTCAAATATAAAATCCAGGCATGAGTCAAAATCAGTATAATATTCCCAGGTATTCAGGAATATAAATATATAGCAAACCACTCCCCATACGCCCATCCTGTAAGTAATGTTTCCTCTGTTTCCTCTGTCTAATAAATATGGTACACCAGGAAAAACAACACAAAACTAGTCTAATGGTGAGGGTAATGATGATTCTGATCCGATAACTGGGATGAACCGGGATTAATCCTCCCATCTGAAGCTGTGCTCTACATATCAGATAAAAAAAAAAGGTGCTCTTAAAAGTATTACCGAGCCAGAACTCATCCTCCAGATTCCCAAAGCCAGCCCGATAGTCGTTCCACTTCCTGGAAAAGTCCGTCAGACCGTTCTGTCGACGCTGAAATACCTAAGCACAAAAATGGGAGGAATGAGAAAACGGCTCAGTTTTCAAGACTAAAATAGCTGG
>JAPQRN010000010.1:11217016-11231441 GCA_037367275.1 Coranthus polyacanthus
TGTCGACGCTGAAATACCTAAGCACAAAAATGGGAGGAATGAGAAAACGGCTCAGTTTTCAAGACTAAAATAGCTGGCATGTTCAGTACTGTAGGTAGGTAATTTTGACACCAAATTTACAATTTTGCCCTTGTTCCTCTGGGTCTACTTTTGCCCAAGCTGATACAGGTTCTTACAGTTGCACACATGATAGAAACACCATTAAAAAGGTGTTATTTTCACAAAGACTTACAATCCAGCCTCCTTCATCAGTGGTCATGTCACAGTACACCTGCACACCATGGCTCGGGTCTCTGTTGATGTAAATGGTGTAGATGCCGCTCAGTGTCTCTCCATTCAGCAGGTGTTGGGCACAATTCTGAGGTGTCGCAAACAAACGACTCCCTGGAGAGGAGCAGAGGAGTGTTGACAAATCATGGTTTGATCATGTTTTTTCCTCCTTTTTATTTAGAGTGTTTGTTGAAATGCAGACTGCATGGAAAAAAGCAAAAATTTCACAATCCTTTGCAAAATTCTGGATTTGTTTAAAAGTCCTGCACTAGTTTATATTTTAAGAAGAAGTTATTCTTAGTAATGAACCCACAGAGAAGAGTCTGCTCTTATAAATCTTGTTTTCAGATGCAGTTAACAGCCATTGTAAGCCAAAAATCTCTGAGAAACAAAGTCATCTGCACAGCATTGAATGCAAAAAAAACCAACAAAAAACAAGCTGGTGAAGAGGCAGAAACCTCCAACAGGGGTTGGTGGAAGTCAAAACAGAGATAACAGAATAGTGACTTTGGGATTTCCATTAATGACCAGTTTGTTTTGGTGCCACCAAGTGGCCACACATTAATTAAAATGGCTTGACATGACAGTATCATCAACATGTTAAACTTCCAAAACTTAGCTTGCTGTGACGTGCAAAATAATGGATACTGAGTCTTGGCATGTTTATGTGAATTCCTGATAGTTAGCAAGTTCACGAAGCTGCCTCTGACTCTTGTTTGAGTGACAAGTCAGACACAAACACACGGCACACGGAAAATTATTAGAGCACATTGTTCTGTTACTGCCACCCTGAAGCTGCAGCTTAATGGGAAGTCTCCCTCACTAGTGTACAGGGAAGGGACATACAAATTGGGCCTGACTTTGGGGACCTATTATTGTGCCCCTTTATTACGTGAAATGCAGTGTAAAAGAAGAAAAAAAAAAAGGGCAATTCTGCAAGGCCACAAACTGTATGTGTCTCCTGTACCTGTAGTGAAGGTAGTGGAGACTACAGCACTGGTGTCTAGTCCCCTCGCAGCTTGAAGCTTCACAGTGTACTCCGTCGTCTCAGCCAGTCCTTCCAGACGAATCCATGTGTCTTCTGAATCTAGGATCAGCTCCTTATGTACATGCACAGAAAAAAAAATATTCACATTTCACATAATGTAGCAGTAAAATATTAGATAAGGATATTTCAAACTCCAAAGGCAGTAATAAGTCACTGATAAACATTCAACTCAGCTGTTAAAAAGCCCTATGACAACAAAGAAAGCTCTCGCTTGGTTTTTGTTCCATTATTACAGTATAATTCACCCAGCAGCAGAAACATCAGGTCTATTTGGACTGGATTGAAAAAAGGATATTAGGTCAGGTGAACTTGTACATTAAGGGACAGTTTCCGTTAACTGCGGAATAAATGTGACTGCTTGAGTTTTTGGAAGTTAAAAATGACTGAGCCATAGGAAAAAAAAGAGACAGGAACTGAAAGACAAGTACATGAAGACAGAGAAGGGTGGAGACGGGGTGAGTAGGAGGTGAAGGAGGGGACAGCTACACAGAAAAAATAAGAAAAACTAAACTTTTAATTAAGATAAGAAGCTGCAGAGTAATCAGGAAAGGAATATTTCTATTTCCGGGGGAAAAAGTGGTCACGTCCTTTTTTTTTTTTTTTTTTGACGAATCGTCTATCGCCGAGCTTGTCTTGAGGAGCCAAGACATTTTGAGACTTTCTTCCACAATCCAACAACTGATCAAAAGAAAACTTGATCTTGCCTATGCATGTGTTTGTGTGTGAGTGCACAAGCATATATTTGTATGAATGCGTGTTTGGCCTGGATACACATAAAATATGAACAAGTAAAAATGAAATATTCAGCCAGTTTGGAAAAAAAACGCCACGCATTTCCAAGCAATGTGTCCGTGTGAATTATGCAGGGAAGCAGCTGGTAAATGGTGTCTCTATATCTCAGAGGATCCGACATTTTCCCATCGGGTTTTCAGGGTCAAGATAAGATTTTTATTGCAAGCCAAACAGTGCTGTCTTATCAAGGCTAATATATACCTTTGTACACTCAACTATTTACTGTGTATGTGTGGCTGAATGGTTGGATGTACGAGTATTTGTCCTTGCGTGTGTGTGGATGGTCACGTTTTGTCACTCCAGGCACGCACGCGACCAGCACTAATGCATGCATTTACAAACTATTAAGTTAGTGTTAATCAAATATGAAATAAGTCTTACAGCTGTGGTATTTTGTGTAAATGATAAAAAGCCATTATCTCAGTAAGAGGGGAAGCTGGAGTGCTATAAGGCTCACCAATATGCACTTAGATCACAGCTGCAGTCATACTGCCACATATTTTCAGCCGAGCCAGACCCCAAGTATTAAAAAACAGAGAAAATTCTCGCAAGGAGCACTTCAATCTCTTGCGGCAGCGATCATTTTCGCTCTGAGCATGAGCGGAATGACTCATTTATTGTCGAACTATATGAATTTAAAATGTGACAGGGGTTACTGAGGCAGCTCTCTTGGGTGACTGAAGGTTTTAATAAATCTAAAAGAACATGACAAAAGTGCTGAGTAAATAATGAAACTGGCTGTCAAATAATTAGGCCCAAGACGATTACTATTTAATGCAACACTATTACTGTGACGGTTGACCGTTTTATGACAAGTTCACTAAAGTTAACAATAAAAAGGATCACAGTTTGTTATCACAGATGCCGTAAAAAGTTACAGTTGCAGTAAAAAAACGTCAGAATTGTTCCTTTTCCCTACCACCGACTGTAATGTAAATATTAAAGGTGCTGCCATGAAACGAAGAAATGTAAAAATCAACTCGCTTTTGCTTATCGATTTGCTCTTAGAGGAGGTCAAAATATACACTGTGTGATGTACAGAGCATCGTGTACGAAGCAGCAGGACATGCGTGGACAGATGTTGAAATAATGATGAAAAGACAGAACAAGGCAGAGGTCATGACCATTGAAATCCGAGAGGTTATTAATGCAGCATTCTTTGTGCATGAGTGACACCCGATGGTCAACAACACACTGTAGCAGTCATGGGGAGAGAGAGAGAGAGAGAAAGAGAGGCATCGAGAGAGAGAGCGGAGAAATGTAGCGAAATGCCAGTGGCTAAAGACATGAAGTAGGTAATCGCGCAATTTGCTGGGATTAATTGCAAGTAATTGCTTTGTTTTCTTCTTAAGACTGAAGCTCATAGTAATGGATAGAATTGACACAAAGTAAAGTGCCAGGTGAGTTTGAAAAAGGAAAAAGAAAAAAAGAACAAGAACAGTTCAGAACGACTGAACTCTTAATGTGTGAAAGTTTTGACTGTGACCTGGCAAGGGGACTGCAGATGAAAAGTAACCTTAGGCTGATTCAGGTACAATGCATCAAATGGTAACATTTATGTTCAATATTATACATGGTCCCTACAAATACAATACATTAAAAAAAAAAGAATTTTCACTTCATGAAAACAATCTGGCTTAGTTCTCCTTTACTTTCAGCCAGTTACTGCCCATTTACATTATCAGGGCACCAACAATTTCTACGTCACATCCCAGCTGTTCCTCCGTCACGCATATGGGTCCATGCGTGGCGGTGGCATCACTCATCCTTTGTTTTATCCCTGACAATAGGAGAGACCTCTGATGTGCTGGAGCTTCAGAGAGCTTGTGTGAACGCCATGTGTGGAAGCTATTTAATTCAGAAAACATCAGTGCTACCATCACGCTATTAAGAAATGCACTTGAACTAGTAGCATGACAACGTACTGTAAGTATTAAACATTTCATATTAATTGCAAAAAATTAACGTGTTAATTTTAGCAGCACTAATTATATGATCACACTACAAAGGGCATTGCTGTAGACAGTCCCTGTGTAAGTGTGAGTGACACCTAATTGCAGATTAGGGTGTTTTGCAGAGCCTCATGGGAAATCCTTCTAGTCAGTTCATTAACAGGCGTGATGTGTCCCATACAGCTCTTACTAATGTGGTTTATTACCATTACTCAGCCACATCAAAAAAGTTTAATCAAAATAAATAATGTCTCTTCTGATTCGCATGAATGTAATATCACCATTGGACAGGCAATTTCACTGCGTACTTTCCCTGCTTGTATGTCTATCATGAACGTGTGGGTGTGTGTCCCTCAACATCTGCACACTCCACATCAAGGGATTATATGATTGAAAGATAAAATTAACATTTTGAAGTGTTTGTCATGAAGTTTTGAATCTGCATTACTTTCTCTCCCTGAGCATTGTTCAGCTCTTGTATAATTAGCCGATTAAATTGGGAACATTTTCTACTTACTGAAGAAATCAAAAAGGGAGTTTCAATACGGTATGTTCTACGGAAAAATACAGAATTAGGTTTCTATTTTCTGGTATGCGGATTACTAAAAGTTTATCTCCCGGACATGTTTGCACCTTTAGCAGGGATACTCAACAGGATTTCCAGAACCATGAGAAACACATTTTGGCTGCAGATAAGATGTCAACATATATCAAAATACAACGTATACAGTATGACACTGTCCAAATGTATACATGTGTGAGTGCAGTTGTGTACGCTACATACCTTACGGCTGCCGTCAGCTGATTTGTAGGTGAGCATGTAGTTATCAATTTCTGCGATGGGCGGTTGCCAGGAGATGAGAGCGCTGCGGTGATTCACTTCACTGGCTGTCAGATTCAGTGGTGCATCCATGGCTACCAAAACAGAGAAAAAGAAGAGTTAATTTAGAGACCTGAGAAAAAATGTGACCATGGCAGAAGCTAGATCTGTATTAATTTGATGCTTAATTCTCAAGTCAGTGTTATGTCTAGAGCGAGTCAATGCCTGGTGTTGAAATAAAGAATAATGATTAAATGCAACTATGTTTAGAAAATCAGTGAGCTACTTTACACAGTAATGTTTTCAGAGATGGGAAGTGCAAATGCTTTGTTACTGTACTTAAGCAGATTTTTCAGGTATCTTTGCTTTACTTTGGTGTTTATTTTTCTGATGACTTTATACTTTTACTCTCTAGACTTTAACAAAAATATCTGTGCTTTCTACCCCTTACATTTTCAAAAAAGGGCTCATTGCTTTGTAATGCATTTGAGGAGAATTATCGATTTTTTTTATTTTGCATCAAAGTGCACCTTCCCAACATCAAGACCAGTTTCATCCTACATGGATGGAATGATAACGCATACAAAAGATGCATCCTTGGTGTGTAGAGCACACCTTATCATGCATGATGTAAAAGATGTTACAAGACAAAACAGACAGAGAGGGAGACTTGACCGCGGAGAAAAGCTGTTTATTTAATGAGATGTCCAACACCGGGAGAACTAATACCAACATGGACGAGGTTCAGGTAGCTTTGCACAAAAGCAACTGGTAGAAATGTCTTTTGTGAGTACATTCAAGAGCTTGTACTTGCACTTTTACCAGAGTATTTTTTTGCACAAGTATCAAGAATGTGTGCACTTTTGTCACCTCTGAAGGTTTTACATAGCATCCTGGTTCCAGAGGGCAAACATACTGTTTCTATCGTTTATGGTGTGTTGGTTTGGTGTGTTGTGCTGTGCTGTGAATAAAAAAAAAAAGTTGAATCATTTAACCCTAACTGCTGAGGTAATTAGACAAAAAAAACACAATTAATCTGCTGTCCTTTTGCACCATACAAGGCAGTTTCACAATCTCAGGCCCATGGATTTCAATTTATAGTAAGAAAAATCAAGTTTGCAGAAAATATGAAGGCACTGGAGTTGCCTCTCCTCAGATCACACCAATAAACCCCACATGGGTTGTCAAAGATGAGTCTTCATGGCTCTGACCTATGACAATATACCAAGTGCAGCTCTCAGTTGGGCTGCTCTACTGAGAGTATCTTGACAATTTATGGAAAAAAACAAACAAACAATGCTGAACAAACACCAGTATGTGTTGAACCATTTGTGAGAGAAATGGTCAAAATATTACACCAAACACCCCACTAACATTATTTTTATTCCGGTGCTTTATAGCACGCATTCACACATGAGTACAATTATATCACATTTATTCATCAAGCAATTTCTCAAAATGTATGAGCTATATTAATATTTTATCTTATTGCTAGTGTTAATTCACTTTGTAAGGTTGTGGTATTTTTCATTGTATTATTTATTATTCCACCAAGTTAAGGTCTGGCCATAATAATTATATTGTAAAATATCTCTTAGAATTTTTCTCATGATAATAAACTGGGCTGGGGTCAAGGTCTGGTGTCGGCAGGCTTTTGATCATCTGATATTTAATGAATAAAAGCTGTGGCTCATTCGTTATCAGGCACGACACACAAGGCAATTAGACCAGCAGCAAGCTAATCAGAGCTGCACAGAGAAAAGTTTGCGCTTTACCTTGGGCTTTCTCTTCGTAATCCACCACAACTGAATTACAAATCAACAAATGTCTGTAAATATCTGTCAGTCATTATGCCATTTTAGCATATTAACTGGCTGGTCTTTCCTGCACGAAGCCAACCACTTAACAAACCTCCAGCAGTAAAAATTAAATAAATTAGACAACTGAACATGGATTCATGCCAATATTGCTCAAGGCCATGTTGAAAGACTGTCTGTTTTTGCTTCTATGTAACTTGTGGGTCACCAAAACTGAAATGCTGTCTGTCTGCATCATTACGGGCATAATATGTAAGTCCTTAAAAATAGGTGTGTATCCTTGTATTTTCCGAGAGAGATACTGCCCTCTGCCTGTGTTTTACTATTTTACTTGTGTTTAACTGTGTTCAGGAAGTTTCTGGGCACGGGCCTTTAGGCAGTTATTGTGTACCTCCAGCCAACAACAGTGCATTGCAGCATGTGCAGGCAGGACTCGATGAAAACTAAAAACTCAAAATGCAGCGACTCCGGTTACGTCGCTGTCTCTTCCCTCTGCTCTGCTCTTAGAGTGCAGGGCTTAGCCTCTCTCTGCAAGAATGAAGCATGTACTTCAGCTGCATTCACTCAGAACCTTCTTGTAGGGTTGTGCGAAGTTGGAGTTTTTGCTGGGAAAAATTCAGAAAATAACATTTTATTTCTCTGTTTCATGGCTCTTCATTCACTTTCCCGCTTGCTCAGCCATCGTTCTCTTCGTCGTTCATCGAGCTGCGAGGAGGTGCCAACTTCGAATCACATGTATAAACAGTGACCGGAATATCTTACATATTAAGCCTTTAAAGGACATAAGACTGACATAATTACATTATTTTCTTATTGTCAAAAAATCCATCTAACACAGCGTGAGGGAGTGTAAGCTATGACATGTGACAAAGGTTTCCCATCAAAATCAAACAAGGAACAGATGCAATTATACTGCTTGCCTCCGGTTTTAAGCCCTGACACCCTCTCACTCATGAGTTGCTATTCTTTCTGACAGCTCTGCCTAAAACTATATAATATCAATAAGACATTCATGCACATGTACTGTAAATGCACCAGTCTCCACATCAGTAACCCTAAATCCCTACAGGACTAAGTGGGAAGAGCAGTGAGACACTTCTCCATGGTTAGTCACAATTTCACAACCCCAAAAGCTTTCAAGCCCTTGATCAGCAGGCCCACCCAAGTTTTACTGCACATTACATCACACCCTCCAAGAGTATCTTTTTGGTTCCTGCACGACTTTAAACAAGGCTTGATTATAGAGCCTTTGTTGATACTTTAACCACATCATACAGAGACTCACCTCAATTTCCCAAACTTACATCACCCCTTTTTGAGTCAATATCTGATCTTCCGACTGGTATCACAAGTATTGACGCACTGTAACCTTATTTTAGAGCATAATAGAAAATAGATGACCTTGTATTCGGAGATCAGTTTCCTGGTGTTACATCATAACTGTGGGGAGCATCATCAGCCAGTCACCGAAAAGAGCTCAGTGTAAGCGAGTAAGTGATTTCTCTTTCTGTGATTCCCTGTCTGACTCTTGATACTTTTTTTCCTGCTCTTCTACCCTCGATAGTGAAACTAACTCAGGCTTTTATAAAGAGACAGTTTTTTTTTTTTACTTCTCACAACCTACGGAGCCACAGCTTTCATGTTTAGCTCAAGAGTCCACACGACTCCGCAGATGCATGGAAAATCACTAATAATTCTCACTGTCTTCTCTGTCCAATCCTTGTGTGCGCATATGGACATCTCAATGACAGCTCGGTAATTAACAGCATGTACCCGTCCTGATAACCTCCCAAAAGATGTGTGGTGGCTTCTCACAGAGACAGTGATAGGCAGTCCCACTTTGTGTGACAGGGGGATTGAGAGTGAAGGATAGAAAGAGAGAGAGAGAAAGGCAGAGGGGAGAGGAAAAGAGAAAACAAAGTGTTTGAGAGGCTGAGTGGTGAGCTCTGAGATAAAAGCAGCACAATGCAGATTGTACTGAGGACGGTGCCAATGTGCCAATCCCCTCTCCTGCAACTTTTCTTCTTTACCAACCTCCTCTGCACCTCATTTCTTATTTTTCCCCTCCTCTTTTGTCTGTTTCCTACCATTCCCACACCATTGCAGGGTCTTCCACTACTTCATTCTTCTTATCTCCACTTGTGGTTGTGTTTATTTCTTCCGCTTCTCTTGCGTTTCAATCCTTTGTCCACCTCCTCCTCTTTTTTCTTATCTGACAGGCTGCCATTCTAACTCAGGGTGCCAGAGACTAAACAGAGTTTATCTTTTGTTCTTGTCATCCCCATCTCTCGAGGAACACTGGTGCTGTGTTATATTGAAGAGGGGGAAAGATGAGGGCGAAGGATTATAGAAAATGGTAACTCTTTTTTCTCTTCATTCTCCAATTAAATCTCTCTCTTCATTTTCTTTTTCACACACTTTCCCACCAATTAAACCTTTGCATGGAGTGTATCCAAACAGGTGGGCAGGTGTCGTCCAAGTTCCTGGCAGCTCTGAAGCTTCAGACAAGGAGGTTGGAACAATGGGATTGAGATGAATAGGTTTGGCTGCATTTAATGTCTCATTAACAAATGGTGTAAACAATGCTAGAGAAAAAACACACACATAGTGCAGCAGATGGGAAGGGCAGCATGGGCAGCAGCAATTTGTTGTAAGAAAGCAAGAGAGAGTCATTTTTTGGAGTGGATAACACATCTCTATGCTGATTTGCAAAAGAATAGCTCTGTGTGGATTATGTACGGATCAAACGCAAGCAAATTAAGTCAAAACATTTATAGTGTTAAAATGAAAGAGGTTTGTGAGAATACAGAAGAGTCAATCAGCATTGTGAACAATACTAAGGAGTTAAAGTCAGACAAAGCATCAATATTGTTGGTTACAAAGCAGAAAAGTGCTACTTTAGACTTTACAGCATAGGAGTATTGTACATAATTCATGCTGTAAATACTACGTCCAAAAAACTATATTAACTATTTTCAGTAGCTGACTAATTTGCAAATAATTTTTAGCACAACACAATTCAGAGCCCTGCTTTTATATAGATTCAGAAGAACATTAAACTCTCAAAGGTCCCTCAATTTTCTGAAAAATTTAGATTATGTTCCTGTAATAGCAGCAGTCTCAGCACTTGGTGAACAACCATCAGCCTGAGCTCAGTGAAGCTGCCCGCAGCAAAGGATCTGTGTTCCTTCAAAAACTTGCCAAGCACTACTCAGCAAGTGGGCTCAGACACATCTGAGGGAAAAAAGTCCCAGTGCTGCAGCCTACAGGCTTATAGAGACACCCGTAGAAAAATCCCTCATTTTCCAGCCCTATAGCTTAAATATCAGCCTTTGGGGAGCCAAGCTGTCTTACTCTGTGTTGAACTCTTGAGGCACGGAGTCCAGACAACAAAACAACTCTCAGCTGTGGTTAAGAGGCTTGGGAATCAACAAAGAAAGCGCACCTAAAAAACTGAATAGCTGAAGCAGTCTTGGCCACATTTTGATATGAGACAGACTCATCGCTTTTTCTCGCTTCTCTCTCTGTGCTGTATGAAAAGTCAAAACCTGACAGCAAGAACCTTCACTGACCCCTCACACTCTGCACATCATTCTTTTGCATTTGCATAGTTAGTATACGACTGAACCCATGGTAAAAACATGTTCTGCCATTACACCAACACATACTGTATACAGGGGGGTGAAAGGGGTGAGGCTGACTATATACAGCTTTTGTATAGAAATCAATATAACAACCCTTCAACACTGATAACTTTGTGTGAAATTCATCAAAGAGGGTGTAAGTTTATTACAACCACCATGAAGAAATGCAGCCCAGGTTCACCAAGATCTGCAAAGAAAGAGGCAAGAAACGTATTTCAACACCACACCACCACCAGTGGTCTAATAATAATTTCCATATTGATGATTTAGGCTCACATGTTCACCAGACGATTTCAGTCTTTCAGCTGTTATTTCCAACCTCATCAATCACAACAACAGACTACTGGTGATAGTGGAAAGCTCACTCAGCAGTTTTAAAATGTCTAAACATTTCTAAAGAGAAAAAGAAACTGTAAACCTCTGAAAACAATTAATGCTGTTACTATTAGACACACAGATGTATTTTATAGTAACAGAAACTTGGCTTCTCTCCTATAATTGTTGTACACATGTTGGTATACACCAGTAAACTCTGACCAGTGGCTCGGCTCTCTCTCGCTAATTGAGAACAAAAGAGAAAAGTTAAACACAGGGAGGTTAAGGCCAAGAGAAGACGGCAAAGCCATAACCAGAGTAGTTGACCATACCAATCAATAGTCTGCTCTCATAGCCCATTCACACTAAAAGATTTTCTACTGAAGGTTTCTACAAAACCAGGCTTTAAGATCCCTCTGAAATCAGAGGCTTATAAGTCGCCCCCTGGTGAGACATGCATGTATGTGAACCACCAAGCTGGCACTTGAGACTTTGTAATACAAACTGTTGCATCAGCCAGTGCTTTACTCTTACCAAAAGGTAGTACTTTATTAGGCTCCGGGACTATCTTACATTGTTCTTATATTGAATTTTTGTTCCTTTGTGAAATAAGGTCAAACTTAAAAGAGCAAAGTCAATCAATTAAAAATACAAATGAACAGAATCCTGGCAGCCTATTCTAGGACAACATAATATATATGTGTAAAATAGAAAATAGGCCTAAAAAAAGGCCAAGATGCCAAACCTGATGTGTATGGCAGCTAAAATGCTTGTACTGCTAAGGAAACAGTTCTGACCTTTTCCTGTATCTTTTCTGTGTATTTCAAAATAGAACAAACTTTGCCTTGTATGGACGAATCTGATATATCTGTATCTTTGTTAGCTGTCATATTTCCTCCAATACAGGACAGCGAGAACAAATTTAGTCTACTCAAAGGAGGAGAAAAACAAAGTCAAGCGCCAAACCTTTTGCTTGATTCAGCAAGACGTGGTATTCAAAAGACAAGAAAGAAATCCTTCAAAGTACTTGTATGTTGCTTACATCACAACAATTTCTGAAATTTTTGTATATGAGAAATAGGAACACTTGTTTTTGTTCTCTTGAAAGCCTTAAGAAACTGAAGTACACAAAGTACTCGGCAGCATCTACTTCCAAATTAGAATTACCTAAATCTGCCAACAACATTTGTTTATGTATGAGTTACTGTATGCATGCACAACATTGATATGCTTGTAGGAACACCCAATTCTCTTCAGTCCCACTTATATTTTGAAGTCTCTGCAGCCCTGCTCTAATATGTTGTCAGAGTTTGTTTCTGTTTCAAGTAGTTTGTCTCTGCTGCAGTGCAGGACAGGTACCTCTGGTACTCCTTGGGGGATATGAGCTCCTCTGCTGACTGAAAAGTTTTTTTTTCCCCTCAAGAACTCAAGAAAAATATATGGTTTACAGAGCTGCAGCTCAGCTAAACTGGAGCAATTGCTTCACCCCTAACTTTCCCCTGCCAATAAAGGTGAATATAATTAGAATAGTGGGTCACCGGGAGGTAAAGCAGGCAGAAGAGAAAACAGAGAGTTCACAAATTTATTCCTCATGACAGCATGTGTCTGACCATGTTAAAGATGCTCATTTCTGCAACACACAATGCTAGCTGTGCTGGGTCACATAGATAAATGAAAAAAGATTTTTAAAAGAACACTACAACCCAAAGTGTACTCAGACTCACGATCATACTGTATTATATATCATTTATTTTGAAAACACCCATCCAAATATTTCTACTTCTCTGTGGATTTCATAGAAACTTGCACTTATGCTCACATTTTTAATCTGGAAGAAAAGCATTCCTTTGCATACCATATTATGACCAGTTTTCTGGTTTAAAAGAAACTAAAGCAGTCAGAGGAAACCGACACAAAAATGAGGACATTTAAATTCCACACAGAAACACTTCTGTCAGGCGACAGCGCTAGCCACTGAGTCACTGTACCGCCCACTGTGCCCAGACCAGCTGAACAAAATGAATACATACGTGTCTGGAGGTTGGTGATGACAGTGCCACTGGTGAGGGGTCCTTTCGTGGCGTACAGGGCAACAGAGTAGGTGGTGCTTGGCTTAAGGTTGGACAGCTGGTGCTCCTGCTTGTTGCCTTCCACTAGGAAAGTATCAGCTGTCACTGGAGAAACAGAAGTAAAATAGACGCTAGGTTTTTATGTTTACTACTTTCACACCATCCCACACATCTAAATAGATTACATTACAGTGTCTCTTTGAAAATGTACGTCAGCAGTTAAAATGATTTCTACATTAATTATGCTTTTGGTGAAATATGCTTTTGGGTTCTAGTGTGCAAAGATATACCACATTATTCATGTTTTCTGCACTCAAATATGACTGAATACTATAATATGCCTTAAATGCACCACTGAAAAAAATACTAATCATCTTTGCTTCCAAGAATCAATGTAAGTTATTGATTGCCATTTTAAACAGGTGAATACAATTATAACTAGCTTTTCGGGTTTAGGCTTTTTGTAAACGCCTTCTATGCTCTGCCTCTGAATTGACTACAAAAAAATACTGATTAATCAAAAAATTGTGTTACGTGTCACAATATAAGGCAGCAAATTGACCTGAAAGCACTGAAAAGACACACTGTAGTGGTTCAATGTCTGGATCTTGTTGTTAGTGTGTTTTATGTTGTGAAAGACTGGCTTAAAAATTGGTTGAGAATAAGAGTAATTTTTGGATTTTTTTGACCTACCGTCTCTCCTTTAGTACACTTAACAGTGACAGTGTTGTTAATTCTGGACACAGCCTCAGTGAGGACATGGATGTACCATATATATTATTATTATTATTTATATGAAGTTTGATTGACTGATACCATGATGGTTTGGATTTTACATGGGTGTTCCAGGTTGCTTATAAAAATCTGCTCTGCGATGCAGGACAGTACTTTTTGAAACATGAGCTTTATTGACCTTGGTTTAATACATTGACACTAAAGAGAATTTGTCTATAAATTAGATTGCAGTTCTCTAAACTATGGCTGGGGTTGGTTTCTAAATATGTGTCCAGCATATAGATACTGTCTCTGTATCTGAGATGATCTGGCTGCAATCCAGTCAGTCAGGGTGTAATTTACATGAGCTGAGTAATACAGATTTCGCCTGATATCTCCAGGCATGGCTTAAGTCAGCGGGGTCATGTGCAAATGAGAAATATACTCTCAGTTTTTGCTTCTAGTTTATAAAAGTCAGAGAGAAAATAACAGTTGAGTTCAAGTGTTAAACATTCAACTACAGTACTAAGCTTATGTATGTTTGCAAAGGCTAATGACTATGTTAGTTTGAAATACAGAAACGCTGTAGCTGTGCAAGGCAAGTAGCTTTACGTACTGGAGGCTGGCTTACTACTTTACCTTGGCACTGGTCCATTTGGTACAGGGAGTAAATTCTAAACTGCTGCTGAGGGACCATGCAATATGGCTGGCTATCTTTTACCTCTCTGATGTGGCTGTCAGACAGTGAAGACATGGTTTGCATCAGAAATATTCGCGTATGTTAGGTTAATCTCCTGTCAAGTACCCTTGACCAAGGCCCTGGCACTTAGGATTGGAGCTGGTCCCCGGGCGCTGCACACTGACTGCCTTCTGCTCTTATTTCTTAGGATAGGTTAAATGTAGAGACAGGAAAGAAAGAAAGAAAGAAAGAAAGAAAGAAAGAAAGAAAGAAAGAAAGAAAGAAAGAAAGAAAGAAAGAAAGAA
>JAPQRN010000010.1:11240374-11279648 GCA_037367275.1 Coranthus polyacanthus
ACATAATGTGATCCAGAGGCTGTATTACATGTATACATTAAACCTGTAGAATGGCAATCACAGTGCTATAAACCAAACCACCTACTAACTGGTTTAAAGTTGGTGTGCACCAAATTTTGCATGTTGCAGATGCAATGCTAAAATGCACACTTGATTATGTAAAGCGAGCTAGAGCACAGTCTCTCATCAGTGCTCACATTTAAACATACAAGATCAAAGCAGGACGTGGACATTGCCACAGTTGAAAGACAGACGCAGGAAATACTGTACATCTGTCTCGAAATCCCCGTCCAATTTCAACCACAAAATCTGCTTATCATCATGTGTGGGTGAATGTAAAGAGCGAGACTGACTGAAAGAGAACGAGAGAGAGGGACGGAGAGAGAGAGAGAGAGAGAGAGAGAGAGAGAGAGAGAGAGGGCTGAAGGCTGCCAAAGTATTATATGAAACTGGAACAGTAATCAGATGGCAGCATGCAGGTGTCTCTGGCACTGGTGCAGAGTTAATATCTCTATCATTCAATGCTGACTTTCCTCTCTTTGTCTTCAGCCATCTCCTGTTTTCTCTTTTGATAATTTTCCTTTTGTCCCCTCTGCCAAGAAAACAAGTGACTCTCTTTTCAGTTTGTCTTTTCAGGCTGCGATACTGACCTTGTTATGCCTTCTTATCACAGACGTGGAAGGAACACTTGAAATGAAAAGAGACATTTCTGGGAGCTCCTATTCACCATAGGCCAATTAATGGCACACTTGTACAGTATGTTAACAGATAAAACAAAAGGCATGGAGCACCATAGAAGTGCAGCTGTAAACAAATTATTGTACTCAAAAGAAACAGAGAGGAATGACAGAGCTGGCAATTAAGCACAGGTAGAATAGAGGAAGTAAGCGAGGCAGAAAGCTAAAAAGGAACCTAGTGATTAAATTTGAATGCCAGTCAGAAAAAAAGAATACATTACAAAACAATTCAATTCTTTTCCTACATTATATTTTGGAGTAACAATTTGAGCGTTCACGTTAAGCCTGTCCTCCTGTCTCAAATTTTTCCGTCTCTCAGGGGTGCTCTTTATTAAAGTGCCACTTGTCAGCACTTTGTCAAACAAACCCCCAGTGTTACAACTGTGTATTTGGGCTTATACATGAATAATAACCTGTTAATCAGACTGGACTCTTTTCATAGAGCCTCAGCCATTATATACAGTACCATAAAAGAATAAAACATGCTAATATATTTGGCGTAAATAACAGTGCAGTTTGTTTTTAAGCGCAATCAGTCTGAACTATATTATATTAGAAAAAAATAGTATTAGAGGATAACAATGTAATACATTCAACAGTGCGGTTTATGTAGTTTTTCTCAGCGGGAAGAGGAGTCTCATTTATTTTTGGTATTGTAAGGAAGAAGTACTACACTGAAGTAAAAGAGTGGACAGCGGTTTATAATTCAAATTTTTAGAGTTGTCCTCTGACCATCATTTTTGGTGATTTGAGGGATGATGTAGAAAGAAAATACTTGAATAACATGATCATTACGATGGGAAAAGCATATTTAAATATAAATATAAATATATTTAAAGCTACAATGAAACAACAATTCAATTTATTAATATTGTAATGTACTGCGCTCTACTGGTGGGACCAAAGATAATTTTCCTGCCTAAGCTGGACAATAATGTTCTTCTGTTCTGTTCGATTCTATTCTATTTTAAACACAGCACATTTCAAAATGTTTTTTTGAAGAATCAGTGGGCTCTCGAAAAAGGATGTTGACAAGAATAAAGAAGAGAATTTAATTTTTGAATATAAGTGTGACAAGGTGAAGGCTGGAAGCCAATATTTATAGCTTGTATTTATATATTTGTGTATGTATATACGTGTGTGCATGTACATGTATGTATGTATATGTGTGCATTAAAATACACATATACATGCATATCATAATATCCTAATTTACCTTTTGTCCTATATTTGCACTTTTTGATGTATGTTACAGTGAGAAATCCTTTTTTATTGTTTGTTTTTCTCTTTCATTCTTTCCTGTTTCCTCAGGTGTATGTACCCCTTTGACTTTAGGTAATAATTAAAATAATAATAATAATAAAGAACTGTGTGGACAGATGTCATACAAAGTGATTGTGCTGCTGCTCTATTTAAAAATCATCTGAGTCTTTCTTTGCCATGAAATGACGCAGCTCACCTGTCGTGAGTGATGCTGTAATAGGCTCAGAGGTAACATCCCCCTGTATTGTGATTAGACTGATGGTGTACTGAGTGGACGGTAGCAGCCCCTGGACCAGTGACCTCGTCTTGGAGCCATCCAGTGTCACCTTAGAGGTGTCGGTTCCATCAGCAGAGCTGTAGCTCAGGATGAAGAGGTCAGCAGGTGGTGCTGGGGCGCTCCACGCCACCAACACTGAGTCTGAAGTCACCTCTGACAAGTAGAGGTGAGTTACGGGCCTGATTCCTGGAGGAACGGGGGTTTAAATGTCAACGCAGCACTTTCAAGGACAGGTAAAAAGCCGGCCACAAGCAGGAGTAAATGAAGAAGGAAAAGACTTTGCAGATGTGAAGTTGTTATGGAGAAGACAGACAAGCAAGTCAGTGATGGATGGAAGCAGTCCTGGCTGATGTAATAGATCGTTTATTATACAGTTGAGAAAATTAGCCTTGGGTGTAATCTTGATGAGGCAGGTGAGAGTCAGTGCACACCGCAATGATGTGGAAGTAATGACTTAATTGGTCATAAAAGAGAAAAAACGAATGAGATTATCTGCCGTAAAAGATGAAGATGGGAAGCGTCTGACTACAATAAGGAAGTGGTGAAATGGCAACAAAAGCAGATATTGTCAAAATGTATGACATGAGCAGGAGAAGACGTAATGCATATGAATCAGTCTTGCTGCTAACACAGCAACAAATGGAAAAGGATTTGTAGTTGCAGTAATTGCTCCACTTACTTGGACATTTTAGATTATGATTATGATTAAAGGAATCATGGGAAGTTTTCTTTGTAACTAATAATCATTTTTAAAGCTGTATTGTTTACACCGGTCTGCAGTCATCTTTTTCTCCTTTCTTATTAGTACATTGCTACTGTTTATGGCACATTTCACTCACCAATGTCAATGTACACTACAGTTTTGTGGTGTCAGCAAAAATTTGTGTCACGTAATCCTATGCTGGTGGTGTGAATGCAGATTTCACATCATCAAAATGCTGCTCTGCAGCACTGATATTGGTCAAAAGTTCTGCATGCCTCTAAGGAGGGAAGTCTATAGCTTTATGGACAAAACTTTGAGACCATTATGGCCGGACTAGTGGTGGATATGAATATATCCTTATTGATCAAAGTGATAGTGACGAGTAACTGATTAATTACTTAAAATAGAGTAATAGGACGCAAAGACAATAAATGAGTGAAGTGTAGGTAATGATACTGCAACTCAGCGAGTCACCTACTGGAAGTATTAATTACTTTTTTTGGCGTTCTAACTTCATCACATAAAAGGTTGATGACTCCTTTTGCAGATGAAGGTCAGCTTACTCACCATGAGGAGTAAAACTCAGCCTGTAAAACTGCTGCTTAATGTCTCCTGTGGCTCAGAAGGAGCTCCAGTATCTTAAGTGTAAGAAAGAAAACTCTGATGAGCATTGCAAACTAGGATTGTGGAATTTGATAGCTTCTTAACAGGATAGAGAAGGTGAAATGAAAATATAGTACTGGTTGCTTGACATCTACTAAAATTAAAATCCCATCTATTAACAAGTTAGAATATATCAATTTCTGCATATTGTGCAGACTTTGTTAGTGGTTGAAACTGGTCACAGGTAAAATATAAATACAAATAAGGTAGATTTCACCTTATAGGTGGTCATGTTGACTTGAGTTTTTTAGTTTTCTTTCTGTTTCTGTGTAATTTCATCCATTCTGGAAGTGGAACAGTTCATACTTATTTCATATACAGCCACATGTCAGTGGCTAAGAGACAAGCTGAAGGACAAATGGGGTCTGGGGTTTGTAATTAATCCTACTTTAAGTTCAAACTTTGCAAGTATAATATATTGACCAGATTTTTTTTCCTTATGAAGAGTTCACCTGAGTGCAGGCAGACAGATGTTGACAATATGGCCAACTGAACAGTGGATGTGAAGATGACAGGTAATTATTTTTCCTCTGATTCTCTTGATCTGTCATTTTATCATTCTCTCATCTCTCCTCTCCAGATGGTTAGAGTGGTGCTACTGAAGCGGCCACAGATGGAACACAAGATGATGAATGGGTTGGTGGTCTTTGTGATGAGGATGATGGTTGTGACGTTGACAAGTGCAACAACAGTCAGAGTAAAGAAGAGATGATGGTGACGAAGATCATGAGAACGTCCACGAAAAGAATGGCAGGTTAGCACACGTCCATCACTTTGACAACATTCTTTGAACAACTGAAAACCACATCAAACTTTCTGTAAAAATAACAAAGAACCAACAGAGTTGAGCAGATTGACAGGCACTTGGACATATTGTTGGTTGGATAGACACAAGTCGAGAGAATAGAGAAGTAAGTTGTGACTGAAATCCAAAGACAAGAGGAGTTCGACCAATTTGAGAAAAAAGAGAGAGTGGTGCAAGCAGAGTAGTAACTGTGACAGGGAAAACTGAGAGAATGTCCCATTGAAAAGGAATAAACTGAAACGCAAATACATTTAGATGCAAAACAGAGGTGCAATTAGAAAACACTTGTAACAGGCTCATTAGCTGACTTCAATAATTTACCACAGCTAATTGCTTCTTCAAAGTCTTTTTAAGGTCTCCTATTTTGTTTTTGGTATGACTCACCTTATCTGCTGCTACACTTTAGCTCATTATACCATTCAAGCCCATTATGTGACAAGTTTTTGTAGTAATGGGCCATTCTTTCATGTCTTTATCCGTACAGAGAAAATACTTAGGAGTTAATTTATTTAAGTTTGTCTGACAATGAATGGATAAAACTGATGCCGTTCTAAGATCTCCATACTCTGCAAAAGGTTTATGTGCCGCTTTTGGAAAAGAAAAAGAAGAAAAAGACAAGAGGGCTGCATGTTATAGATATTACAGGACATTACTGCATCACCACTGGCATTTGATCATCACTTTTTAAAGATTTACAATACTCTGACCAGTACAATCAAATGTTGAAACTATAACCGGTTTGCAACGTAGCATTTGATACTTTCTGTACCTGTGAATGCATCTATAGTAGCGGCGGTGCTCTGTTGTCTTCCTCTCCTTGCTGCCACTGTGATAGTGTACTCAGTCCCTGGCTCAAGGTCTGTCAGAGTCGTGGTGGTTACATCTTTAGGAACAGTCAACTACAAGAGGACAAAAGCAGTTAAAACTTTTCATCACACTTCACAACGCAAGGTTAGAGCCAAGGTATGTTATTTGTATTACTTATTTAAGTCTAATCTGTCCAGTTCTTTACCTCAGTAGTGACACCAGAGGAGGATGTGTAGGTGACCTTGTAATGGTCTATTGGGCCCTGGACCACCCCCCACACAAGTGTGATGGTATTGTCTGTAGAGGCTGTCACAGTCAGATCCATCGGCACATCCAGTCCTAACAGAGCAGAAACATGATTCAAGAAAACACTGAGGCTGTGACATGGTCACAGGAAAAAAAAAAAAAAAAAAAAACAGAATACAGGCAGGTGGCTGCTTGAGTGTATTAACACCTGTACAAATTACATAAAAAACTGTGCAAGTGTGGGCGTGAAGAATCACGGTGACAGCTACCGAAGACACACAAAAATGTTATATGACATTTTAGGGACATTCCTCATCCTTAACAAATGCCCGATGAATGAGCTGAAAGTGCACCTTATGGTAAATAACTTTTTTTTGCAAGTTTCTGTTCCCTTGACTCCTCGTACATTTTTAGCTTGCGCTTGAGTGGAATAAACAGGGAAAGAGGTTGATACTGATGAGAAATGAGTGGCACGTCGAAAAAGAGCAAATGCAATAAAGGCTGAGAGACCAGATTTTTTGAATACAAACTGATGTTGCCGTTCCTGCTCCTGCTTCTTCTGTTGCGCACAAAGCATTCATGTCATGCTGCCGCTCACCATTACACGCCTCCACTTCACCAGAAAACTCAAAACAGATCGTGTAAAAAGCTGTGGATTCTGGGATATGTGTGTGTGTGTGTGTGTGTGTGTGTGTGTTTGCAGTGTTTCCAGGCAGTTGCCAATTCAAGAGGGGGACTGTTGTTCACTGTATATATTCACATAAAAGTTGGTGATGAAAAGACACACGGATTCATATTTTTCAAATTCTGTGGTACTTACAGAAATCGACATCAACTTAAGGAAAATGCTTATGGAAACATAACTATACAAGTAAGCACTGTTCATCATTAGCTTCTACTGCATTCTTATCTACCCTCTATGAAGGAAACATTACTGATTCAAATTCAACACCGTCTGGAACACTCATTTCCACTCTCAAAGTAAAGCATTTGGGTACTAAAGAAAATACACTGAAATGAAATGTTTGATACTGTGGAGAACTGAGTTTGAAGTCATTTAGCTATATGTAGACTTCCACCCTCAGTTGTTTAGTAGCACGAACACCGCTGCATTCCAGGCAGACGGGAAATGTTCTCATATTACTTAAAGCTATTTGAAAAAAACCTGATAGCTATATTACATTTTCAAAGGTCAAAGAGTGCACTAAATAATGTTGGTAGAAAGAGCTTGCTTGTAAGGTAAATTGAAGCAGAAGTCTGCAAAGTGCAAAATAACTTAAGCCATTAAAATAACTGCAACTAGAGGAATATCGTGCTTGACAGTCAGTGTGATGGGAAAGATTAGCAAAGTACGTCCATGCAGTAACATTGTGAACAGAAGGTTAAATGGCGTTGTTTTTTTTTCCACTCTCCTTTCCCTCAAAAAACTCAAAATGTAATAAAAATTCAAATAGCTGATGAAGTGAGGAGGTAAAGAGAGGACCATTAGCAAAATGGTAGCATTATTACAGCTTTAAAATGCAGTAGTGGGAACTCTGACCCAAACCAGTAATATAAAACAGCCACAAACCTCCCTCAAATAGTCTTGCCAGAATCTCATTTGCTTAATTTCACTAAAGCGACTTTAAATGGTTGGAGCAGGAGCACTGAACCACCGCAGGAACTGAGAATTACATGTATAATAACAACTAGATAGGCAGCCTGTTGTGGTGCTGAGATTCCCCCTACAGTGCCACTGTGATTCTCTTAATGTGTCTCATGTGCACGGGTGGATCGCAATCTTGTTACTATCAATAACGGACTCACCTGTCCTGGCGTTCATTGTAGCTGGTGTACTCTGGTTGCTACCTTTCATTGCAGAAATGCCGATGCCGTACTCTGTGCCCGGCAGCAGGTCTGAGAAACAAAGACAAAGAGAACCGGCACAAGAAGGAAACAGCATAGACTTGTTTCACATTCTTCTTTTCACTCAATGTGCATGTTGAATTTTTTATAATATCTCAATCATCTCTACACTGGTGATAAGGTTCAGGGAAATTTACATGTGTGTTTTCAGAAGAAACAGGCTTTTCAGGTAACGGAGTAGTTTCTTCTCCGTTATACAGTCATTTTCCCTAGCTACAGAAATAGAGGTGAGCAATCAAAATGAGCGAAAGAATGACAGAGATTATTAGTAGAGAGACAGAAAATGTGTGAGAGAGAAGGAATGAAAGTGGAGCGAGCATCGATTGCAATGGTCCAACAGAATAACACAAGGACCTTTTGCTTCTATTCTTATGCTGGCCATGCCCTTTCCAGCGCTGTGGCCTTTTAAAAAAACATCCCAGCTGACCCCTCCTTTCTGACAGCCTTTCAATATGCCCGCAGGACAACAAGCATTTCTACAGATACAATCAGTAGCCTGTCAGCCGAGTTTTAGCTCTGGAGATTATCCTGCCATGTAAAACACACATGCACTTCCCAGCTTCTTCGGTACACATGAGATGCACTATGATAACACTAAATGGATCAAGCAGAACATCTCGCCGAGGAAGAGTTTTACACGTGCCGATGATGAATTAATTAAACAGAAATTGAATAAATCGATGAATGGAAAATAAATAAAAAAAACTCCATCTCCTTTACCTGTGAGTGTGGTCTTGGTGGTTGCTCCCTCATTGCACGGTACGATGACTTTATCATACAGATCCCCTGCTAGAGTGCTGTACACAACCTGGTAGGCATCCACCTGCATTTAAAAATACATTTTACATTTACAGCATCAAAGTGATGGGAGCACACAGGGAAAGCATTTCTTACCAAGGTTAAGATTAAGATAACATCTATAACACAAGAGCATTGAGTTTTACTCTGTTTTCCTGAGGTCTCACAGAATAAATGTTTTATTTTGCACTGAGCCAGTTCTTTGTCAACACTCGACAGAACAATGAGGACGAGCACATTTAAAGGGTTAACAGGCGACAAGACAGACAGAAATAAGTGAGCCTCATACTGCATGTGGTGACTTGACAATGAAGCATTTGTATTTATTTTTATTCATAAAACATTTTGTGGCTGAATGTTTTCTCTACATTCCTGTTATTGGCATTTACCTACCTGCGTGTGATGATAAAGCGCTCAAAAGAAAAACAAGACAGATTTGGACTAAAACCCTGTTTTGCAAATATGCAAAAAGGATCAAGAAAGGGTAAACAGGCTTGGAAAATAACATCATAAAAAATTTACTCTGTGATATAAGGGGTGTGTGAGTTGTGCTGAGGTCCTGCAGAAGCTACAGGGCATATACACAAGAGTCAACTACACCAAAGAAAAGTGACAGTTCTCTCAGGTTTCCATCAGACACAATTAAAAATAGAGAAGAAAACAATTTCTAGCTTTTCTTTTAACTGCTATCATATCAGGCCTTTAAAACCTATGTCTTTTTATTTCTTATACCTTAGACTGCAACAAAATACATACTTTTTTTAACATACAAATACTATTCTGCTCCTGTCTTTTTACCTCAGCCTCACTGTTATCCCATTCCAGCTCGAGTGTGGTGGAGGTCTTGGACACGAGCCGCAAGTTCTTGGGGGCATCGATCTCTGAGAAGAACGATAAAGCTGACAATGTTGGGGACACTGAGACCAATTCTCAGGGATTGTGACCAAGCAAGCATCAGCAGTTTACACAGCATTAGACACAAATATAACCTGTGTTAAACTGTAATTTACTAAAAGTTGATCCGAAAGTAATTTAACATAAATTGCCAATATGGTACATCAGAAGCAAAGTCACGCATAACTGTTAATGTTATTAATGCATCTTCAAGCATTTATAGCAGTTATATCAATTTATATCTATATAACATCACTATACAATTTGGAGGAAGAAGACAGTACATGAAAATCAGCATGCATCATGATTTGTAGTGATAGTGAAGCTGGATCCATTGCTCAGGATTTGATACTGTTTGAAAACCCCTGAAGCAGACATTCTGGCATCACATGCATGTGTCAATTTGATTAAGTTCAATGTTGTTTGAACTCAAAACCAATCAGGACAATGTTTTTACAGATAACACTCTTTCTTCTATATGACTGCAAAGCGCTTTGATGTCAGATGTTTTCAACCATATTCGATGCATGATATACGTTAGGCCATATGGCATCAGCTTGTTCCACATGCAAGCAAAGGATTTGACACACCACTATCACTGCATCTGCCTGCTGTCAGTCCTCACCGGTAGTAAATTCAGTGGAAATGGATCCACTCTCGTTTCCTTTCCTCACACCGCTCACTGATACCTCGTAACGCGAGCCAGGGCGCAGAACCTGCAAAAACAGAAAAACAGAGACAGTTTAGTCTGTTTAATCTCTTTGCATGGATTTGTTCATTTGTTTTTGTTTTATCTCCAGACACAGGAGGCAGACAGACACTGAGATCAGATTATTTAACAAGCATGACAGTTGTACACACACACTCGCACACTACATTTGTGAGTACAATGTAATAACCCCACAAACCAAATCGTAAACCAAAGATAAATGATTTAACTTGCCTCAGCTGGCAGGTGAATCCCCAAAATGTGTCTGTATGATCAGATCTGTGACCCTATACACTCCATGATGAACTGCACACACAAACACACAAATACACTCATACGCCGCTGACCTGCAGGGAATACTGGCTGAGTGTGGGCTGTAGGCGGAAGGTAGTCCGTGGCCCCTCTCCTCCCACTAGGCCATAACGCAACACAATCTGATCAATCTTAGCCTTTGGTGGGGTCCATTCTACAAACGCTACGGTGTCTGACACATCCCGAACGATCAGCTGAGTGGGGCCATCAATCACTGTGAAAGAAATACAGTCATCAAATATAGCCATTGATTGCTGCACTTTTTGATTAGGGATAGGTATCACTTGAAATATTGGAATATCAATGCGAATATGCATTTTTGGATAGTTACCAAATGAATCCTTTTTGGATACCTTGCTTTGGAGAATATCACCACGGTTTGTGTTAATTTGTTTTACTGTTCAACAAAATAAGCTTAATAAACTTATTAAACTTTCAAACTATAAGCTTTCAATAAACACTTGCAGACAAAAGTAAATGCAGCATAATTACTATTTAAAATAGAAAATTCAAAAGGGAAGTCATTTTAATAAATACATTTAAACTGCTTTTAATATTCTCTACTACAGACACATTGTAGCCCAAAAAGTGTTGAGGCTCAAGATATATTTTTGACTGCTCACAGTGGCTTATCTTTAAGGAAAACATTGAAAGTTTTTTTGTTTGTGCCCGTTGCTTCCAGCTTTTGCCGCAGTAGATGTGAATTTGTTATCGGAAAATGCTTTTCCCTGACAGCCAAGCATGTAAGACTTATCAGACCTGACACACAGTGATACCATAGGCTTTATCTGTGCAAGGTGTAAAACAAGTCACGATTAAAGTCTTTCAATGGTGATTGCTGGGAAACAATACTTGTTAGGTGTGAAGAATAGAAAACAAATCAAGCTTAATGACAAAAACACGCAGAACATTTGACACAGTAAGTGTTTACTAAACACTTGCTCTGCACATTTTCATTGTTAGAGCATCACTGCTAATAAAAAGAATTTTCAGTCAAGGTAATGAGGTGTTAGAGGATGTGATAATTTGCAACCTCTTTCATTAACTTTTTCATTACTTGACTCCGGGAAAGTTACGGTTTGACATCAGTTGCTTCTGATGTGGAAAAATGCAGGCGTGTTTGATCTGAGAAATTATAATGTAGGCTTAAGAGGGCCGAGAGTTAAACTATAAATAACATTCATGCATAGTTACATTTATTGATATGCAGTTTAATTTGAAGGTTCAGTGTGTAAGGTTTTAGGTGATTTAGGGGGATCTAATTGCAGAAATTGATTATAATATTCACAATTATGTTTTCATTAATGTATAATAACGTGAAAATTACAATCGCTGTGTTTTTATCAGAGTCATTTATATCTATACATGGAGCGTATCCCCTCCACAGAGTCCACCATGTTGCGTCCTCTTCCCCTTTTTTCCACTTTAAGGTGAGTGGTATCCAGTGTTGAAGTGCATTACCATGACCTACTATGTCTGAGTGTTGACCAAAATCTTCTTACCCAAAAAGCCAAGAATGGAAAAATGAGGGCTTTCATGTTTTTAGCGCCCTCTGTAGGGGAGGGTGGGGCGAGGGGTATTCAGTTTGTTGCAATCTGCAACTTCACCACTAAATTTCACTAAACTTTACACAATGAACTTTTAAATAATTCTCCGGTTAAGTCAAAATAACGCGTAGCTCAATGCTTAGTTTAGTATAGATGCTTTAAACTGAAAGCTGTAATAGTATAACTGTACTCTCTTATTGGCCTCAGGGTAAACTCATGTGAAGGACATACTACATTCACTGAGCGACACAGAACCATAACCCATAAAAGGACCATAAAAAAAAAAGTGTTATTTTAAAACTCCGGGTTCCAGGCTCAGGGTTGACATACTACAGGTCCATCTTGATCTGTGACGCATTAGAAATTGGCCCCTTGGGTCTTGTCCCAGAAAACACCCTGAGGAAGTCAGTTGCTGAGAGCAACTCCCACATCAGCTGTCCTCTCCCGCTGGTTTTCCTTAAACTCCTCACTGCACTCCCTTCTCTCCAAGGAAGAATAAATCTCACATATAAATAATTGAGTAACTTCAAATTTGTCTTTTCCCCTTTCTTTATCCAATAAGGTATCCTGCAGTGGGCTGCCCATGAAAAATGAATGAAACAGTGTCATGAATTATTAATGCATCCTTAATTACAAGCCACAAAATGAATAAAGACTTGACAGGAAATTGATGGTGTGTTGACTGTAAACATCACAGTTTGAATTGTTATGGACGAGTTTTGAATTGGATCTATTATAGCTGTCCAACTAGTGTCGGCTGGGTGAGGAGTGGGGCAATACCTCAGCGAGGTTTACATCAGGGACATAAATGGTGTCAGACCAACAATATGTTAAGGTGACAGCCACTGTTCACCTGTGTGAAGTTAGCTGCGCGCGTATTGTGTGTCTCAATGTGAGACCGCAGGAAATACATTCTGCATGGAATTAATGAGTAAATTACCAACAGCAAAATGGTCATCAATTAAGAGTCATAATTCTTGTCATTTATCAAGGAAAATGGAGGCCTTTTTGCCTGTGTTATGAACATTTTAGAAGCTAAGTTTTGGGTTTCATTTTAGACTGACCTCAGGGTTCATCAACAGATTCACAGACACAAACTAAAATAATAAAAATCATGCTTTGTGGCGCATACTTATAGGCAGTCATGGAGGACCCTTGTGTCGTAGTTGTGAGGCATAACATAGTTGGACATCAGCATCCTCAGTACAGTTGCAGATGGGGACATTTCCTCTCCTTCTATGACCTTGTTTTCTGTTGCCTCTCAAATGCCATCAGGAAAAAAAATGCCCAAAAACATGCTTTAAAAAATGACCCGGTTAGCTGCATGCTGCACTGAAGCTGCATGTTCCTCCTGTCGGGCAAGTAATTTGCAACTGATCTTAATGTCGTATGTAGGCATGTAGGCAACATTGTCTACCCACAAGTTACACGTGCTGAATGGATTTGAGTAAATCAGACTACAGAAAAATATAGGTATATTTATCCAGCGATTTTTAACTTATTTCAGTTAATCCTTTTAGTTAAATACTGTTATGTGACATAGGTGCATTTGCAGGACGTGAATTCATACAGTCTGATCTTGTCAGATTTCATTAATACATACATGTTGTGACAGTGGCAGTGACGGGCTGGCTTCGGCCCTGGTCTCTGAGAGCCACCAGGTTAACAGTATACTCCTCCCCTGGCCTCAGACCGGTCTGCACAAACGAAGTGATGGTGCTGGGGAGTTGTGCCGTCATCCCTCCATCATTGTCCTGGAAATAAACGACAGTTTAGAAGTGATGAGATAAAATGAGATAAGAACTCGTGTCTGCTGCATGTTGTTTGCATATTTTGAGTAAATGTGAGCAATATGTGGTTTAAGTTCTTTCAGTGTGGATGAAAACCTGGCAGATATGAAACTGTCCTCACCAGACACCAACAAAGATGCAGGCGGATCGCTTCTATGCAGTAGAGTTTCTGTTATGTATGCAGAGGCTTTTTCTTGTGTAAACTTTTGGATGATTTAGCACATTAAATTCCCAAACTGTGGTACTTGGCAAAAATGGAAATGTATGCTACAATGCTACTTCTCAGGCCATATTCTACACAAGCAGCACTTTGTACATTTCCAAAGACCTGTCAGTCATCCATATGGAGCTCCTGCTATTCCCAGCTGTTCTCGGAGAGCCAGCGTTTCACTTGCACTTCCTTCCACTGACAGATGTTACACCTACTGCTTCTCCAAGATCCCCAAAAGCCTGTGCTGTGAAGGCTCGTATTAAAACAGAACATAGAACAGCTTGCTAGTTTCCTGAATCAAAACTGTAATTAGAGATGTAATCCATTTAATCACCCCAACTAAATTACCACGGTGGGCAGTAACACACAACGGTAATGTTCCAATAACAACTGGTGTTCAATCTCAATAATAATACAGTTAAATGAAGGCAGTGCTAAATTACATAAAATGAATCAGGAATGAATCGTAACAATTTATCACACGGCCGTTTCCTGTATCATCTTGCTCATAATTAGTCATCATTCGCTCTGACTACAAGGTCGCACGCTGAGGGAGCGTAACTGAGGAAGGACGAGAGACGTTTTTGGTCCTTGTTGAAATATATATATTTTAAACTATTTTTAATTTTTTAACAAGGACTCTTTGGTGACTCCATTATATAGTTTTTTAATGTTCAAAGAGAACAATATATTATTACACTTGAAATAAGATGAATCAATTATTAACATCTTGATTCTTTTAAATTCAAATTTCTAGAAGTAATATTAATTGATCTTTTAGAACAATATATAATAATACATTTAATTAAAAGGTAAAAAAACCTAAAAACTAACTGGAGATGTACAATACGGGGCACCAATATATCAGGTTTTTACTACTGCACAAAACAGTCTATGTGTGAAAGATTGTTTCTTACAAAGCAGCGCCTCCTCCTACTGCCCTTCATTATGCATTTGCATAAATAGACAATAAGAGGGAATATCAAAGGGTTCTCCAATGCACTCTGAAAACTGCTGACATTCTACAGGATTAATTCTTTATTGTAGAGTAGTTTCAGTAAAGATTGGTGACAGTGAGTTCTGTGGATTACTGATGCTAACGGGAACATTGCTTCTGGAAGGAAAACAAAGAAGGTAAATGACAGGTTTAAATGACAGGTTTAATACTGCAACACATGAAGAAGATCGACATCTAAAAACCTGAAACAAAGACTTGATGTCACTCACTAGTGATATAAGTGTACAGTTTTGTTATTGGGTGACCCTTAAATACATCAATTTTACTTTCTAGAATATATATACTGAATATTCTAATATACCTCCACAGTATTGTTGTCTGGGTCAAATTGGATGTGCCTCTGCAACATTTTGAACCAAAGATGCATTTAGAATGGATAAATATCCTATATGACATTAATAAATAGGTGATGAACAGGTCAATCCTTAAGTAACGCTTCAGAGAGCAGGAAGAATGTACTTTTTAGGCTTTACACTAGTTGTTCACGCAAAAAAAACATCTACAATATAATTTCCTATTTTACCTAAGACCTGAAAACATAACAGCTGTTAAGATTTTTATTAAAACTGAAAAAAGCAATTCATCACATTCTGTATTCACATTCTTACAACCATCAAAAAGCAAAAGAGTCAAATTTGATCCATAACAGCCTCACTGTAACATTTTTAGAAGCTGCACAAAAGTTTACAGTTTTTTAACATTTTCATTTTATTTCATTTTTGACTTTAGGAAAAGTTATCAAATTTCACGCTAAAAAATGTCATTTAGGGTATTTTTATTATTGTCGAATAGGGTCACATTTGACCTGGAAAGGATGTAAATGTTAATCCAATTTCTTTAAGAAAAAAATGCAACTTTTAAGACTCAAATGAACAAGTCTTAGACATGATTCAGTTGTCCACAGAACCTGCCTTGCTCTGTGTCTTTATCTCAGGAGTAAGGCAACGATTCACAGAGAACAATCTGACTAGCGTTAAAGCCACAGGCAACATTTAACATCATTTCAGGTTCAAGTAGACATTACAGATTTTCACAGCATCGTCATGTGCCCTGATCTCTGAGCTTCGACCTTTTGCTTGACTATTTGGCATGAATCATAATGCTGAGGTGTAGCACTTTAGGGAAATTGTTATGCATGGTCATGTGTGCTTGAGTGTGTGTGTTTGTGTGTACGAAACTGCAGCAAAATGTACGACATTAACAAATTATCTGTTTTCAAAGCACCTCCAGGAATGTACTATAACCTATACCATGGTAATTATGGAGCTTGTTTCAGTGATCGACATTTGCTGTTAGTGATGCCTAATCCTAACAGTAACAGCAGTAGTATTGAATAAGTGTGTATTAAATTGTTAGCATGTTTTTTTTTTTTGTAATGTAGCTGTTTTGTAATAGTTTATACAGCAGGTCTTGAAGCTCGCCCTTCCTCTCACACTCCCTCTGCTTCCTCTGGGCAGGGTAGTGAGCCCTTTGTTTGTTCGCATAGGCCAAAGCTTTCATGCCTACTTCCATTACGAGATTGTCAAAATTCACAATCCCCACTGCTGGATTAAATCCACATGGGGCGGGACAGGCAACTCATAATATGATTTCCCTTGTGGCTAAAGCGAGAGAGGGAAAGTAGGGAGGAGAACGAAAGGAAGAGAGAGGTAGCGAGGTAGAGGAGAGAGAAAAGGATGTATGAGGAGTGGGGTGAAGAGTGTAAAGTAAAAGGAGAGGTTAGAGGGAAAGGGTGGAGGGATGGTTGATTGTTATAGGAGCTGAGGAAGATTGGATAGAAAGAAAAAGGAAATGAAGAGTAAGCCAATAAAGGAAAATTACAGAGCCCAACAGTTTTTTTCCCCTTAAAAGAGCTTGAAATAAATATAAAAAAAAAAAGCATCTTAACATCAGATCTGAGGACCTGCACTCTGGACGGACCAAAGGATATCTCCCCCTGAGAACGCCTTTAAGGAGAAAACCAATTACTGTGAGGGACCATGAGATTAGAGTGCCTAGAGTACCTGAGTTTACAGCGGGAATTAGAAAGAAGGTTTTTTTTTTTTTTGCTTTCTGACTTTGAACCTGGCCCTGCTATGGTTTCTTCTCACAGAGGGTTTAATGGCTCATCCACCTAATAGCCAATAAGCTTACGAGACAATCCGCTTGTCTAATTTTGTATGGGCTTCAAGTTGAGCAAACACCACGGAAGCCTAAATCCAGTTCCCTTATTTTTCTTACTGTGTCTAGTTCCTGGCTATTTAATAATCATTTAGATATTAGTATTAGCGAGATTCAAAAACTGTTTTCAGTTCAATCAAGGTTTTTTGTTCTTGCAACATCAGAATTTTAAAAAATTAATACTGCTGTGTTTGTACAGTGTTAAGGGAAACCTGCAGGTCATTTGTGGATGATTCATGAAATGCTAGTCTTTTCTCTATGTGACCTCTGCTATACACATGCAAAGAGTCTGCACTTGTCCTTTAGCGTGCTGTATTGTAGACTTATGTAAGGACTCACAGGAAACACACACCGAGTGCTCACACAGCTTTAGCCTACCTTGGGGATGAAGCTGATCTCCCATCCATCGAAGGAATAGTAGAAGGGTTGCCACTGGACCTCCACTGACGTCTCTGTGATGGATTTGAAGACTAAACCATCTGGATTGGAGAGATCTAGAGAGGCAGCCCGAGACATATTATTGTTCTTCAGTGACCCATACAGCCCATAAATCACTACTCCATCTCATGCCGATGCTCTAATGTTGAACCTTTTTACTGCCTCTGTTTTTATTAATTTTTCTCTTTTTTTAACTAAAGAGGTGTCATTTTTGTTTTTAAAGATGAAACACACGAAAAAGGTTTGCTATTGATCTCTAGGTTGTTGATTTTCTTTCTTTTTTTTTAGCTGAGATGTGAAATTATTTTAAAAACGCAGCTGGTATATACTGCTGATCTTGTATATATACAAGAGCTGCAGTATTAGCTCCTTGGTTTTAAACAAATAGCCCTAGCCCGTATACTGATTTAGCTCATTGCTGGAATTACTTTTTTCAGAGGTTGCTCTGTCGCAACCAAATATCGCATGTCATAATTAAATTCAGTGTAAACACCCAACAAATCATGAAAAGTAGTTGCATCAAGCTTAATTGTCTGAAATTGACTTTATTACTCAAAACTCTGTCATCACTGAAATTAAATTCACTTATCTGTGAAATGGAGGATAAATTTACCAGCCAAGAGAAACATTGCACTAATCATGACAATCAGTATGTAACCACTCATCAGCACATTACTTATTTTCCCAGGGGCTCGGCAGACACTTACACGTAAGACGACCATGGGAAACTACTGATAACATGGTTTAACATAATGCCACGTTGAAGACCTCACCCCACGTTGAACGCCTACCAGAAAATACACCTTACAAAAGTAGTCAAGTGCACATCGTGTGAGTGTGAGTGACACCGAAGCCGGTATTAGAGGGCGAAATCACAACCAGCTGACACAAAAGGAGCAGGTGGTGTTCTCCCTCTATTGACACCGAGGAACATCACAGGGAGGATTTCACACACAAACAAAAAAGTGAGAGGCAGGTTGTGAGTGCATCTGCTTGAATGAATGCGTGCATGCATGTAGGGCTGAGTGATATGACCAAAATCTTATATCCTCATGTAGGGAATCTCATATCCAGATGAAGCCACATATCACGATGCAGCACATCTTCTGTAAATTCAATGAATAAATAGTTCATATAAAATGTTCACATGGAAAGGCATACTGTATGTCTGATTGTATTATGTATTATACCCTCAACAAATAAAACAACAAATAAAACTCATATTTGATTGTTTTTTTTCCTGTAATTTAGAACCTTTTCGAATAAACAGGTAACAAAACATGAATGTATGTATAATTCTTAAAAAGGCAGATAGAAAACAACTTAAATATAGGACTTAGATGTAAATATGGTAAGAAACATCAAAACCAAATATATATATATAACATGTGAAAAACAGGCCTTGTTATATACTGGCATATGAAATACCAAAGGGAGTTTAAACTACAGCATCAAAAACGAGGCTCAAAATGTTAATAGAAAATATAACAAATAAACAAAACTCTGTCTGCACTCGTGTCGTGTGACACAATGCCAAGCGTTGACCAAATGATGAAAAATATTGCTGTGAAGTGTGTGATTTGCGAAACAATGTAATAAACAATATGTATTTTTCCGCCGTCACATTGCACAGCCCTACATGTATCAATGTATGGTCTGTACTGACAGTGAACTGGGGTCTTAAATTAAACTTCCCATGGGAGACGTCCACCTGTCTAAACAACACAAAGGAGTGCACTTACAGGTCGAAACGGTAATGCTGGCAGGGACGCTGATACTGCTGTTGATGACCGCGAACACGTTGATGTTGTATTCCATGCCTGCTTCCAGGCCTGAGATGGTGATGGTGGTGGTGTTTCCTGGGATCCTTATCTCTAGCTGTACACCTTCTCAAGAAGAAAATGGTAAAAAAAAAAAAAAGACACACAGATACAGAAGCACTTAAAATAAAGCTTTTAATGTTTTTGTGTATAAGTGTACATGTATGGTATATTTTCTTATGAGCTTATGAGCATAAGGACAGCATATGTCTATACTCACCACCGGGGCTGCTTGGTGTGTAAGTCACCAAGAAATCTGTCAGCACAACCGACCCCTCCCACTCCAGGTCAATTGTTCGATCCGTCACCCCTCGTACCCTCAGGTTCATAGCAGGTGCCACTGTAAAGAAATGTGTTTTTATGCATATTTAATTTTATTTGTTCTTCTGAATGTGCAATATTTACTTGCAAAGTCCACTTTTTAGCATTTGCCATGTGCATTGCAACAATGTATAGGATCTTTTCTGATTTCTGTTTTAATTAAAATGTCATTCCCAGGTCCATATTCTGTACATGTGCACTTATAGCAAAAGCTGAATTTTGAATTTTACATATATTAAAGGGAAACGAGGCTCCAGACTGCTTGTTGAGGATGTCTCTGACTTGAGCAGACTATACTGCGTATGTGCATTGCAGTATCTAAAAGAAGCTGGTGCTTATAGCAACAAGAGACCGAGTGTTAATGCAAGAGGGAGAATCACTGCCATTCATTCAGACTGAAGTGGAGATCGTCAAGCTATAAACCTGAGAGGTGGTGTTGAATGCGAATGAAGAGGCATAAACAAGAGTGTTTATAGCTCCTTCTGCTAAACAAAATGAGGAGGAGGAGGAGAGACAAGTGAAGGACATGAAGGAGAGAAGACCAGACAGAAGGTACTGTGTACTTTAAGATGGAAAAATGACCAAATGGTTCAGAAATAGACACGGGTCAGGGGAGACATTAAATAACTAAGACAGACAAACATACAAAGAATAGGGGAATACACAAGACAAAAAAGAGGTGACACAGACGGAAAGAGGAGTGAAGGAGTCTGATGATAAAAAAAAAAACCTCTCACTTCTTAATCATCTCTATATCCTGCAATACAGGACTCTACGGCACAGCACAAGTCCTCCTCAGGGAACCCTTGGACACTTTTAGTAGCCTTTTCAGCTACTTCCATGCACACTCGACAGATGGGTGCATACAGTAGACTGCTCAAACTAAAAGACTGAACCTTCACTGGGGACACTTCTCTCGTCAATTAGACTCTGCTTTATCAAGAACGTGAAAAATAACAAATCAAAAGGTGGAGTAATAATCCATGGGATGGGGAAAGAGTGACTGAATGAGGTCATGGAGGAAGGTGAACAGACAAGCTGCATGAACATTAACTCCCAGAGAACATGAAGGGCAGACTCTGAAGTGAGCGCTTAAGAAAAGGTCGCTCTGAAGAGTGAGTACACAATGTTACTGGTGAAATCTAATTTAATCTAATCTCAGGCTTCAGCAAAGACGGAGATGCACCAAGTGTCACGCTTCACAGCAAAATGCAAATGCATTGTTTACTCTTATGAAATTGTCAAAGGAGAGGTGCGATCCGACATTCAATCATCATTCCTCCGTAACAGAAGCAGAGGAGAATCTTTCACTCAGCAGTAGTTTCCAGTGCATTATATCTATAAATCAGAATTACTGCCTCACTGTTTTATGCCTCCACCAACCAGTCCAGTTGTAGTTTACATCCATGTCTGTCCAGACTCATATAATATTTAGACTTTAATAAGGAAGGAATTTAATAAAATGTATTAAATCTATTGAAATGGAAGTTATCACAAACTGAGTAGTTTTCAGTGAAAAACATGCTATCCTTAGTAAGAGTACAGAGATGGATGGCTTTGAATAGTGGCCAGGAAAGTGTCATCATGTCATCACTTTATCCTGTAACACATTTGTGTGACATTTAGTCATAATTAGCATATGAATTCTTGAGTTAAGGCCAAAAACATGTTGTGTGCTGTCACAGTCACCTTGATCTTTGACCACCAAATGCTAATCAGCTCATCCTTAAGTCCAAGGGAAGGTTCGTGCCAAATTTGAAGAAATTCTGTAAGTCAATGCTGTGATATCACATTCGGGAGAAGCGTACGGATCGACAGACGAGCTGAAAACATAATGCCTCCAGCCATGGCTGTCACTGGCACTGAGGCATAAAAATGCTGATTATCTAGATAAATGAGACATTACATAGTAGACTGGTGCTACTTACAAATGTGTGGTCTGACACATGTATCCTTCCCAAGTTTTTTTTTTTTTTTTTCCTTGCTTAAAGGGCAACTTTGTCAAGGTTATTCAAGAATCTCTCCTGGAGTCCTTAAGTCTCATTAGATCTAATCAGTATGCTATCATATGAAGATACAGCAGTGCCTCCTGAACTAAAACCTTGGTGGTAAAACTCCAGCTGATAACTGAGGTCAGTGTCTCATCAGAGGACTAACTTCCTTTCAAGGTATTTTGTTTAATGTGATTCCTCTTAATACGAGTTAACTGACTGAACTGTGAAATGTCACATTTTAGAGACTATGTATAATTGTAAACCTACGTGTATTCGATATGCTGAGTGCTGAATGATTTGAAGATGTTCACTGTCGAATCGGGGTCGAACACTGACACCACTGCTCTTGAACTGAATCCTACCATCGCTTGAGGAAAGTCCCACTGTAAGGCATTTTGCACTTGGTTTGTGTAGGTCACTTAAACCAGTTACAAGCCAGCCAGCAGCCTGTAACATGATATGATAAGGGTATGGTTATGATGTGTGGTGATCCTACACTTAATGCCAAAATGTTCCATAAAGGTGGACCATGAAAGACTTTTATGTGGCTCCAAAATTCACACTGTCAGAGATGCTTTGAGATACAGCAAAAAGGAGAATCCATTTCTATTCAGTGCAATACAATGGCTTTAAATACTGAAGGACTTTTGTCACATTCTACAACACGAAACCACAGTAACATCATTGGTCGTCAAGCTGCGGAGGCAGAGCATATAAACTGTGTTCTCTGCCTGCATGGCTGTCAGCTTGTGTTCAGGTGTTTTTTTATTCAAAATGAATGCACAATTATGTGATAGGGAAAGCTGTCACATGTCTGCCAAAGCCTACTCACATCATACCTAATAGTATTGCTGCTGCGCGTAAGTAACAACCAGAAAAACTGTGGTTCATTCCAAATCGTGTAATCTTTCAATGATATCCTAATATGCAATACAGCATTAAAACGGAATAAAACAAACACGGATAAAGGACGTTATTAAAGTTTTTAGCGGTTTTGATATACAAAAAAGTTACACAGAAATGCACCACCATACTGAAAGCCACAGATAAGTGAGAAATGTAAATGTCAGTTGTCACAAGCATCGCACTCAGAGGATGTCAACAATGTGAAAATGTCACCACTAGTTTTCCACTGTGGCATCATGGCTCATCGAAATCATCGTGGGATACCTTTGCTGTCAAGATTAAATGCCACTCTTCAACACAAGTGGATCTCTGCTTGGTGGGTGCATGTATTATATTTTTGTAAAGATATACAGTATTTTACCCCTTCCCTAAAACATCCAATTTAAATTCAACAGCCTCCATTATTTTCTTAGTGAAAGAATATAGGTTAGTATAATTGAAGGAAAAATACATCCAGCGTTCTTCAGCTTTTGATAACGTGAAACACTTAGGCCTGTCACCCTACAGGTCTCTGGTAATTGAACTGCTTCATTTTGAATTCAGCAAACTATCCTCTACAAGCGTTGGCTATTTTAGCCTCTAATTGCATAGAAAGAAGCAATTCAAACTCCCTCACTATGTATATGTGAGGGCAGCGAGAAGAGCTCAGGCTTTGTAATATGATTTGCTGTCCCTGACTTTGTATCAATCACTCTTCTTTCTGTCCTTCACTTTCACGTTGCTGACAGCTGCCCCAAATGGCAGAGGAGCATCTGATATTTTGGCTTTGAACAAACGGTGCCGCGGCACACAAACTGTCTCAGCTGCTGCTAATCTGACAGTTCTCTCCCCAGATGAATGCGACTTTTGACAAATGAATGCTGTTACACCTTCTGCTGTCCAGCAAGTCACGTGACCCACAAACTGCATTAGAAGCACAGAGGGGGTTTGTTTTTCAAGGCTGCACGTGGACTATAAATGATGGGGTTGAAGCCATTTTCTGACATTTATGGACAAAACAGTTCATTGAAATAATAAAATAATAGAAAAAGATTAATTAATAATGAAAATCATCATTATTCTGCCCCAAACACGGTGATTCAAAAACACCCTGAGCTCTGAGAAAGTGTAAAGGACATTTTTTTCTGGTGCTTTATATACACTAACTGCAAAAAAGTAATGATTAGAATAATTTTGTAATTACAGTTGTGATTGTTTTTTTGATGTGTGCTTAAATGATAAGTATCTACACAAGGAAAACACAGCAGGATCCCAAAAAGACAGATTTTTCCAGCAAAAATACCCTTAAAGGGAAAATGTCTTAGTGTTTGTTGGTGTTATTTATCAACTGCCACAATTCGGTCGTTTTTTATCTACTCCCACACCTTAAGAAAACCAAATAAAGAAACACAAAGACACTTGTTTTCTGAGGATTCTCACCAGACTGCATTGTGAAGCATGTATTCAATCTGTGCACCCACATAAAACTTAGCAATGGTGCCAATAATTCATGAAACAAAAATGTGCTCACATTACAGAAAATCTATCTTGGCAGTAGAGGAAATACATCTAATGCTGTGGCTCTAGTCTTCCTGAAATCTGTTTGGGTTAAATTTCTGCTGTGATTCACTTGAATTTGGTCACACTGACAGAACATGGTAAGGGAGGACTATTTACCTACTAAATGCTTTGCTTTAAGTCCAGAAATCAAATTTTATGCGTTTGATGTGTTTTTATATATGTTTTTCGCGACATATCACCTATCCTCCAGTATCTGGCCCATCCGTGAAAAAAAAATCATTTTGCAGGTAACGTAATGGGACTTTAGAGTATCTCAGCTCAAAGATGACTCATCCTGCAATCGGTGGCTTACACAAATTTTGTGTCCAATAAAACATTTTCTCAAATGTTTACGTCCCCTGCAGAGGACCTATGAGCTAGCTCGTACTTATGGGTAATCACTGGGTTGTTATGGGTTGTTGCTCCACAGGTGACGTTGACCAATCAGAGAACACTGTGCTTTTCAGGAGGGGCACGTCCTCCCTAGATTCTAGCTTTTAGAAACATGAAAATATGCCAAACAAAATACTACTTCACTTGCCTTTTCAGTGGGATTTGATCCACAAATCTGTTATTGTACTTGTCAGAGAATCAAAATGATGTGAAAAGGCTGATGAAAAAAGTTGTAGCCTACCAGAGTTGCAGTCATCCCCTGCAAAGCCGTCCTGGCAGACACAGAATCCCTCTTTGCAGACTCCCTTCTTGCTGCAGTTGTTCGCACAGTAAACCAGCGAGCAGTCCTCTCCCACGTACCCGGGCCGACACTGGCATGTCCCGTTGATACACAGCCCCTGATCCGAGCAGTCATTGAGACACCTCCCGACCATGCAGTCTTCACCAGTAAAGGACTCTTCGCACACACACTCGCCATCGATACACAACCCGCGGCCTGAGCAGTCCGAAGGGCACCTGGGCTCTGAACAGTTGTCCCCTCCAAAGTCACGGTCGCACACACACTCCCCTTCCACGCACACTCCCTGGCCGGAGCAGTCATCCGGGCAGCGAGGTTCAGAGCAGTTTTTGCCAGTCCAGCCTTCCTCACAGATGCAGCCACATAGATCAAAGCTGAAGCTGCCATGTCCACTGCAGCCTGGGACAAAGTCCAAACGACCTGGAAAAAGTTTTATAACACACTTTATATAATGTGACAAAATAAAGCTTGATTTAAACGATGGAGACCTCCTTACTTTAATTACCACCGATAAAACAATCTCATAAATGTCCTTTTGAGATAAACAGCTTGCCTAAATAAATTACATCTAATTTAAATATTGAAACCTTTCAGATGTCCAGTCCACTTTATACTAATTTGTCTCTACATTGCTGGCTGGCACAAACAGTAGTCCGGACATGAATGAAATGCTGAACTCTTGTCTCATTTTGTGCCTTACATAGTTGTCAGCCAGCCATTTCATCCTCATTCTGATTCAGATCATGACTGCTGAAGATAATCATATTCACACCGTAGAGACGGTACATATTCAGGAAATATTTGAATGGTTTGATGGTGTCAGTGGAGTAAATCTTTTAACCATAATATACCCTATAACTGTATCCATTGCAGTCTTCTCATATTATAATGTCAGCATCTCCTGAACAGTGAGCAATTTTTTTACCGATAGCAAAGGTTTTAGATCAAAATTATGTGGCAGAAAAAATCAACCTCCTACATCAAAAATCTGCTGCTATGTTTCTCCTCTGCACTAATTCAAAAAATAAGATATAACCAGTTCTTTCTACCGTACATGTCTTACCTACTGAGCTCTTTTTAAAGCTTTTACCACATTAGCCTGCTTTAAATGTGTTTTTTTTATTGCACCTGATTTTTTATCTTCCTATTAAAGCAGCTAATAGCAGTATGTATCCAAAGCAGCCATCCACAATACCATCACTTTGTTGTTTACTGTTACACAGTACTCACCCATGGCTGGGCTCTCCCCACAGCAACCGGATCCACACTGAGCTCTGAGCAGGGAAACTTCTCTCTCAAGCATCTCCACCCTGGTGGCAAGCTGCTGGATTGTGATTGTTGTTGGACAACCACATGCTGCTTTTGGGATGTTGATACGATGAGTGAATGTCACCTGAACAGAGAGGAAAGTTTATCATTGGAGAGCTTAAATTCACAATTCTAAGCACATTTCCCACCCAACAATCTCTCTTTCACTTATCAAATCTGTAGATCCACAAACTTAAGTGGCAGAGGGAGAGGGTTGAGGCTTTCAGAGAACCTTTCAGGCTTTCAGGATGTTCCAAATGTTTTGGTCATTGAATTTTCTTTTTAGAGATGGGTATTACAAAAAATGAGAGGCTGTTTGATTTTCATTTTAAGATACAAAAATCAAAATTGAAAAACAGATAAAAGATCTGAAATTCAAAAAGTGTTTTTTTTTTTTAAGTGGTATTTTTCTATTTCATAGGAAAAAATAAATAAAATCACTAGAAAACAGAAAAAAGGAAAAAGAAAAAAAATTTCTGAGAGCAGATGTAATTATTTATAAGGAGAGAGTGCCAGTACCCGTTTCTGAAAAGAAAATCCAATGACAAAAACAGAAACGAGACTGAGGATTGCAGCCAATTTATATTTGTTGTTTTTTTCAGTGAAACCTCAGCAGTTACTCTTTTTTTTGTATAATACTTAAATTCAAGCTCTCCACAGCTTCACTTACAATTTAACACAAACAGTATCTTACTGAAAACCCTACCTGACTGTCACTATCCAGTGTCTGCTCAGTGTATTCTGTTGGACCTGTTGGGTCCATTGGACCCTCCATGGAAGGTCTGGACCCCAGCTCCGCACGAGAACCTTTAAAATGACAAAAATATATCTGAAAAAAAGCCTTTAACTACAGAATATTACAAAGCATGCCTTCAGGGCAGCGGATCAAACACCTCCATTCATTTGCTGAGAGGCCTCACCGTCACCCGGAGCTGGTGGTGCAGAGGCGTCGAGGTCCACAGAGCACAGAGACTCCAAGGGCACATTGATGTTGTAGACATGGTTAAAGACCACAGGTTGCTCCCGCAGGGTCTGGTTGGCTGAGGAAGACGAGAGGGGCTGATCTTCCTCTGGGGTCTGTCTCCTCACTCTGGTGGTCCGAACCAGCTTGCTGTCTCCTGATGGAGCAGCATGAGCGGTACCCTGAAGAGAGAGACAACATGAAACATGAGTGGACTGCACTCAGGGGTTTCCGCATATTTGTGTCCTTTTCTGTGTCTTATATTTAGGGTATGATATGACAAGTAAAGAAAGAACCCTGTGAGACACAAAACAAGAAGACTCTAATATACTAACTTTACTGACCACAACACTGACAAATGTTCACAATAAAAACTAGGACACTAAAAAACAGTTGTGATGAACAAAATAAAATAAATCAAGAAAAAATGAAAGCACAGAGTCCCATCAGCAACAGTAGTCCAAACAACTCCCACTCTACTTAATGAGGTCATCCACTGTACGTCTTTTGACGGTAATTACATTCCATGCATTTTAAAGCACAGACTATATACAAAAAGTGACCGTAGGCATCACCCATTTACTTCTGGACTATCGTTTTGAGGCCTTGAGTTTGTGTTTTGGCTGTTGCTATCTTGGCTTTTAGGAGCTAGAAGTGACCGTATTTAGACATGAGGGTGGATGATAGGTGAACTAACGCTAACTTATTGACATGGTAAAATGGAAAACTTCATCAAACATTTTCGTAACAAAGCCATTAGACAGTCTTGTTATTGTAACTTATTAACCAAAAATATAGTTGAGCTGTTTGTCAGGAGAAAAAAATACAATTTCCTCAATGAACAGGAGCTCTGAAAGCTGTCAATCAAGCTATCAATCAAAGCCTGACACGGCAGACGCAAAAGCCTTCTATTAGCCCTGAAATCTTATTAATGGAGAAATACTTCACAAAAGGACCACCAGGACACTTGGTAGAGCAAATGAGACCAGATGACTCCTGTAAAAAATCTATTGAGTATTTCTAGGCAGAAGTTCAATGAAAGTCTAAGGGAGTTAGGTTTTTTTGAAGCCAGCATCTACTGGACATGGGTTACACTTTAAGACACTTCTGCGTTCACTTCATGGGGTTGTTGCCCCTTGATCTAAACACAAGCTTTGAAGATTTATTGAAATATTTCAGTGAAAAAGGATAGTACAGAGTCAGTCTACGTTTTCAACATGGTTCAAACACTTTGTGCTTGTTCCATACTAACCGAAAGGTCTACATCCTACTATAACCGCACAAATAAATATGAAAAATAAATATTAAAGAGATAGAGAAGATACTTAGCGTTTTGTACTGAACCTGGCCAGGATAAAACCTGGGTGGATTTGTGCCCAGAATGATTAACATTACTTCCAAATATAGCAGATTGCAAAAGTACCATAATGAATATTAACAAAGCCCTGGGCAGCTCTCCTCAGTGCAAAATGGACACATCTTTTTCATTTGAATGAATTTTACCTGTAGAGCAAGAAACAGAGCCAAAGCCAGGATCCAGCCTGTTGTGGGCACGGTGGCCCTGTGATGGTGCTGTGCCAGTGGCATTCTGGGAATTAGCCTCGCACTCCTGTCCTCTAACACCTGTGAAGTACACAAGAATATGTATTTTTTAACATACATGAGGGGCTGTTAATGTGCCAACAAGAAATCCTAGGAATGTGCCTAACTGTCTTGTGTTTTTGTAATTCCATGTCCTCTGAAATAGTACATAAAAGACTTTGATGTGATTTAAAATAATTGACTTTGGAGGGGAAAAAAAGCTCTTCCAGGGATTATGAACCAGGCTAAGCACTTTTGAATGTATTTCAATGTGCATTACTAAATATTTGATCTCTTCACATGGGAGGAATATAGAAATATTGCTCATGGAGAGAGTTGATAGATGGATTTCAGTAGAGACATGGTCTGAGTGATGCTGCTGTAATCCCCTCTCCACTGAGCGGGACAAGAGAACAGGGACATGCTGGAATAAAAGCCGCAAAGAGGAGAAACCGATGTGGACACTTCAAACAGACTGTCACAGAAAAGACAGTGCAGAGCTGACATCAGCTTTTAAGGTGGGTATTTAATTTGCTATGAGCTGAATAATAAATCTTACACAGTAAAGATATTTTATCACGGTGATTATGTGACAGTGAAAAGCGATTATACCAGTGTTACTATTTGTGCTTTCACACAAGCTTGGCACTAATTTCCACAATTCTTCTGAGTTTTAGCATGTTTATGCCAAATGTATTTGTGGGAAAGAGACGGTTCAGGAGGAGTTAAAAAAAAATCTCACACATGAGCCAGTGTGGTTTGTATTCAACAGCCTCTTTTATCACAACAGTGCATCTCATGTTGGTGAAGCAGGCTATTGGTCTCAGCTGGCGCCCTTTATGAGAGCCAGATGGAAACCTTCCCATCACACCTAACTAGCTGCAACTTCTTTTTTGTTGTTTTGATCATTTAGAGAGGAAATGTTGAAACATCAGTGTATTTGCACATAAATGAGAAACGGAGAGAGGGTGTGAATGAGCCATGTGTCCTTTTAAGTTTGTCTCTTTCAGGAAAAATAAAATGTTTTTGATATTGATGCATACTCAATATCCCAGACTTCCCACTCTAAACTGAAGATTCCTCACACGTTTACAAATTTTAAAGTCTTTAGTGCCAACCTGAGCATATACCTTATTTTCAGAGACGCATCGATCAAACAGCCGGCGACCAAAAACATTCGATTTTCAGCTTGATCGGCCATGACCAGCGGCTGGTGTTGGTGAAATTTACACGCATGAATCGCACTGTGGTTCCTGTCACTAAACAGCAGCACAGTAACGTCACAGCCCAACACACAAACTACACCATGAGTGAAGAAGACAATAAATGATTAGGGGTGACTTGGCAAGTGAAATGAACTTCACACATCTCTGCAGTAGCGGTACCAGGCATGAGTAATCACTCATCTGCTACTGTTATCCTGTTGATGTAGCAGTAACATGTTACATAACATGGGATATGCAGCAATTCATTTTCCTTTGGCTTTTATTTAAAAAGCACTGTCCAGCATGTCCAGCACATGGAGCACGTTATTTTGACATTTGTTTGTGTGAAAGTGAAAGAAGGTGAATGTAAAATGTAATAATTATTAAATAACGATTGTTCCATTATGAACATACAATTGAATTTCCCGTTCAAGGAAAGTTACACAAATGCTTGTGTATGCTGTCAATTATAGTTGTCGGAAATTTGGAATTTGGAGGTCAGACTTTTCAAGAATGAGAAATCAGAATCTGCCAAGAAAATCGAATTTGGTGCAGCTCTACTTATATTACATTAATGGATGTGAACGTGTGTGCAGGTTTTTGCCTTTGTGTGCCTGTGTGTGGTGGGGGGAATCACTCATATAAAACATGTTGGGACACACAATATATCACAAAAGACCCATAGGGGAGAGACAGCCAGTGATATGTTACAATGTACAGCATGCCTGGCTTCAGACACTGCCGCTAATGCTTTTAAAAATGACTTTGGCCTTGCTGGAAAAGACTCCCAGCCAATCCCGCCCTCTCTACACTGAGGAGATGGAAAATGTTCTACTTTGAAACCTTCCCTGGAGCATGCAGCTGCAGTCTGACACGACACGAGCCGTTTAACTGGTGAATTCGCCAAACAAATGAGAAGTACGCAGACTGGAACGCAACTGGAACAGTCCTCTTCACAGCTATTAGCTAAAGCAGTGTCCCTCTGGCTACTTTCACTAGATGGCTCAGAGGTATGCTTAAAAGACATGATGATGATAAATGGGAATATGCTGATCTTTCACTCACTTCTCATAACAAGCATGAAAGATTTACACTTAAAGTTGACTGATTCTTACTTTGTGTGGCTGGTATCCATAATCAGAAGATACAAAATGACAATATCAGCCAATATTTTGTTTTGAGAAAAGGACAGTTCTTTAAAAATGATGACCAAGATACGTAAAGAGGAGCTGATTTTGCAGTTAAAATGTACATTTGAGTGCGCACTCAAACTACACATTTTATATTTCTAAATCACCTTAAAGTAATCTTACTGCAAGGTTTATTCAGTAACACAATCTTCCTGCACAGATGGAGTTTGCTCAATCACTGCATTTTTTCATAACAGTGTAAGGGCTCCTCATCAATTTAATAATTTAAGGTTGAGATTGAAAATTCAAACTTGACCTTAAAAATACTAAGCACTTGCTCTGAAAAATGTAAATTTGAACAATTGTGTGACGACCGCACAAACACAACCTGCAGAGGAGTGTCATTTAGAACTAAACAGTTGCTAAATAGACCTTGTGACCATTTCCTGTAGTTAGAAATGTTTCAGTTATTATTATTATGTTCATTATTATGTTGTGTTATTATGTTGAAACAATTTCTTCTTTATTTCTTCCTTCTGTGATACAAACCATAGGCATAAAAAGATGTATCATGGCAAAATGTGTCACGTAGCCTTCTTTCTTCACCATAGAAAAAAGAGATAAAGGTTTCATGTATGCATGCAAGTATCTTGCTTCAGGGCATACCACTTTTAAATGTCGACCAAATATAGAAACATGCATTATTGCAACCCTATAGTTTTACACTAGCATGGTTAAAAGTTTGAAAGAGGTTCAAAGTCACAAGATTTAGCTTTAGTCATTGGGTCATGGTGCAGGATGATGCCCACAAGCATTTCCACGCACAGCGAGTGGAAGTTTTTCATGGAGGCTCAATTAAGGATAGACCCAGTCATTCAGAGTGAAGAGAATCAGCATGCTCCTGGCGCTAAAAACTGACTTAATTTAGTCACTTTTTTTCCAGCACAGAGAACACACTTACATGTGCACATCAGTTTGCAAAAAATGAAGTGCACTGACACATACGGCTTCAAATCTACAGGACACTGGTATTACACAAAAAGATAAACGCACAAATGTGCCCAAGAAAATGCACAGCGGTACATGTACACAAGCACTAAAACACAGTGTGACATGCCTAGTTTTTCTAGCCTTTGATTTCCATACCGGTCCATCTGCCTTGATGCTAATTAAATCTGTCAACGTGCAGCCTCTCAATCTAGACATTATTTGCGAGTGCACTTACACATTATTTTGTGTAAGTGCAAAAAAAGCATAATGGTATAAAAGTAATTTAGCTGCATGAGACAAAGCCGGCATGTGTTTGCATGTGTTCACATCTTCTATATACTCACAGCATTACATTTTGTGGAGGAAAACATACATTTAATAAACCTGGCTCTAAGGCTCTGAAACTATGCTGTCACTTCATGTATTACCTGGTGATTTTCTTGAGAGAAATTAGATGAGTTCACTCCCTGCAAGGCTGAAATGGAACTGCCGGTTCCAATTATAATAAAAACTATCAGCACACTTTATGGAATGTCACAAAGGAAATGGTAAATTATTCAGCTTATAATACAAAGGAGGCCACTGTGCAAAATACCCCATCTGTAAAATGAATCACAAAACGTAGGACGCCTAAAAGTTTGATGTAAAAAAAAAAAAAAAAAAATACTTTGATCTTGTATTTTTAACTTTCTCGTCTTAGATTACATTACTCTCAGCTTTTTTTTCTTTTTTTTTGTCCTAAATATCATTCTCTTTCATCCACAGGCAGGCGAGTCGATACGAAAAGTGAATTTAAAAATGCACAGTATAATTACACTGAGATACCAATCTGATCTTTGTCAGGTGGCCGCTTCAAAAGGAGTCCTTTTATCACATGCAGAAGATACAGATACGGGGTTGGATATTGGAAAGGCAAGGACTAAATGAAATAAATAAATAACAATATAACACAAAGTAAATTTAAAGTAAAGCAAGCACAAAAGACAAAAGCAACACTATGATGTAAAAACTTCTTTGGTGTACTATCTGCACACGGCATGTAGGATGATGCTCAGATAAGGTGGATGCATTTTCATGTACATATCCCTTGTATTGTAACGCATGGTACAGTGTGTTCTGTAGTACACATTCACAGAACATACAGAGCATCTTTTTGTGGCGCATCAGTGACACAATTTCTTAGCTGGTCCTGTTTTGGCACTCTGGTAATTCAACATGAACTTTTAAAGCACTGAAATTTAGGATGGTTGTTGGGAGCAATCAGGTCATCCAATTCAAATTTCCCTTTAGGGATTACTGGGATTTGTGGCTGTACGCACCAGGTCAAAAGCTCACACTGAAAAGGGTTTTATGCTGCTCTGTGGCTTTATCAGGCACTGCTGGTGTTTCTAAACAGACTCAGGAGTCAAAAGCTTACTAACCTGTTTTGTTGATTATATTTTGGCCTATCCGACCTTGATATCCACCCTGTAAACTCTTTATCAGGTAAACCTTCCCAGTAGAATTAGGGCCTCCAGAAAAGACAACTTCATCAAGGCATGGATTTACCAAGGTGATGGGGATGCTCATAAAAGTTTTGTGGGGTTTTGTTTCACGCATTTATGTCTCCTCCACCTTCTCAGCGCTGTGCAGATGATGCCTGTCGCTGTCATGTTTCTTGAATTATCTAATGATGACTCACTGAGCTCCTACCTCCTTCCTTGGGTCTGTCCTTTTGTCTGCCAAAATTTATCGCTGTAAATTTTATACACTGTACTGTGTAACCTTCCCCGTGTGACAACAATAGTAGCATTGCTTGTTTATAACGTCTTGACCTTGTCTGTATTCTTGATATACTATATACTGCTGGAGCTTTTATTGAATGTTTAGGGGAACTGGAATTTTGAATAAACAAATAGGTTTATTTAATAAAAAAGCTCCCAGCTATTGGTCTCTCAAACTGGAAAGAATTATTTTTTGGGGGTTTTCTTTTCAATTTGAACTCTATTGTGACCATGTTATAGTAACTATATTATACTGGAAGGTCTAGAGGCTATGGAGGGTATAACATTACCTCACCTAATGATCACTGTTTGCAAAGTGTAACTTTACTAACAATCTAAGTCTAACTCCACCCACTGCAAATCATGCAGTGGGTCAAGTGTTACAAGTGCAACAAAGCTGGAAGGCGACGAGGAGGCGAGGAGGGGCTGAATGTGTGTGTGTGACAGGAGTAGTTCAGGGACATCTCCAAGACAGAACCACAAGACATCTATGCAGAGGCATATGAGGGTCTGAAAGTTAGTTTGGATTTTGTATTGATTTACCACCTAAAAAAAAGGCCCACCTAAAGAAATCAATTTCACTTTAAAGCTGCTGGACCCGAAATCAGGGAGAAAAACACCAGATTTGAAAATACACTCCTTCCTTCTGCAGCTCCCTGACATCGTTTCATACTGTTATGGAAAAGTGAAGCCACTTTTCCAAGCTTCGACGTTGAGACGTGGAGCAGAGCAGTAGAATCTCGTCCGAGTCGTGTCTGACTGAATTTGATGAGCGATCGGTAATTACAGCTCATCGTCACATATTAAACCCCCCTGAAACCTGATTGGCCAAAATCTGCGTCATGAGGCAGATTTTCTAAAGCCTGAAAACACAGGCAAAGACTAGACGCTGGACTCAAATCCCTTTTTTCCTGTTTTTTTTTAATAGAGCAGTATAACTGATGTGGAGGTTTGACAGACTTGCACTGAAGGACAGGTGGCCACACACCTGTGATTACAGGGCATTAATATTGATGATGTAGAGTAACTCCAAATGCCTGCCTGAAGTTGAGCCATTTTCACTTTTAAAATGCTGATTTTCATAGATTTGACATTTTAAAATGCGTATTTTCACCAGAATTGATGTCTTTCACCAAAATATAATAATTATTATTATATTATAATTCTCATACAAGTCATATAATTCAGTTGATAGCTCAAAAAAACATGTTTTAGAATTTAGTATCACTTTAAAATATATCATGGCTAAAAATACTGTGGGTGAGATATATGAGCAGTTTGGTTCTGGAGAGTGAAAAGGGCAACAGAATAATACAGTGTGGTACGGTACAGTGGTTCTGAAGTTTTCACGGGAGGTGTGACGAGTTCCCCCTTTTATGACTCCTTCGTCTGAAGCAACAAAAAGATGACAGGTTGTTATTACCACAACAGTTTAACAGCTATTGTAAGTGCTACTCCCTCCTTTATCTATAATGACTCGTTCACCATGGATGAGTGAAAGGAGCTATGGCTTGTGGGAGTGTATTATGCTGCAGCTCTTCAGTGAAGATGAGTGGATGGCAAAATTGACAATGGGTCATGACGTTTTTGGTTCCTGTGGGCGGTCTCACAAAACAGGCTGCGAGGACTAAATCCACATGTGGAAGAGGAACTTCAGAGGTCCTGCATCAATATAGGATTTTCATTACCTCAATAAGTTATCTGCACTCAGGCTACATCTTAATCCAGTGATTAAATTACTTAGGAAACCAGGCTGGAAGTTAAAATGAATGAGTCGCGCATATTAAGAATTAAAACATGAGCGAAAGTCGAAATAAAGAAAACAAAGAGGAGAGCATCTGCAGAAATATGTAGCATTTCTACACAGGCAAAAAAAAAAAAAAGAAAAAACGCAATTAAAGAAAGGACTAAGAGCAAAATGATTACAGGGATTTAATAATGAACAAAAACACAAATGACAGGAGGGTTCAAGAGACACAAAAGAGAAAGGCACTGAAGAAAAAGAGCAAACAGCTACACAAGCTTCTCTCATCCAACCAGCTGCATCATAAAACGCGAAGCAGCAGCCGAATGCCTCTCTTCCCACGCACTGCTCATGATCACAGTCTCTCTCTGAAGAAATATGTGTGTAGGTGTGTGTATCAGTGTGTTTTAGGAGTTTGGGACCCACAGGAGATTAACATCCCAGTTGGATTTTGGGAGGGATTGCACTGGAAAGCTTCATTAACTCTCGCTGTGTGCATGTGCGCGTCACTCTTCTCTCTATGGCCACAGGGCTTTTTAGACTGCTGCTCCCCAACTAAGTGCCCCTTGTCTGCCCTGTAGACATATGTCTCAATCTGTGTGGTCTGTCTGCTCTCTGTGGCCCTCGGGGGCTCGGTGAGAACCGATAAGTCAGCCTTTGGAGCGGCTCGCTCTTCAAGAGGAGGACGGTGGAAACGTTTATGAAGTAACTGCCTGCTAGTCCAGCTGCGATGGTAATCTCCAGCGCTTCCCCAGCTACTGAGAGACACTGTGATCATGAGCAGTCAGTGTGAAGCAAGGCATCAAGTGCTGCTTCTGGTTGGAAAATGCTGCAGGTTGCTCTGAACTGGTAACTGAGCACAGTAACAAAGCACACATACTCAGTTAATGTATTCAAGAGGAGCTTTCAATAGGGATACATAGATATATCAGCCAATATCAGCACTATCAATATCAGCAATATATATATATCAATATCAGCTCTGGGCAAATAAGATAATATTTGAATCTGTTGTTTTACATTAAAGGTTGTTTCATTAATTTGTATTTGTGCTCATTCAAAAACGATGAATGCCTTAAAGGTTCAGTTCAGTTATTTTTTTTAGAATGAAGACATCTTTGTTGGCACAAAAGGAGGGATGAATGACAGCAAAAATAAAAACATCGGTCAAATTCTTATTTTGGAAATCAGTATCGGCTTAGAATTTCATAATCGGTGCAACTCTAGTTTTTATTTTGCTGGTAACTTTTTTACTTGGTTACTCAACCTAAATGGGTGGGACAATAGCACACAGAAAACACAATCCCTTTGCGTGTCCATGGGCGCATATGACACACAACAAAGGTAACGAGACGAACACGTCATAAAAGATGTAACAAGATGAAATAAACAAGGGAGGGAGACTGAACTGTGGGGAAAAGTTACTGATTTGCACTGATTTATTTGATTGGAACAAAGTTAGTGTTCATTATTTTCAGTATATTGTTTTCAGTTTCATTTCAGGTTAGAATGGTTTAATAGTCTTAATAGTAGTAGTAGTCTGTTATTACAGTTTTAGCCGATTGTTTACACATAAAAATGAATGCTTAGATAAAAAGCATCAAAACTTTAACTGATGTAACTATGCCTTAAATGGAGGCACCAAAAATGCAACACACTTCTTCCAAAACACTGAACACTGTTTCTGACATTACACACTTGGTTTAAAATTGAAAACTCTTGTCATCATTTAGAAAACAATTCTATTCAAAATGCAAAACATACCTAACATTGGCAACAAACACATTTGAAAACACAGTTCTGCTTGTCCTTGTGTTTTGTTGTTGCTGCAAAAACCTACAATGGTAAAAACAAACAAACAAAAAAAAAAACATGCAAAGTTATATTTTTTCTAAACTTTAGAAGAATACATTCTAAAGCCTTTCTATTTTTCCATTCATTGTAAAGTGAGTAGATGTACTGTACTGGTACGCAGCAGTGTTTTGTATAAAGTACGTCAGTGTGTTGTTGCTGCTTTCGAAAGAGTCATTCAAAAAAATTCCATTTTGAACAAGATTGTTCGGTTCTGACTGAAGAACTTCTTTGAGACATAGAAGTAAGATGTTTAGCGCCAAGTGCTGTGTCTTTTTGGGCTTGTGTGTAGAGTTTCAACAGTGTGTAAACGATCAGGAAAAAGCATACTATGATGTGAGGTTCAGCTTACTTTCTTTAACACAAGTATCTGTATTGCTGCGTCAGTAAAGAATACGTGTACTTCTGCCACCTCCGAGACTGCTAATAAACTTCAGTCACCAGTCCTCCTGTCACCGCTCTGCAGCATCACAATGCTGTGTCATAATATGCAGCAGGCAGAGGGGAGAACGGCCAAGTGGACAATTTTCTGCCTTATTCACACTTCATCCTCATGATTTTATTCACCTCAGTTGAAAATCACCTTTGCTCTCTGCTGGCCCATCTCTTTCTTTCTCTCTCATTTTTCATTATCTCTCCTCGTCATTTTCACCACCTCCTTTTATCTCTCTGACAGGGTTTTCATTTTCTCTAAGGATTTTCTTTATCCCTAAAAGTCCCTTTCTCACACTGCACAATAAATTTGTTCTTCCCGAGATGTGCTGTATAATAACATATCTATGGCTGATTCTCAGACTGAAAGCCGCATAAAGATGGAAAGACTGAATTTCCTCTGTGCTGCATTCATTGCTTTCTCTCTCTCTCTTTCTTTCTGGCAGCAGCCCTGTTATCCCCTCCTTGCTCGCCCCATGGAAGTAAAGCCATAACCTCCATTTGCACAGGTTAATGTGCAGCCACCTCAACATGAACACAAAACCAATACCAGGCCTTCTTGCGTAGGTGATCGCTCACTCTCTCTCTCTTCCATCTTTTGTGTTGCTTTATTCCTTCTCCTTCTCTGCTTCTCTTTTTATCCTACTCCCCGTCTCTCCCTCTACCTCTCTTTCTCCACCTTGTAAATTGGACTCTGGAAACATTACGATGCTTTTCTCATTATTCCCATCACTCTGGCCAAATTGCCTTGTCTTTCAGGACCATTGGGCTCTGTTCATTGGCTGCCTCTGCAACCTGAGGGCTACACAAGCCTTTTGCTCCATCTCAGGGCTGTTTTACAGCAAAGATGGGACCAAGAAATGGATTCTATACTATGGCAAATAATACAACCTCGGGCCACTGATGACTGCATGCTCCATGCCGCACACTGTGACTGATATAACGAGGAAGATGTAAACTAATGTTCACACAAAGCGCTAAGGCAGCTTGCACTTAAGAAGTGCAAGTATTGTACCTACACAAAGCATTTGTCATTTACTGTATAACCCAAGCTTCGGGACTATTATAGTACGTTACAACGCACCAGATGAAAGCAACTACTTAATCAATTAATCACAATAATGCATATACTCCAATGTGGGCTATTTAGGTTTACTGTGGAGTATTGTGTATGCAACCTTCCATACATACGTTACAGTAGAATATTATTTTCTGTGGCAGTTAAATTGATATTTAGCAACATAGCACACCTACAGTGTGTGCACATTCATAAAACTTCAACAGCTTATGTTCAATATTTAATATGTAATTTGAAATGAAAAAAGATTCACTTTCAGCACAATTTGCAATAACAACAACTATATTAAATGGATGAATGTGGATAGTTTTTCTCATAATTTGTGCGTAAAATGGTGAAAAAGTCAATGATGAACTGATTATTTGCAGAACAAATACAACGACTCATCAACAAAGCAAAACAGCTGAATTGTTGAATCTCAACTAATAAGCTGTTGGAATGTTACAAATACTTGAAAGTCTCTGTAGGTAAAGTGTACAAATAAAGTCTTGCCTGATATTTTGTCACATTGTGGTTAGAAAGTTAGTGAATCAGTCCTCATCCACATCACAAACAATATCATTCCTAAATAGACAACGGGAAAAACATCATCCTGGTATGGTCAAATAATTCTTCCTCTGTTGTCTGGTCCCCTTCTTTCTTCTTGTCCTCATCCTCCTCTTCCTCTCAAAAGGTCT
>JAPQRN010000010.1:11285951-11304253 GCA_037367275.1 Coranthus polyacanthus
GACTATTTTTAAACATGTAATGAAAAATTGTGACTACATACAGCATAACACAATAATTTAAAGTACAATAAAGAGGTGAGATCGTATACTCAAATTATGTCTGTTTCGTATTATATATATGCACAGTTTTTAAGCAGATCACTAATGCTGCAAATTCATTCAAGAAATCATGGCTGTTTGTAGTCACATAAAATAACGTATGTAAGATGAAAAGGCTTTTTTTTTTTGCTTTATTGGTGAACCACCATCTTTGTGCCATCAAGAACTCCAGCCAGATTTCTTACGTGCACGGTATTTTCCATAATTGGGAATTTTAGCTCTGTAATCTTGCACTTTGGCTAACGCTCTCTGTGCAACAAAGGACTATTGTGAGTAATAAATATTAGTAATTATCATTAGTTCTCCCTTAGATGAGTTCTACGAGGCTGAGTACAACAGAAGCTGAAAAAAACAACAGAAGGAGCCTAAATGATCACACTGGTGTTGAGTAAGAGAAGTGAAACCAGCCGATCACATGCTCTCCTTATGTAAACATGTCTTCAGTCTGCACTTCAGCATCAGCGGATCTAAGGTACTGAAGAGTTGCAATTATCTCAGTTTGTTGCCAAGCTCTATTGTGTTTGTCCAATCTGAAAGACAGACTGAGACATGGAGACAGGGAGAAATATGTGTCCGAGAGTAGTGACAATCCATTTGTGTTCTTATTAGAAAGCCGGTTATGGTGATGAATACATACATGGAAATTAGCCCAAGATGAGGGCTAATTGTCTGATTAGATGTGCTTCAGGTTGATAGATGCACAATAAGACCATGCACATAAAGCAGTCATTAAGGAACATTAGACCATTAAATTGAACATTAAACTATAGCCAGAGGGAAAAATATGGATGTTCATTAATGTGTCTGTACACGTAGAAGTGTGTCTCTATTTGTGTGTGCGCACAGTACCTTTTCTGTGAGTACTTTGTTCTCTTTGTTGCCTGCCTCTCTCTGACTCTGCACCTGTCCAGGAGAGGAGAGAGATTAAATTAGCATTACACCAATTACATATTTGAACTGCATTCTCCTTTGCACAAGTGAACACCACTATGTGATACAAACCACAGATACAAACGGCGTATTCACACAGTACTTAAAGACTTTTTAAGCCTTCTTTATCTCCTATAGCTTGGCAGCGTCGATATGCTAAAGCACAAATTTGTTTTTATAAATTATGTCCGCATTTATATTCACAGACGACACAGATGCCGCATCTAGTGTCTCTCTAATAACCACAGTGGAACAACAGGACACAGCAGGGACACAAAAGGTACAGATCCATACACGCGCCTATATATGCACAACAACAGTGCACACAAAGTAAGAGCTCACGTATCAGTGCATACACTTTCCCCTGCTGAGAAATAACAGGAACATGTCTTGGTTCTGCTATCAACGTAGAAAAAGGAAAAACATATTCATTTGTTTTCCTCATCTGGTCTGCTGCTGAGGGTTTTTTGTTGCACCACACCTCCTGAGGCACGCTCACTCACTCACACACACGCAAACACAAAACCAAGCAATGTTTGCTCTTGAGGGTGTCTTGCTCACCCTCTGAGAGATAAAATGACATGCTTTGCAAGGCGGATTGTTTTCGACTCGGAGGAATTGCAAATTCTGTGAAAATGGTGTCATTTTCACTTGGGTTTCCTCCATCAAAGAAGGTTGATTAAATAAACAAAGGAAGTGGGCTTCACCGAGGAGGGAATGATACTCAACTACGTCTATGTGTCTTTTTCATGAGGAAAATCAGCACCTAAACTTAAAAATGTTCACGTCTCACGAAAACCCGTATCGTTTTAAGGGCATTTTGATACGACATATATAACTACGTGGCTTCAACTTTGACTATGAAAACCGACTGAACAAGAATTTTTCCTGTCCGCACAAGACATTTACAGGCGTTCAGCCGTACAGACTTAAGGCAGGTTTTGATTTATAGTTTGGATTTAACAACACTAAATGCTTATGTGGCCTTTTTATCCCACACAGTAACTCAGAAATCTTCAACGGCGCTGTTTCCTTTGCTTGGCAAAATTCACACAGAAACTTTCATTTGGATATTCTAGCACAAACATGGAAATGCAAACACATGCTTTCACAAACCCAGATTTCAAAAACATTACAACAGGCATCTCAAAATCATTTGGATTGCTACACACACACACAAACACACAGTTTGTATTATATCTGAATGCTGTCCCGCAGAGGGAAGACAAAGTTACAGATGATCCTGGCTCCATCGTGAGATTGTTTTGCAGAGGGACGCGTTTGTGCTTTTAAATCATATTACGTCCCCGCGGTTTATTTGTCGGCCCAGCAGCCATCGAAATACGCCGTCATCACAAAAAAATAAGCATAAATAAAAAAATGTTAGACAACAAATGAATGCATGTAATGAATAAGTTGCATTCCTCCACGCTGGTTTGAGCCAAACCAAACAAAAGCAGGAAGTTTGACAAAGAAAGTTTGGAGAATGGATTACCAGTGGATGTTGAAAGTTCTCTCAAAAACAAGAACGGGAGAGCGAATCATAGTTTTGGCATGCCTATCTCATGGAGTCTTTGAATTCTTACAATCCACACAGCATGGTGTGGAGGAATAAGCTCGGGGGATTTTGTGTCCTCAGCTTGCTGACTTGTTTCACAGCTCCCATCTGCTTTAGTTTCACGCCCATTCTTGTATGAAAAGGGTGTAACACAATTACAGATTTTTAAAAAAGATGGCAATCAAAGCATTTAGTAGAGAGTGACATATGGCAATATTGTGGCACACTGTGTTGTATTTAATTTTCATAGTAATGTGTGATTTTTTTTTTTTATTGATGTCTCCCTTTCAGTTTTTTTTTTTGGGGGTTTCTTTTTGATTACATTTTATTTGACTCATAACGAGCATCCATGGGAGGCCTCTTGAGAAAAAGGTTTTTTTAACGATAGAGTGAGCACTCCACAGCGAGCCTGATTAACACTTACTTACCTTATTTGGTGTGGCTTCAAGTGGTGTAAGTTGTTTCCTTACTACTAATTTGAGGGTCCACAGAGAGGTCAGTACAAACTACAAACACTTTGAACACTGTGTAATGAATGTCATGACGTTTCCAATTAGAGTAGACTATGGTAAAACATCAGTAAGAAATACAGTAATCCGTACAATAAAAAACACATACTTGATAAACTAAACCCACAGTGCACAGACTTACAACCTGCTGCTGTTTTCAAATTGTCTACTGTCACCCAACAATCAGAGAAAGCAGTAAACAGCAGAATAAAATCATGTTTATTTATTTCCAGACTACATCGCATTCATTTAAAAAGCAAGTCACTGAAGGAATAAAGGACCTCGTATATACTGTATACTCCAGGAAGACAAAACTCCTCTTTAAAAAGAGTAAAACAAACTTATGATTTAAAGGTCGCTGAGAATCAGACAAGTTGACCTGAGCTTCCACATGGTGCTGAGCGATGAAATGATAATTAGTTATTGTCATATACATTTTTCTTGTCTTTAGGGTTTATTTTGTCCACTTTGTTAATTGATTACACTCATTTTCTGAATTTTGATGACAAGATTATAAGCAGTTAATCACGTAATAACGTTTTTGCCTTTTACTATGTTTTCGTCTTGTTTTGTCTCGTTTCATGTCTTGCATGGTTTTCGCCTTGTTTTCGTTTTTGTTCGTTTTGGCTTTTGTGTATAATTTAAAACCACGAGTAACTGTCAGTAACTAAACATTCATTCATACACTCAGGATAAAAAAAAGAAATCTGCCTTTAAACAGAAAAGAATGAATAATTATCAATACTGACTGATAAGAAAATGTTGATCGCGGTAGCATTTGATGCCATATCACCCGGAACTACTTCCACATTCATCAAAACAAATGAAACATATATGAATAAAGATTTAATGAGGAAGTTTCTAGGGATTCTTTTTTTTTTACTTTCACATGGATTTAAATTTGAAAGCACAAAGTAGTAAATGTCTGTACTTCTAAACCTCAGCATAATTTTATAGCAAAGCCGCCTGAGCCACTACATAAATCATATTGGCTTATTGAATTGAGAAAGTATGAAATATCTCAGATGATAGATAGTTGGTATTTAGTCAGGATGGCACACAGCCACTAGTGATTCCATTCTGTGTGTGTGTGTGTGAGAGAGAGAGAGTTTAACAGTGTCTGTCTCTGAGTTTGTATTTCCCTCTCTCACACACACACACACACACAGTGCACACTATTGTACTTTGAAGTGAGTTTGGGTTTTGTGTGCATCAGGCTTGTCTCGCAGTGTGCAATTTTTTATCAGTGGACGATCCCATTTCCGTTGTGTTGATGCAGCAGATGGATTCCCTCCCCCTAACCATTCATCACCTGCCACACCAAAACCTGCCTTTGCCCCCTTTACGCCCATGAAAAATGGGTTTCAGACCATCTTTTTCCTCAAGAAAATAAAAGTCATTTACCGTATCATCAAACAGGTTTCATCACATGGAGCTACAGCAGTTTTGGATCGGAATTTTTTTGTTATTTTGTTTTGTGTTCCAGGACATGAAATATATAACTAAAGGACGTCAGAAGGCAAAGCGGAAAATTACTCTTATTATCAGAAAACACTGCAGAGGAAAGGTTAGTTACGGTTATAGGAAATTACTTTCTGACATAAGGAGCTTGTTACATAATAAATATCAGTAATTTACTGATTATCCTGCAGTCAAATAACAGTGCCATATAATGATGATAATACAGAAAAAAATGTACAGTACACAATCTGTGTCCGTGTTTTAAATGATTATGGACACATTTTGAAATTTCATCTGACCTTTACATTTTGAAAAAAAGGCAAAATAATAAAAGCAGCAATTTGTTGTTTTGTGTACAAATGTGACACTGGATTGACTTCAATAATTGGATTGAATAATTACATTCATAATTAATTACATTATAAAGCAGGATTTAATTTAGGAAACAACATACATTACTCAAGGCAACAGAGATGTAAGGGCAACATATCTTTGTCTTTCTATGAGGTAATGAGGCAACAGTTACATCCATGTAGACATGTTTCAAATGCCACGATTTAATTTAAAATCACTCCCGTGTCAGTAAAAATAATGAAGCCAACACTGTTGTGTGACACATTTAATGCAATGAGCTCATTTATGTGATGAGGGAAGCTGAAAATGAGACATTTGTTATCTTTGTAGAGCAGCAAAAGAAAATTGACCTACACTTAAAAGAAGTCTAGGTGACACCTAACGCCTTTGTGAATTAAAACTTCAATGAGGACAACAAAACTTTGTTTTGTCATGTAAAGGTTAGTACTTCAACTTTATATTATTAGGGGCTCAGCAGTGAAGCTGTGTTTCTACCTTTTCTTATTATTCATCTGGAGTTGGTGGCAGCTCCTAGAACCGTACAGTCAACAGTTTTGAATTTTGGCAAACTGACTGAGGACATTACAGATTCTTTTCACTGTTTAATGTCTGCACCTCGAGCCTGACAGAGCCACCAATGGGTCGAAGTTGGAGGCCTGATTTTCAAAAATGAGGTTCTTCCATACTGGATTTTGTGAAAAGTTTTTAAAAGTTTCCACAGTCGACAGATTGTTTCCAATACAAATTGGCACCGATGATCTTCAGACCAAGCTTCACAACAGTTGTCAAATGGATTTCTAATTTTCTAACGCGTTCATTCATTAGACCCTGCTTGGCCTCCTCATTGCATTTTTATTATTACCGTATTTCCTCAAACATCTGTCTGGGGCCTTTATTTACTTCTACTGCAGAAGGTACCAGCCCTTTATTTGAAGTAGGTTTGTATTAGAGGCAGGCCTTTATTTCTAATCCCATTGATAAGTAGATTTAGTCATAATTATTATGAAGCCTTGTTTTGATCTGTTCTCATTTGTGCTGTTAAAATTACTGCATTGTGCTGTTAATTCAAAGTCAATACTTCCTTAACTTCTTTAAAAAATAGTTTGATCCAAACTATTTAATCTTCTCTCTCATAAAAATCCTACTTTGCTGGAAGGAGTGTTTTTTATGTATGCAAATGCATAACTAATGTGTCTTTTAAAAAGTTTGTTAAAGTCGGTGTGCTAAATGTTGCCGCAGGGAGGTTCAAGGAGGCGATATAATGAGGATGGTACATGTGCACATGCACACACAAACATAGAGCAGACAAGCTGACACTAGGTGAACCAAACACACATACATATACTGTATACAAAACCACAGGCAGACTAACTGTAGACCACAGATCTCTGCCACAGCGAACCTTCTGAGTCACAGGACCTTCATGTTAGACTATTAATTATGACAGAAATCGATCCCACAGGCAAAGAGATGGACAGAGAAACAGAAACAAGGTGACAGGCAGTCGGAGAGAAAGACAACAGGAGAATAAGCTGAACAAGTAAATGAGTGGGAGGGTTTATACTGCACATCTACAGACCAGCTGATGAATCTGCACATCAAACATGAAACAAATTACAAAGTAAGAACCCAGAGTGGAGATCAATGAAATGAAGGGGGTTTGAAGTAAAAGCAGATGCATACTAAGATATGATAAAACAGTTTAAACTATGTAATAGTGTACAGATTTTAAACATGGATTCAATGCAGAAGAGAACATTTACAGCAATACAGTAAGACACCTTTCTTGAAGTTAGGGCTGGGTACTGAACATCAATGCTGTTATGGCACCGTCTGAAATGCTTTAGATAGGATCGCATACTGAAAAATGTCTTGGCGTTTGATGCTGAGTTTCATTACGTAAGGAGTAAATCTCATCAGTGTCAGTGCATGCAGCATGCGCATACAGCTTTTTTTACCCTCGACGCCACAAGGGTATTGCAATCAGGTCCATCTGTGTGTGTGTGTGTGTGTGTGTGTGTCTGTCTGTACGCATATGTATGCATGTCTGTCTGCACCTGTGAGAAGGTCTGTCTCTACCATATCTCAGTCTTCCTCAAGGATGGTCCAGATCTGGATACAGAACCAGATTCTAGAAGCTGTGATCTCCAGTGGGAATCTGCAAAATTCGGTGGGCATTCCCGACATGTTTTGAAACGGCTTTGAGTGTCTAAAAATGCAGACGAACTGAAAAATACAACTAAAGGGTTGTACCGTAATGTGTAATGTAATTTTCATTTTGTTGACATGGAGAATTGGTTTCGAAGAAAGCATTGTTTGGGAACATGTTTGAAAACCAAGGTAGCTGTAATGGTACTGGTATCAAAAAGGCTAGAAAGTATATCTAGGGCAAGCCTGCACTGTATCATGTTTAAAAGACGAAGTCAAAAAAAAGTTCAATTTTAACAAATTAGATTTTCAAAGCAACAAAGAGCAAGTTATTTTGCCACACTGAAAGGACTCAGGATGAATGCTGACTTTTTTTGTCTCTTTTTCGTTTTGTTTCTTCGCAGGCTCTTGAGCCTCTAAAGTGCTTTTATATCACTGAGAGGTAGGTCAATAAAGTGGTAATTTCAGTTGTCACACCAACTCAGATGTGTTCTGTGTGGGTAAATACTTCGGATGAAAACCCACATTATGCTTTTCACCTTTTACAGCATCAACATCATGTGTAGCGCATGGTCTTCAGCTCCTCGAGTCTATTAGTGATGGTTATACACAATAGCATCACTATGTACAACACATTTAAAGCTGCTTTAAATGTACAACTGTATGAATCTATTGGGTGCACACACAAATTGAAAGTAGAAAATATGTGCAACAGTTGTATCAAGGTTGCAGCACTCTCTAAAGCAACAGAGCTACATTTGTGTTTTCCTGGCCTTCCTTACAACATAGCAAGAGCTAGTTCTTCATCTCATCATCATGGTTTAAAGGTTTATTTTGCACAATAACATAATACCTGAGCTGTCGATTGAGGAGCAGATAAACATAATAGGTATTTTTACAAAAACCTGAAGCTGGTTTTAGTTCTTTTCCATGTTTTGTCAAAGCCTTTGTCTAACATTTGTTTCTGCAGCTCTTCATGCATAGTAGCATGTCATTGCTGTCTATATCTAACATTTATGTTTGTTTGTTACAGTCTCCTCACTGGTCCACACATGCACACAAATCTGTTTCCATTGCATCTATTTATCTTTTATTTTTGGCGATATTTGAAGTTTTTTGTTTGTTTGTTTTTTTTTTTACTTTTGGCATTTCCCCTCACATTTTTTAATGCACAAATTGAAAATGCAAATAAATGCAGATGGATGGAAATGCACCTAGCATTTGTTTTGCCTGTGCTGTGCTTTTTTAAAAAGAATAATAACTCTGGCCCACACTCAAATACAGAAGGACACGGTAATGCATACGAATGCTGGATGCTACATGTTATAAAATGAAACAAGAAAGTCAAAAAAATTTCAAAATGCATTGCACAAAGGATTGCCAACAATCTTGTTCAAATGGACCCTCACTGCCTCCTACTCTCCTATGTACACCGATCAGCCATAACATTATCACCACTGACAGGTGAAGTGTTAGTAATGTTGATTATCTCATTACAATGGCGCCTGTCAGTGGGTGGGATATATTAGGCAGCAAGTGAACATTTAGACCTCGAAGCTGATGTGGTGGAAGTAGGCAAAATGGGCTCGTGTAAGGATCTGACAAGGATTGTGATGGCTAGACGACCAGGTCAGAGCATCTCCAAAACTGCAGGTCTTGTTGGGTGTTCCCAGTCTGCGGTGGTTAGTACCCCGCTAAAAGTGATCTGAGGAAGAACAATCGGACCTCACTTCAATCCAGCATCTGATTCACTCAGTTTTGGTCGTCATTGTTAGAAGTAGACATAGACATAGACATAGGCATAGAAAACCCCACAGCCGACTAGCGTTTTGACAGTGTAAGTGCAGAGCGACAAAGACACAAAGACACAGCGCAAGTATAAAATTCTCCTGCTGCGTAGGCTACAGTGCAACTGTAAATCAGCCTTTTCACACACAGTCTTCCCTCCACCTCACAGTCAATCTCTCTCTCAGCATCTATCTCTGCTGTGCATCCACACACACACACACAAGCCTTTCAAGACAGCAGCGTCCTTGTCAGAGCAGTGCAGAGAGGTTAGGGCTGTGGGTCTGGCTGTGGATATCCTGTAGGATGACTGGGATTGTAAAGGGAGCGTGAGAGAGAAGTGGAGAGTACCACTCAATCAATTTTTATTGAATCTCACTCTTGTGGGAACATGACAAGCGATACAGACCTGAAGGATGTAACCGGTCTGTGCATTTTTTTTATGTTTAAAGGAAAAGTAGGCTTAAAATAGATGGAGATGTGTCAAATTGCTTTTCTCACATTTGGGTTGTCTGACTAAATAATTACTTTATAAAGTAACAAGAATCTTTAGTTTCATTTAGAGCTGCCACAATCAGGGGTATTTAATTGTTTTGTTCATTTTTCAAGCAGAAAAAAATGCATGTTACATGTTATGGTACAACAGGTGCTGTATTGGTGTCACCTTGTTCTACTTTTTTTTTCAGACTTTAACCAATAAATGTAGAAAGAATTCAAGAGCTAATTGATATAAATAAAAAAAGCTACGAAGAACACTGAAACACTGAAACAAGACACACAAGCTTTTAAAATGGCAGATACGTCAGCGTGAAATAAGCCATAGGTCTCAGAACGGTTAATCATATTCCAAATGATGTAAAATTAGTAAATGAAAGTGTAGTTCTAAAGATAGCATGGTGTTAAAACTGTTTACGTGGATATCATTGTCTTTCTTGATCACATTTTGAAAAGGCAGGTTTTAAAAAAAAAAAAGGAAATTAAGGCTAAAATAATTTTCTGCTGGTTTCTTAATGCTAAATTTGCTTTTGAGGACATGGAGAAGGCAGTAAATACAACCGCGGTAGCCCACATTTGATTTTATCACATCTGGACAGCAAAAAAAACTAATAGAGACAGATTAATACAAATTAAATTTAGACTGCATCCATGGGTGGGTAGAAATTCAATTTATGGTTAGCCAGGTGTGACTCATTCATGAAACATGGTAGTATACACAGTGTCAGTATCGACCATCACTGATGTTACGTGATTTAACAGACAAATAGATGTAAAAACTATTTTTATCCTGCTTGTTTTCACTGTTCTGGTTTATAAAGATTAAATGGGATTAGTAGGACATACGCATGCCCGTCTTCACTGTTGTGACTGAAATTGAGAGCATAAATCACAAAGGATTGAAGGCAAATAACATGGTCAAATTCAACAGCACTTAAATGTTGGTTTTAAAAGGTGTGATTTATGTTTTTGTCTCAAAATGTACAGAGTAATATTATGATATTTACATTAATTATACCGTTTCTTTGATGCAATGATCTACAATTAATAAGCCTTAAACAGATGTGAAATAACACCTGTTGTTGTGATTTATAGTTTGTGGTTTCAAGCATTGCTTGAAAGCTGAATTAGTCCTGCAACAAAGCTTCAAGGTGTTCAGAAGTAAATCCCTAAACTGACTCTAAAGCACCACAGAAAGAAAGATGCATGTTCGACTGTATGAGCGCTGCATATGAACTACATCCTTTTCTTTTGAGTAACAGACTTTCCAATAATCTCAGGAGATGGGGCTGCTTGCCGATGAGCAAAACCATTTTTGGAAAGTGAGAGGGGGCTTTGATAAAAGTTTTTCTATTACCTCAGTTAGTCAAGCAAAACCAGTGAATCAACTTTGCATGTTTCATTGATTCCCAGGAACCTTTTCATAAGTTTAACAGTAATCTACTTGAATACAGATGAATATTTTCCACCAGTAAGTCAATACGGTTCTCTGTAAGAAATAATAATAGCAATGCTGTGAGGCAAGAGTGTGTGTGCTCTCAAATACTGTTTTAAATACATATGTATATGCTGAAGTATAATTGCAGTACATGTTTGATGTGTTTGGAATGTACCAGTGTTGTAATGAAACTTAATTTTATTTTTCATTTAATTTTCATTATTAATTTTAAGTACTGTATATAAATATGTTCAAATAGTGTTCCCATAGAAACATAATAAGGTAGACTAACTGGGATATAAATACATTAACAAGGCCATAACATTGATTAACATAGTTTTAAATGCTGAAAATAGCTCATAATTATGACTACATTTCCTCTACTTTGTGTTGAGCTACTTCCTAAAGCTAAGCACCCTAAATGGCACAACACATGCAGGGTGACTCATGAGCCTGCAGCTTGAGATGTTACTCTTCTCAAGATGTGACGTCTCGCAGCCCGGCCCAGTAAGAGCGACATCTCTGCACATGGCATTGATCTGAAGATTGAGCAGTAAACTCAGATTCAGCATAGCCAAATGTTATCATCTAAAAACAGATGAGAACTGTGGACTCGCTGCTCTTTTTGTCTTGTTTTTTTTTTTTTTTAGCCCTCCCTCCCTAACTTCTTTCCTGAGTTGCCTATTTCTGTGTTGTCATCTTGCTTCAGTGATATTTGTTATACAGAGAGCAGAGATAAAGAGTGCTTCTGGATTGATTCTTTTGCTTTGTTATGACACTAAATTCTGCTTCAGTGCTCTGTGCTAAATGAATAAGCTACACATACACCCACACACACACACACACCCACACACACTGATATACTATGACAGATAGCTACGAGCCCATAACTTGATACAAGATAATTTGTTATTTTGAGACTATTGATTTGTAAGTTATGTAATAAAAGAAGTCTCTTTCAGTAGCATCCCTACAGCAATCAATTTTAGCATGCTCTTCCATTCATTGCATTCTAATGATATGATCAATATATCTTCTAAGATGCTGACTACACAGAAATACAATGTCATTATCCAGAGAAGAATACAGAAATATAAAAAGCATGACAAATGAGACAAGAATGCTACTGTAACATGACATTGTTTTATATGTGAGGGACCTGAGACGGTGGCCGTGGAAGCGCTCAGCTCCCCTGATTATCATCCATCATCCAAACATCCAGAAAAAAAGAAGAATATATTATTCTATTTATAGGGAGGTATTTCTACATTTGTAGGTTACACTATATGCCTCTACTGTCTCGCGACAAAAAAATGGTCCGGTTGATACGTAAGGTAGGAAATTATCCCATCAACAAGGAGAGTCATTTACAGACGGGTCACAAGTAATGGAAAGTCATTTTCACCAGGGGCTGTTTTCCGTGTAGGATAGCTACCGCGCTGCCAACTCAACTAGGACAAATGGCTGCATCTTGCACAAATCACTATGGTAGCATAGACTAAGTAGCTAAGTAGCCCCAGCTGAGGACTCGGATGCCTAAATGTTTCCCTTGGCCACAGTACTGCAGTTTCAAGTACACAAAACACAAAACACAACATAAGGTCTTGTTAAAGCCTAGTTTTCAAGAATCTGGTCACTTTTTGTGCATTTATTAATGAAGAGATTCCAAGGTTACCATTTTAGCTGTTACAGACCTAAAAACTGATCAGCTCTGGTTCAGAGAACATATCTAAAAAATTATAAAAAATTAAAAAAAAGAGCACAGCCTTTTAATAGGACAAAATAATCTTGATGCTGGTAATGACTTTCCACATATGATTGTCAGGAGCTGTACAATGCAGAGACAGCTGGGTGGCTCAGGAGAGATTTGCTCTAACACGGGAGAGAGAATCTGTTTGGAAGATTTAAAGCTGACCTGACTGGATGAAATTAAACAAAAGGGTTCTGTCTCTTTTATCGAAGAGCAGCAAGGTGATTATACCCCAATGAAAACATAATTCTGATTATTGTATTCCATTTTTGCAATTGAATATTGAATATTTAACAAATAAAATCAAGTGGTGATCAAGTACAATATAATTTGGACAAGATTAATCTGAAATTAACAACCACTCACTTCTCCAAACCAGATAACTTAAAGTAGTTAATACCTAAATAAAGAATTCTGAATATTTTATATATGTATTCTGAATACTGAACATCAAACTCAAAGTATTTACACAATAAATCTGGAACTGAACATCAAACAAACCCTACACAATCTAGGTGGGAGTGATTTTTATCTTTTCATCTATTATTTCTATTTCTGGTTTACAAGCCTAATATTAGTCATCGGACGCTATTGGTGCCAGCTTCCGCCAATACTGATTAATCAGACTCGACCTGCTGCAGTCTAATTTAAGCCACCATAGTCAAATAATAAACCAAAAATACTGCAGCAGGGGATGAGTTACTCTCAACAGAAATAGCAAAACAACTTACATCCCTTCTTTCTTTACATCTTTCAGTGTATGACCAGAGCATCACTCAATCACTCTATTCACAACTTACCTTTGTTAACTTGTCGGCTCGTCGTCAGCCCAGCACCACATTCACTCACTCACAGCGTCACAGCTTCGCTAATCCTGCATCCAGATAAATAACAAACAACACAATACGCTGAACAGTAATGATTATAAAACAAATCCTAGAACAACGTTCAACAGTTACGCTACTGTCCAGAACTTGTTGATACATAAGCTTAGATTTCTCCAACATGCTCCTTGGGACCCAGACTTACCACATAATCAGACATGGAGCTGAACCACGATCTGAACTCGTTTTAAATCATGACAGCATGACTTAACAGTGGCTGCAAAGCACACCACGCAAACATCTGCAGGTTAAAGTGCAAACTGCTGACTGTATACTCTTAGAGCAGAGTCTGGCTCTAAAGAATCACTATAAACAGACTTAAATAAAGTAGCTAGTCTAGAAACAGTAATGCTAACGACCCATAATGCAACACTCTCTGTACAATGACCCCCCACCCACCACCACAGATAAAATCCATCTCCATGGGAAACACTGTAGCACCCATTAAAATTCTTACTAACCCTTGTCTAGATTTGTATAATGTAAATCTACAGTATATCAATAATACATAATCAATCTAACACCTCACCTTGCAACATAGGTGGTGGATTTTTATTAGAGTAATTACAAGTGTCATCTCTGGCACTGCTATAATGTGCAGTTAATGGCCTTGGATGTAATAAGCTGAGGGCCTTTAAGATATAATTCAAATTGAATACAAAGCAGTATTCAAAAGTTCTACTGTTATTCCTTTCATTGCATTACTCATGCCTGCAGTGGGTTCTCAAATATACATTAAATGGTGTTAGAAGAATAAATAAAATAAAAATCTATGTCAGGATCCGCAAGGCCGACAGGAGGCTCCAGATACATAGACCTAGAAGACATTAAAGTGAATGTATGGCTATATTCAACGTTGCTTTCTCATAAAAATGTGTGCAGTCATGACTTGGCTCCCTGAACTATGAAAGTGAAATCAATCACAGTCATTGGTAAATGATAAAACTTTGATTTCAACATAGATGTACAGTATTTTCACTGACAGAATAAGTTTGTAGGTTTGCAAAGTGATGCCAGTGTAATGAGTTTTCTTCTACCAAACAAACAGCGAATTCTGTGGTGACTGCTGATGCATGAATACTGTACAATGCACTTTAATTAGCAACAGTAATTAAATACCTTACTTAAATTCTGTTCAGAGTATGAATGCTACAGGCAACAAAATTGTCTGCGAGACAAACACAAGCGCACTGCCCTCTGTTCTCATCTTAGCTTGTGAACGTTAGCGGACTTCCATCCCTCCTCCCTCCTTGTCTAACCTCCGCTGCACTCCACTTCTTTAGCCTGTAATTATTATTGCTCATCACTGGCGGATTAAAGAAAAGCAAAAACTCAAATTTTAAAATTGAAAACCAGATGAATATCCACCAAATTAATATCCGAATGATCGGGTCCAGCCATTGAACAGTTTTTTTCGGTTGTAGTTTATGAATTACGTTACGCCTTGTATAGACATAGATTACATTTACAAGCATGTCAGCCAGAATTCAAATGTATTCATGCTAACTGTGTAGCTGCAAATAGAAAACAGAAGAGAATCTGAGTACTGTACTTGTCAAAAAAGAATGTCAAAAAGCCAAGCCTTTCTTTCAGTGCCTCTCCTCCATAAAAGAGAAATAAACTGCACGCAGTGGGACATTACATAAAGCAAATTAAAGCTTCCTTTGAATTAAAATTGTTAATGGTTTTAAATAGATGAGAGCCTCTTAACAGTTAAGCAGTAAAGCAAGTAATTGCTTTTTCATGGACTCAGATTTGGAATTTCTATCATGTGGTGCGACTAACAAAATCCAATCACATGGATAGCAATTAAACTCTTCAGTGAACATCTGACAGGGTTCGGTTCCAAGGAAACCACCGAACTTAGTGTGATCCATACTTAATTTCCTCTCAGGATGTCATTGATGTTTTCTGTATGTAGCATAGATTAAGTAAAGCCATGTACTGCTGTCATCCATGATACCTACAAGTCGAGACTCAAATGAGAAGCTTTTGGTAATAGTGTCCTACTTTAGTTCTCGTATTCACAGAGCTCACAAGACTTGTTTTATTCCACAGCTGCTTACAAACTTTGAGTAAACTGATGTATTCTCTGACAGCACAACATTTCACATTTTATCAGAGAGAACAACATCAGCAGAACATATTTCTTCCTTAAACAATGTGTTCTCAGTTCATTTGATTAACGCTTCTGAACTATCTTGATCTCCTTGTCTTTTTACTTGTTGATAGACTATTATTTCGTTGAGGTGCAACTGCTCAGTGGACTGACATTATTACCTCCAGGCACACTGTAGATGTTACGCTGTAATGCAAATATGCAACTAATTTCACAAAGCCCAACTACATATCAACACATTAACACAATATTATTCCTCTGCTGTTGAAACGTGTTGCGTATTGTTGAGGAAGAGAAAACAAAAAAAAAACATTAATGTTTTTGGGCAGAGTAAAATAGAGGGTTCGTGTGCAATCTGTGGCATGAGAAAATGCGGGAGGGAACCAAGCAATTCTTTGATTTCCTGCTGTTTCCATTTTTGAGTGAGTCTGAGTCGGTCTGAGTCACCCTGTGACCGCTTCCATATGGTGCCCTGTCCAACAGCAAGAGCAGATTGCATTACTGGACTGGTCACAGTGAATGGTTGCTGCTAACAAGTTGTTGCTCCTCTCTGACCCCTCTTTGTGTGTGTGTGCGTTTGTGTGCGTTGCCGTATTTGCCCGTGTATCTACGTGAAAGTGTATCTATGTGTGCGCTTGTGTGCGTGACCACAAGTGACTTGTTTCCAATAAGGAAATGAAATCCATTGTGGGATTTTTTTTTTTTTTTTCCCCCCCAGCGAACCATTTTCTTTTATTACTTCACCTGCACTTCCTTGAGCCACTGGGTGTGCTCCCACGCTGCAACCAACTCCCAGACAAGCATCGGCAGCATCTATCTTGTGGACAGAAGTGCTGAGTGGCTATTACTTCTCAGCAGACCACATAAAAACCACAGCAATTAAACGCTATCGGGCCATTCGACTTTGTCTTCTTAGAGGGGAAAAAAAAGGGAGTGAGTGAGTGAGAGAGAGAGGAAAGTAAGGGGAGTGGCGATGAAAGCGAGAAAAAGATGGACTTCAACTGACGCTCCTTAACAGAGAGAAAGATCTTTATATCAGTGGTTTGAAATGGAGATGGAGGAATTAAGGAGTGTGAAAGTGGCTGCAAATTAGAGCTGATGAAGTACCACGGAGCACCTGTTCTGAAAAGGAGACAAAAAAGCTCTTTAACTTAGGTGGAAAAGTAAAAGAAGGCAGTAACAGTAAAACCCACAAACCCACTAGATTTATATTTAAAGCGATTCTACTTCAGCTGCATTTGTTGTTCCGCCCTCTTGAAGGAAGCTTAAATTATACTCTCTGCTCTTCAAGCTGTTCAGCTGAGAAACCGTTTTTGAGTTATGTCTTTCCAAATCTATGTTGTAAAACTAAAGAAAATGGCTAAGGCGGGTCAATGCCGATAAAGTTGCAGGATTTACAGTAAATGTCTGGCCATTTCTATATGATGAGTATTGCGTTTATTTTTGGTGACGCATTTACAAACTCCACGGGCAGCAGAGGAAGGATGTTAAACGAGGATGACGAAAACCAATGTATGAGATGTCAGCGTGGATTAAAAGCGATGTTGACCAGAGAGTAAGGAGGCTCCTGAGGGGATTTGCAGATTTATTTAATGTTACTGAGATCATTGTATTTACTCGTGAACTCAGAAAGCCAAATGTAATGGCCATGAGTACAAATGTGCTCTATTGAACATTCAATTATTGATTTACTGGTCATTTAAATATTGTCAATATACTGTACTGACCTCTATATCTATCTTTGTCTCCGTTCCACTGACCACACAGTCACCTCTCTGTGAGCCACATCAGGGGCCAGTATCACAAAGCAGGGTTAAGGGGTTAGCGAGGTGACAGGACTTCAATGTCACCTTTTACCAGGGTACCATTGTTCCCACACCTAACCTGCCGGGGAGCAGGTTATGTTCCACATAACAGACAAAAAGGTAGAAAAGCATCGCCCACTAACCAATCAATATGCTTGGATGAATGGACAAAAAAAAAGACAATGGAAAAAAATACAAATAAAAATAAACTTGGTGCGCCGGTAGTAAGAGGGTCTCTTAAGAAGGTAAGAGTTTTTAGAGGCTGTCTAAACCTTTTGGCTTTCCTTTATATACTGATAAAATCCTAAATCAGCTGGAACAGAGACTGATTAAAGCACTAAAGCCATGGACTTGTTGACTTTATAAGATTTGACAATAAACCTACTTACCAGTTTGAATTCTGTATGTGTTCTTTACTTGCTCCCAGACCATTCAACAACACCAGGGTTGCACCGAAAGAATAAGGCTAAATTGTTGCACACCATAAGAATATATCTATACAACACATTCATTTAATGGAATACACTACTGTAATTCTAGTCAGATATACTTGTGATGTGTCACTGATTCGAATATTAAGTTACACATTCATACAGTGTGCAGCTTGTTTGCCAGGTTTCCTTTCTGGCTTTGGCTGCAGCAGATGTGTTGCTTTAAGCCAGTATTATGTTTGTAATTTTTCATATCTGTTTAGGATTACAGTTTGTTCTTCTTCTTCTCTCTTCTTGTGAGAGATATGCAGCTCTAGACATGTCCCTTTTAAGCAAATGCGATCGTAACTAGAGTTGGAAAGCCTAGGTTGATAAAACGAGTTGATAACCACCATCGTGACTCTGCTTAGCGTGATTGCAATTATTAGGCTTTGTCAAGCTGGGTAACACAAAGATATCCTGGGTATGAAGAACTTGCTTCATGATACAGGCCCCTGAACTCTGATAGCACATTTAATCATTATTTTATCTTCTTA
>JAPQRN010000010.1:11310840-11332894 GCA_037367275.1 Coranthus polyacanthus
GGCACTGAAAGCAGACAGCAGCTGCTACATGCGGCATACTTTATGCACTGTTTGATAGCTGCAAATATTACTGCAAATATCCACACAAACACACACACATGGTTCAAGTCACACGTTATCTTTGTCACTATGATCGCTGAAGAAGGTAAGAGGAGCTAATGAATTATATGATCACATACAAATATAGAAAGCACAAGTCCGCAGCAAATTACAAATAGAAGTTCTGATCAGTCTTTTTACGAGATGGGTCTTCATCAAAGCTTGTCTGTCGTTGAGCATCTGTGGGTAATCTTTAGAAAATTACACAATTTATTTAATGTTGATAAAAAAGTGTCTTGGTTAAGAATGCTTAATTCTAGAATCAAAATTGTCAAGTCAAAATGTGCTGTAGATTTTTGAGTTACAGGCACCGACAGGCAAACACAGATAGAACTGACTGCAATACCCTCCCAGGGATTGGATAATTAACTTGATATCCACTATCAAAAGGCTATATTCATTCCTTTTATCATAAATAGTCCCCATTCTCTGAGAGAGGACGTGGGCTCAGCCTGTAAAAGTTTAGATGAGAAATGTTTAGATCCATCACTGTCGTTTCTCTGATCATTCACGCAGACTTTCTGACACAGTCACTGAGATGTAATTGGTAATTTTGAGAGTGAACTTAAAATGAAACAACTTTTGAATCAAATAGGAAGTAATGAGTGTCATAATACTCAAACCCACCACTTGATTGTTTGAGCATCCGTAGTCTACTGTGCACAGCAAGGTGTAAAAGCTTACTGTCTAATACAGTGGGACGTATTAGACGATAAGCCTCTGATTATGCTGCAGATCAACCAGTTGGAGTCCGCCAATAAGTGTCGATAAAAGGTGACTTTTTCATTTAATACTCGAAATACCAATTGCCAGATTTTCCTTTTTTTTTTTTATTAAAAAAACTGAATAAAAATAATGCATAGCATGCAATGCATTAGCATTTTAGTATTCTTTTAATCTTTCTAGTCATTACCTCATCTCCCCCCATCTTTCTTTCACAGGGGTGACATAGTGCAGTGGAAATGTCACAGGAGCAGAAAGTATTGCTCTATGCATATTTCTCTGGCCAGCTCCAGACCTTCTGTCAAACGACAAACTTCTCAGCTATTTGTCCTCATTACAGAACAGCCTCCGACTGCCCACCTTAATTCCCCCGCCCGTCCCTCAGGGGGGCTCTTTTCCACCCCTGCCTGACATGAGTCATTTTTATGACCGCCACTTTGGCCCCCACTGGGTTGAGCCGCTGATGCTTTAAACTCAGCAAGGCGAGTAAATCTGCCACCTTTAATTAAAATAGCTTCTTTTGTAACACTTTCTATGCCTTTGTCCTCTTGTTCCTGATGACATAATGGTGCTGGGAACTTCCTTCTGCAGAGCTGGCTCAAAAGGACTGACCCCTGGAAAAAGAGAGGTGTTCTGCACTATTTTATGATGAGTTTGCAAGAAATGCGACACATCTCGGCCTATCTCCTCATCTTTTTTGCTTTGACCTGGTTTCCTAGTTAAAACATAATTATGGAGGTCACTGGTAGCTTCCACTGATAAGAAATAACATTATATTAAATAAACTCAAGATATGCAACAGAAATCTATGACAACAAAAAAAAAGTCTATTGTGGTTTACTGTGCGTGGGGCACTTTTTATTTAGAATGTTTCTTGCTGTGCAGCGTGACAAATAACGGCCTTTTTGTCTTTCAAGGTCAGCCTTTCTTGGAAAAATAACGATTTGTGAAGCTGAATCAATGAGGCTCATTGAAGTCGTTTTCCTACAATATTGTTTAGGGACTAACTTTGGTGCCATTGATTAGCTGATTTATAGCTTGCATCTGTTCAGGGCTGACAGTGAATCTAGAGTTGCTCATTACAGGAGCATTATGTTGGAGAGGAGGCGCGTAGAAGAAAAAAAAAGTGTTCACAAAGGCCCAGAGATCACTCTTTGTTTTATTAGAATTTAAGTTAGTAGGTCTATTATAATTAGAAGAAAGTAAATAAATTCCATGCCTTTTGTGTATTCAGGGAGCAAGCAGGAGTCAGGCTATACAGAGGAGCACATGCACACGCTCTCTGTGCTATGTATTCAATGATCAACAACTTAACCCTTGTACGGTCAAATTGACCCGTTTCAAATTTTTACAAAAACAAAAAAGAGTACAAGTACAATTTTTTTTCTTTTGAATATCTCAAACGTAAAGACAACACAAGTGTTAAACTAAATTGACTGGGACACCAGCATTGCAGTGAGTTATTTTTATGCATTCATATCTTAAACTGCCAATAAATTATTGGATTGGATAAAAATTCCTATCCTATCCTAAACTGGATATTATAGGCTGAGGTCAAATATCTCACTATTCAGCACTGATTGCACCTAATCTTCAGTTCTTTTCATCTCAGTTTCTATACTTCACTCTCTTCTCCTGTCTACCTTCCTATATTCTCTAATTTTCTCTCCTCATCTTTCTACAACTCATAAAAAGGGTCTAGTAATGCACCACCCTCCCTTTTCTTTTCTTCTTTTTTATTTCCTTTCCCCTCTTATCTGCACCCCTGAAGGGGTTGTCTGTCTCCTAACCAGCTAAAGCAAGGCTTCCACTGGTCTGCGCCTGGCCCCTATTATCAGAGCATGACAAGGAGCTGCAGTGTCGGCTTGTCAGCCTAATAAACATCCTTTATAGCAACCGCCTGGGTGTGTTTTGAGGGAAGTCAGCCAGCCACCAAGCAGTGGTCCATTGATTTCATGGATGGGCCACAGTACTTACACTTCCATCCGTCTATTATGCAGTGGACAGGCTGCAATTGTTTTGCCACGCACAGCCATACTTATGACACTCATAGTCCTCGAGGCTCTCTGTTTAGTTTCAGACATGGTTATAGAGAGAGGGACAGAGAGAAAGGGGAAGAGAGAGAGAGAGAATTAAAGGGGTCTCCAACACAAGTGAAGTAGCAGCACTCAGACCTGCTGTACATTTAATCACAGGCTGCTTGTCTAGACCTTACATAAGACTTTTTGTAACCTTTGTTTCATAGGTTAGGGTCAGTAAGACATATATTTTCTTTCTCCCAAATATAATTCCCTTTTTGGCCTTGGTGCATGAAAGGTGAGGGGGGACATAGCTGTTGAACAAGCCATTAACTCACAATAGTAATCACACTTTTTTCTCCTCCTGTGGCACTTCAGCCATCCCAAGTCTGCACATTAACCGTTCAGCGACCAAACTGCGAGAGACAAAAGGCAGAACAGAAAGGAAGAAAGCATCCACCACTCCTGAGAATAAGTGGAACACTGGTTCAGCACCATGGACAGCACTTCCAATCACACAGCAGAAGTGCAGCCAAATCCACACCAAAATCAAAATGAGCTTCTTTAACCTTTGTCTACTATAAATATTCATAACAAGTGGGCAGGTGGATATGTCAGCTTAGTAGGCAAACAGCGTAGACTCAAAGTGAAAGTTCATTAATATGAAACACAGGTGTAAAAATGATAAAATTGTAATCTAATACTTCACGTAGCATTGGCCAGACAAGTGCTGTTTTGTTTTTTTAAGCTATGCAGTCAGTGGATATTTCCAGTGCTTATAATGGATGTTCAACCCTGAGTAAAGCCTTCTACTGTTATTGTTTTTGACATTTAAAAAAAAAAAAAAAAACAGCCTAAAGCATAATGCATTGCAAGGCCACTTCCGGGTTTTATTAAATGCTCACAGAACTTGTTTATTGATTTATGACCAGTAGCAAATGAGTCACCTTGGTCACTTCATTTACAATAACATGAATGACAAAAAACATTTTATACTGCATATATTTTCATGACAGATTAATAAGATAAAAAAACATAAACAAAGGCCATTATAACCAGGAAAAGCAACATTTTATTATCAACAACCTCTCAGGGACACGCGATCAAGAGGTCACAGTCAGTCTAATGCAGCTTTTATTGTATTTGCTATCTTTTGAAATGGACGTCTGTCAGGATACAATGCAATTGTCGATGCTGGAAAAACAGCATTACAGAGCTTTATGCAGCAGTGGCACTGAGGCAGGCAAACCCGCCAACCCGTAAAACTGTCAGGGCGACCTTCACTTAACCTCAGTATTGATGGTCCAATCATATGGAGAATATGAATTAGTACCTTCAGGGATTTCTTCAAATGGAGCATAATTCTTGAATATGTCTAAAGAAAAAGAAATGAATCATATTGTGACTTTATGGCATCGCCCAGAGAGCAGGAGAAGATGAATTTCAAAAACATGTTTTCCTCTCTCCTCCCTACTACAAAACATGCTGTGGTCAGAATAGTGATAAGAGCATTGAATTGATCAACAACAATAACATAAAAAATATCTTCTTATTTTTTCTCTCTCTTGCTAACATCGACAGCAACAATCACATGACTTGTATGGATAGAACAGTTCAGAAAATACATTTTGATGCTGGGCTGCTGGTCAGCATCTCATGTATTGATCATTTGGCTATCCATGGTAGCACTAGAGATTTGGATCTCCTGAGAAAAGCTAAGCAACGGTATTGACCCAACATTACACAGCCCCTGTTCATCTTTGGGACCTGCAAAAATCACTCAAGTAGTCTAAAGAAGCAGCTGTAAAACCAGACGTCATTTGTCATCTTTGTCATCGAGCTAAAAACTTTGTTGTGTTTAGTCTTTTTAAACAAATGACTAACCATGATTTAAATTGTCTGGCAAACCACTGGTTAGGGAAGCTTCAAAAAGAATAAATAATTAATAAGAGGAAAAAATGTAATGCTTTTTTAACATAAAGTTGTTTTGCATTAGATTATCTGTCCCATGCTGTATGAAAGCATTATAAAACACTGCCAGTGGCTCTGCTCTCCCCCTCTTTGTTCAGCTTTCTATTCACTGTCTTTGCTGTTTCTACTATAAATAGATGTCAGTGTCCATTACTGTTTCTGGACTCCTAAAAGACCTTGTTGTACTTTCCAGGCTCTCTGTGCCCATCAGTAGCTTTCCTTTCAGACACTGGATGTACCCTACAACTATAATATTATTATGTTTTTCTGCTCTTCCTGTGTATAGAAATCCACACAAATGTCCGAGTTAAAGAAATGCTGCTTGTTTTGGAAAATGGCAGGCAGACATTTATTTAATGGGATAACATATGCAAATCTTACTTAGGGTGCTGCATGTAACGTTTGCATTATCAGTCCATTGCGAGATACTAGAACCAAGATTTTATGTCAAAATTTCTTATTCAGTCTGATCATTAAACAAAATCTGATTTATTTTTGATGATTTAGAAGACAGATAATGGTGTATATCTTATTTTTATGTTGTAAATTCTGCTTATTATTACATAGACTAATGGTTTAACTCTTTATAACATTACCCTGAATTGTATTTAAATACAAAGCATGGTAGCACAGTTAACCCTGTAAAAGCCTCAAGTGACTGAATTTGTACAACCTGAATAGAATTGCTTAAACAGAAATTCAAATTAGACTTAGTCAAATAATCAATTGGTATATTGGAAGAAAATTAAATCGTAGATTCTGTCACAAAACTACCTAATTTTAGGAATCTAACACCTTTAACACCTGATGATAACAATGGGCATGTTTTTTTTTAACATGTACAACTATTCTGTTTTGTTTTTTCTTACATAACAATGTATTTAGAGCTGCAGTGACTAATCAGCTACTATTCTGATAATCGATTCAGTTTGAGTAATTTTTAGGGGAAATTTGAGTAAAAATAAATTTGAATACTTTCTAGTTTCTTTACTTCTTCATGACTATTATCTTTGGGCTGTGGACCAAACAAGACATCTGAGGAAGTCATCTTGGATTTTGGGAAACACTGATCAACATTTTTCACCATTTTCTGACATTTTATAGTCCAAATGACTAAATCAATTAATCGGAAAAACAATCGACAGATTAATCAACAATGAAAAAAATCGGCAATTGCAGCCTTAACTGTATTAGGACTGCATTCTATACAAAATATAAATATAAAATATTGGGAAATAGGAGGGAGTTTTGTGTTATGTTTCACACCTTTTTTTTTAATTACTTACATCCATTTGTTGGGCTGGAAGGGCCACTGACATTTCTGCTTTTTATTTCAACCATTACGAAAGCACGACAAGAAATGTGAGAACACGGAGCACTCAACCATCCAATTCATCTCCTACATAAAGAGGTTGTCATATGACTCATCTAATGAGCTCAGATTCTGTTCTGTTAAAGAAAAGATCAGGCCTTGATAACAGTGGACAGAAATATAGTTTAATTTTGAGAAAGGAAAGGACAAAGGGAGGAAGGCTGGAACAGGACATGTGAAAAGCATTTAAAGGCTGCAGTGTGTGTACCTACTGTAAGTGAATGATTTTGAGTATGCTGATGCATTATGATCAAAAGGTGTGTGGACTGAATGCAAACAAGTGAGTAGAATATGGAGAGTAAGAAAGTGGGTGCTTGGATTTCTAATCACGACACAGATAAACACATAAAATTATGTGTGTAAATGTTTTCTGTACAGTAAATTTATTTTTTGACAGCATTATCAGAGTTGCAGTTTAGAGTGACACTTTGGTAATCACAGTGACAGCGGCAGGATATTGAATTTAACTGAAATATATAATAAATGACACCTTTCCAGCAACTGTCATCAGGCCTCATACAGAATGTCCAACACAGAAATAAATACATTAACTGCATGCACGTACACATGCTGAATTCAATCCCACTGAGCCTGCCATGAGTGCATAGGTGCTTGCTTGCTCATCAACTCCAGGCTGAAACACAGAACTGCTGTCAAGGAAAAGTACAGCACAGTGGGGGGGGGCGGGTAAGAGCACATCACTTGAATACTGGACACATTTTTATTGTTTTTGCCAGATATACTGCAGCACAGCAGCACCTGAGGAGTTCATTCAAGTTTAATCAGAAAACAGTCCTTTGTCCCATGCTTTCCATATCTTAACTATTTCCTGAATAACCCCCGTTATTTCTTTCCTTTTTCTTTGTAATTTCTAAGGAGAGGTGTTGCACTGACTGCATTGCAACCAGCAAGACCTCCCATTACTGCCCAGGAGCTCTGCCATCTTGTCTGTCAGAGTGGTCCTCAGGTTTTTCAGTCTCAGTCCTGATCAAGGTCTTTTCTCGCCTGGTTACCCTCTTAGGTCAGAGGACTAACTCAACCTTTTTCTTTTTTTTCCCCTTTTCCTTGCTCTTGTGAAAAGCAATCCCTTTGCAAACTGTTACTTTACACTATCCATCAAAGCTACCCACTCACTGTTTAAAAATCTACAGCCTTTTTTTAACTTTCTGGTAAAGGTTACTCTGAAATTAACGCCTCTTCAATAGGCATTTGGATAAGTGCTTTTCTGTCTCTCTATGTATATATAATACCATCACGACTTGAACTGGCCTCAGGGTGATTTAGACCAAACTTATGGTGAATAAAAGGAAGGTCAGCGTGAAGAGACTGAAAATGTAATCTTCATTAATCATAAAGATTCTAGTCTTAAGGGGCAGGCAATGACAACAACGGTAATTCAATAAAACTGGGGTTTTCACATGACAACAAGGTGGAAAAAAGAAAAATTCAACCTTGGAGGCATTGTTACCTAATAAATGGGAAAATCCATCCAAAACACACTTCAATTATGAGCAAAATGTAACACCAAAGTGCCAGTAGTTATTTTTACTGAGGTGACAGGCAGGCAATTTGTCAGTCATGTTTCAGGATTTTACCGTCTATAAAAGCTGAATCATCACCGCTCAGTAGTCTGCCATTTAGAAATATCCCCAGATGTATATCTTCTTTATACTTTCACGAGCTTGATTAATGGTTCTAGTGACATTGTTAAATGAGAAATGTATTGATCTAAACTGTGCATTGACTGACCGACAGCACGATGATTAATGATGATATTATGGTTATGATTTATATAATCCCTTGCTAAAACAAAGTAGAAATAGTATGAAATGATCTCATCTTGTCCCATATTCAAAACAAAACAACCAATTTTGACCAAATGCAACTATTCTAAACAAGTAGTGAATTACTGAAGATGAAACATGAAAGGTATCATCGTCAGTTGTAACTTTGTGCATAGAGAAAGTGACACGATGCCACTTTAATCAAAGGCAGGATATTTCATTTTGAAGCCATGCGCTTCATATCCTGTACACTTACAAGGCTAAGAATTATATGAGCAAATCATAAAGCTGTTTCGCTGACACTGATTAAAGGGCTATCGATATTGACACGTAGACGGCAGGTTAAACTGATGAGTAATTTGGCCACAAATTTTGGTTTTGTGTAAAAACAAAGTTCAGTTTGTTCTCAATTCACTGCCAAAAACTAGCATCGTTTTAATTTTACTAGTTCATAATGAACTGCTCTTGAAAATATCCGGTTGTTTGCTTTGCTAAAAGGACAATCTAGTCACAACTTTATATTCAAACAATCTACTGGGCCCAAACATCCCACCAAAAAGATGAAATAATGCAGAACAATATGGACTGTAGTGACGTGTGGACCCTCTGAGAGCAGCAGAGGATCAATGAGAATGCTTTTTTTTTTTTAAAGCAGCAGGGATGTCCTCCAGCCAGAGGAAGAAATGATCTATGTAGATCTCATTAGCCCCCTATGATGACAGACATACGACCAAATGATTAATGGCCAGCTGGAGAAACAGGAGAATTATTGATGTGACCTTTAGGGATGCCTCTGTTCAGGAGCGAATGGACCGACATGTCTTCCACTGGAATGATCCACTTTGACATTTCCATCTTTTTCTCATTCACCTCTTTCTCTCTGTCTCTCCGCCGCTTTCTCTCTATCTCTTGAAAGTATTGTAAAAGCCTATAATACATGTCCTGTTCAGTTATTGTATTTTAGAATATGAAGAATATAAAGCAACATTGGTCAAACTCTTCTGCCGTTTTGTGCAGGAACTGCTATTATTCCAACCTTATTACAGTATTCAGTTAGTATGATTATGTATTCACAATGTTCATAAAAGTGTTAAATTCACCTTTAATGAAATTGTGGCTGAATAGTCATCTGCCAATTGGATTTTATAGACATATCCTTTGTGAAAAAAGTGAAAGTCAATAACAGTAGACAGTGTCATCTCAGATGATGAGGTTTTAATGATGGGGAGCCATCCAGTCACCTTTCCACAACCCCCAGAGATAAAGGACCACCGACGGGGAGCGGGAACGTTGAAAGAATTAATTCAACATGGTGTGTGTGTGTGTGAAGCAGTGAAGTGCAGGCTGGTGATGTAAACGAGAAGTCAAAAAGAAAAGAGGAGAGGAAAGCATATGAGGAGGAAACAATGGCAGCAGGGGGGACGCAAGAGGACAAAGAGCTACCACTAATATCTTTCTGTATATTTCTATTATGTTCAAGAAAAAATGGCACTAAAAGGGCACAGAGCAGTGAGGGAGGGATAATGAAAGAGACAAAGAGGTGGAGAGAGTGTGGAGAAGTGGGAGGAGGGAGGTGGAGGAGATGAAAATAAAATGATGCACAAAAAATGGCATGCATAGAGAGGGGATAGGAGACAGATGGCAGATAGAAGACCAAAAGACCAGCAAAGATGAAGATGAGGAAATGGCGAACTGCATTAATGAAGTTGGAGTGGAGGGTGGGAACATTCACTGATCGGTACCATTAGAAGCCCTTGCGATTAATTGGTTTGAACGAACACAGATGTTTGTTTTTTGCCTTGGGCTCATGCTTACCTCCTCACTTTCTCTGCCTCCACCGGCGGTCTAGATCATAATCGATCGAGGGAGCTGCAGCTTCTCAAATTCATCTGGTTCACTCTGATCATCCTGAATTGCCGACCTCAACTGGAGGGTCTCAAGACCACCATGGTCAATGATTCAATTTTCTCCATAGGAGGTGCAAAAAGTATTTTAAACTAGTCCCTGTGCAAAGCACACACATATAATAAATATGTATAAAAATATGTAGAAAGTCTTTTTTGATTTTCTGATCAATGCAAAGATATTCATCTTCTTTTAAATATTGGCTTTTCCATATTTCATGTATTTGTCTCTGTGTATATGTACACAGTACATTACTAATTTGAAAATAGAGCAGTGTGTCACATGTACATATCCTTAAAAATCCATCACTATTTAACATTAAGATGCGGCTGCTTGTAAAAAGCTGCATTTGCATCTTAATAATACCTATTCAAAGCTTTCTATTCATTAATATTTACCCATATCTGCTAACTACATCTCTCTTGCGAAGCCTGTGATTGCGCAGATCCATGTAACAAGTGAAAAACATCATGGTAAAAGGTCCTCACTAAGCAGATTATAGGAGGAAAGTAAGAGTTTGGATCGAATTTTCCTCCACCCTGTGTTCAAACATGAATGAAGCAAAAGGGTCACTAAAAGTTAAAGGAAGTCACCACAGTAAAAACACTATCCAGAATCTAAATCAAGCTTGGATAATAAAAAGGAGCAAAACACATGTACAGCTTTAGCTACTGTGTTCAGTCACTTCACATCACACAATAACAACAATAATACAGAGTATACCAAACTGCACCGACACAAAGGCTGTGTTAATCTGCTTTTCTATTACGCTACTGGCAAAAATAGTGATAGCAAACTTACCCCAACAGAAACTAATCAGAAATGTAACATTAACTCTGCCCTGTTAGGGTGCTAGAGGTGAGGGAGAGAGAGAGAGAAGAAAAGAGAGGGAGACCTTCTGCAGAACAGACTGTGATAGATTTACACTGCTGGCAACAGGATCAGAACAAAAACGTTTTTCTGTCTTTTTAGAAATCTGATGTTTTCAAAAACAGTTTAACGGGTGTGGCATTGAACCGTGTGCCTTCGAGGTCAAAATGCAACTCGCACAGAATGAAGTGTTGAAAGGAGTTTAGTTTGTACTTGGGATGATACATGTATTTATATATTTGTATGCTTTGGCAAAACTTGAACTGAAGCTAAATTACATACAGAGTTTTACTGAAGATGAAACATCATAGGCACCTATATTGGGGAAAAAAACAGGAACAGAGTGGATTTATGCCTCACCCAGGGCACTGTTTACTCACATGCCGACAGACTGGTAGTGTGCTAAAAAAGCCTCGCCGAAAAGAACTTTTTCCGCGCTGGTTCAACATCATGATGACCCTAGTTCATTATATTATCAGTAAATCATGTACTAGGAGAAACTTACTAACTTCAAATCACTTTTCTAAACATGAATACACAATGAGCAGGCACATTCATTAGTCTGGACTTTTAAGGAACCAAAGTAGAAGATTTTTGGGCCATTAACTGCAAATTGAGCATACTTAAATTTATAGTTAGTACATTCTCCAAAGCAGACGTTTGTGGATTGATTCCTGCTCACCCCCAGGCACTGCTTTTAGTTTATTTCAGTTTGCACAGAAAAAAAAAAGACTCATAGATACAGATAAAAAAAAAACATGAATCCAACATGGCTTGACAATTTTAAAACTGAACTTGGCGGTGCCTTCAAGGACCATCCAATGCTTGAAAAACTTGGAAAGCGTTACATTCCACCAAGCTCTGCTGTTAGAAACTCATATGCATAGATATTACTAAAAAGGGGTGCTGTGAATTTGGTTTGTTTTTGCACTAGAAATGCACTGCTGGACCAATGAATCAAGTGTGAGCAAAAGGCAAAAAGCACAAAACGATATAGCAGCACAGGTAACAATGGACATTTATCATATTGTTTTATTGAAGGGAGTTGGCTTGACGTATTATTGGGCTGTAAACTTTATTTGAAGTGTATTTTTTATGAAGTTATCTTCATGTCCAGTCTCCCAGAGGCCATCGTCTTTATTGACAAGCAATACAGGACTGATATGTCTCACCCTTTAATATAATGGGAGGCCCGGGGCTTACTGGTGTGGTTTGTAGGCTCGGACACGCACCATAATATTTCTGCAGTCGTGAAATTGAATGCAGGTCCCAGCTGTGTCATATCAACATCTCTGTCTTTCCATCCATCTTTTCGCTCCCTTTCACTCACCGTTAAATAGAGATGCCACTGAAGCAATACACAACAAAGTATTGCTTGGTTTCATCTGCTCAAGTCTGAAAAGTGCAGCTCAAAATAGCAAGGCTTTCATTTTCCAAATACCTCTAAGAGCAAGTGTTACTGGTCATAGGTCATCAGGCCTTTGAAAAAAAGCCAAGATATATTCAGCCATGCTGGTTAGTTGTATGCTCCCAGAAGTGTTTCATCAAAGCTTCACTGTACGTCAATATTTCTTTAAGATGTGTTTTCTGTTTCTTTTATCTTTTGTTTGCAAGTGTCTTGATTTGCTAACAATGCAGTGCCTATGAAGATTAAAGGCTTTATGAGAGAACATTCTGATCTTTTGCCAGCGCCACACACCCAACGAGAAATGGAGTGACATAAGGTGAGAAGTGCAACAGAACAGATCCCTCCTCCACAAAATCCAATAACCAGGGAAAGAAATGCACGGCAAACAACACAAACAAGCCGAGCCAACCCATGCCCGCAGAAGAAGATGCATTGCTTTTTAAAGAGAATTACTCAGCTAAATGGATGCTGTAAAAACATGTCAATCAAAGAAATAACAGGAAGCCAAATCCTCTTGGCTACACTGTGTTGTGGTCATGTCAAAACAAGGAGAAATTAGGTATCTTCATTTGCTGAAGAGAGAATGTCAAATGTAGTTGGAATCTCTAAATAGCAGTGGAATGAGTTGTTATATATTACTTTCCAAAGGTTAAAAATTGACCAGTTGATCAGTTAGATAAACTGATCAACTATATATTCATGGCACTGAATGTTTTTACTGCTGCTTACTCTTATTTCTCTTATTTTACCCAGATGTGAACTGAAGACATCTACACAGCTCATGTGTCAACTTCAACTTTAACAGTTTGTATATTAATACTGCGTATATAATTGTAAAATTGATACTTAAATTTAACATCTTTGATAACATTAACATTTTCTGTCTTTGCTCTTTTCTCTTTCTCTCTTACTTATATGAATGAAATAAATGTCCACCCATTGAAATAAATGTCCAATCATTGCTCTTGCTTGCCATGACAAACACAAGATAAAGAAGTGGACATTTGGTCGATGGTGCTGATAAATGGCTCATCTTGCACCTATGAAAGGTCAGAGCTCTTATTATTTACAACATTGGATCTTTGTCACGGCTCGGCGACGCTGACCTTGCACCGGCCCCGTGTCCCTCTGTCTGTCTTTAACTGTGAGTGTATGGGGCTTCATCATCTCTATACGCATGCACCGCCTGCTGTAGGTTGTTCGCAATACACATATAAACATGTGCGTTTGCTCAAGTTCAAGCACACACTAAAAACACAGAGTCGTTCTCAGGCCACTGGAGTGACCTTGGTCTAGATTAACAATGGTCCTGGAGGACTAGACCTCATTTATAAATCCTCTGAGAGACCTACAGTGTATTTTTGTTATTCTTCACGAGCACATACTAGTAAACTACACGTAGATTTTAGAAAACATTGGATATAACAGATAAAAAAAAAAGAAAAAAGACTGGGGGCATTTATAACAAAAAACATTAAAAAATCAATTGCTTGATTAATGTACACAATTTAAGTACTTAAGAGCCAAAGAGAGGCAAAAAAGGTGAGAAGAGCAGCTGTAACACACCACTGCCTGAGGATCGGTGTGCTGTTTCTCTTGAATCGGTCAGAATTGTTTTTTAAGTGAATAAGCCGCAAGGACCGAAATTAAATGAAATGAATTGTTATCACAGGTCTACTGCCAAAAATAAAAGAAGTAAAGGACAATTCTAGGTATATTTCCCGGTGGTTTATCATTCTGCACAGTGAGTAAAGGAAACAGCCACTGTGTAAAAGTCTAAAAGTGTTTAATTTTGTAGCAACAGTAGCAAGTTGTGAGGTCAAAGACAGGCTAAAGCACAATGCTCTGACAGGCATAGTAACAACAAAAGAAAGAGGTGGAACATGTCTCGCACTCCAGTTCATCAACACTGTATAAGAAAAGAGAGGCTTGCAAGTAATTTATAAGAAACCCATTGAATAACAGGCCTGCTGTGAAGATACAAAACAGGCAAACACAGCTCAGTAAGGGCTTAAAGTAATTTTAAATGCCACAGATGCGCTCCTTTTAATCACCTTGCAGATACACTCTCCTGATTAGATCGAATTCAGGACCAATAACAGCAGTAATATGGTGCCTTAGCAAGATTACTTTGGCTAGTTTATGAACACAAGGTATCAATCATGCAAGCTGTCTCCATTTTATCTACCACTGTTGACCACCGATGATGATTCACGATGATGATAATTTGGGGATTTGTCTAATGATACTGCTGAGACAAGCAATCCTGGCTGCAGCCTGTCATTATGTACAAGGCCACCACGGTTCAAATGAGCCGAATCTTCAATGTCAAAACCCTAGGTGTTGTTTTGATTTGGTGCAAAACATGTCCTTGATGAGTTATGCCCTGCAGAGACACTCTTTGGATTTATGGGTCTCGTCCAACTGCTGGTAACTCTGAAAAATGGCAAATCAGCATATAAATGACTTATTGAGAGTGCTAAGAAAAACATCAACCCACAAGTCCATTATATTAATTGGAATCGCCCTCGCTGTGGCAGCCAATGGCTCCAGTCGGACAAGGGTCGAGTGGTGATAAATGAAAGGCTAGAGTATGAATATAGCCTTGGACAATAATGCAGCAGAACATGTGAACAACTGCTCCCTTTTGTTTATACTGACCTTGTAATTAATCAGAGTAAGGCAGGGATGCAGGAAAATGTATAGAACTTGGGGGTGGGGTAACGTGGAGGCGAGGGCTTTAAGCCCCATAAGAAAAAACTACACAGGAAGTAAGTTGTTTTGAGTAAACATGGAGTCCAAAGAGCTTTCAAAATGATATTGATAAAGAGAAGAAGTATCAAAGGGATCAGGGGTTTAAACTGAGGATTCTTTGAAATGAGGGGATTTACAAGTGTTTGTTTGTTAGGTAATTACAGCGGCGTTTTTTCACGATTTGCCATCGTGCTGGTTTTCAGTGTTACTTTTGCACATGCAGGTTACGCACTTTTAGTAATTTGCAATGTTTTTGCCCACGTGAGGGCAGTCAGTACAAGCTGGGAACACAACACTGACATAATCAATAAGCGAACTTGAAAGAGGTTATTTTCTTACATGTCCAGCAAAAACAGAGCATTATTATCATTCACTGGGAGATACAGTATGTTTTGGCAAACCTGGCGAATGTTAGTCCAATAATCACTCTCTATTTCCACCGTCAGAGGGAAATATCTGTCTCTTTAGCTGCTAAACATTCACCTACAGTCTACCATTTGGTGCTGAGCATTTGGTACTGAGGGTTTTTACACCATTTTTGCACTGCTCTGTCAAATCATATTCCTTTTATAGACATTACAATGGCCTGCACCTTTTTTTCCTTGTATCTTCAAAGAATAGCTGTGAGGGTCCACATCCATTTCATCAGTTTGTCAGACCTCCACACCTGCTGCTAAAATATATAGAGAGTGTGTTCTCTACTGTAATTTAATCTTCTTCAGTCTGCCAAGTATCTCAATAAAGTGAAAATATTATGAGGTAGCAGTGGTGACAAGCTACCTTGAAGAAAACCAGCTTGTAAAGTAAGATTAGAAGACCAATTAGACCATTTTTGTCACATATACTGTAGATCAAAGTATTCAGATACCTTCAGAAGAATAAACTCATTATGCAACACAAACAATAAAGATGTTAATACTGAATGTCACATCTCAAAATGTACTCTAAAAGGCTAAATACCAAATAGATTTAAATGAAAATCATTTGTTTTAATTTTGCAGTTCTGAAGGAAATACTGCAGTAATATTTTATTATATTCTATAAACAACCTGAGATACAACAAAGAGAAGAATTAAACTTGTGAACTGAATTATAACATCTGCTTTCCTTTATGCATACTAGTTTTATAGGTGCTCTTAAGCAGTGGGCACTGTAGAGAGGGAGAGATGCAGGCTTATTTAGCAAACAGAGATTTATTTCAGCTCCACAAAAAACAGAAATGTGGTGCAGCTTTATAGCAGAGCCATAATTTAAACAAGTGAAAATACATTCATGCAGAATCTGATGCATTACAGGAATTCATAATCAGTTTTGCAACAGTGGCCATTGATAAATAGGTAGCTCTCTGGGTGCCTCTATACAGCATGTTTGAACGGAAATTTGATAAACAGTATAATGCTCATGAATTTGAGTTGTCACACCAGGCAGTTAAGCAAAATGTCAGCTGCTGATTAACTAAGCAACGTGCATTTCATAAAGAATATGTTCGCATCTATCAGGCACAGCCGAATTTTCTCACAGAGCAAACGATCTCACTTACTATCTATTGAGTATATTTTTCAGTCAATTTATGCTTTGCTATTTACATATGGAGTCTAAATCAAAGTCACAGATCCTTAATGTGCTCCAATTTAAAATATATATAGAAGGCACAAATTATACATTTTAGTAAAGCAACGTTTTATAAAAAGTGCTTTGTAATCTGACAGTAAAAAAACATAAGTTAATTTTTTGACAGAAAACTCTGATGAAACAAACTACAATAAAAACAAACTCTTTTATCCTCAGGGTCAAAACTTTTCTAATATGGTGAACTGTTTACAATAAAAACTTCATATATCGACAAACTGTCAAGGCCCTCCCTGCGATCAGGCAATTTACAATTCACTGGCTTGCTGAGCTGAAGTCCTCAAAGAGCAAAGCAATGTGCGGTTCACAGAGGCTGAGTCTCAGTTATTTTAGAGCTCAAGAAAAAAAGCCTTTTTTTCTTACAAATAACTGAATGCGTGCAGTGCTTCTATTTAGCACTTGTGGCCTCGTTAGGTTTAAACCCAAAACCGCATGAATGTCCTTTTGCAGGTGTTCACAATAATTCAGCTTCCATTTGCCTGAACTATGCAGTAGCTGCAGTATTTCAAGTGTGCACGTTCACATCTGTACATCTGCACTTAGGCCCTCGTGAGTGTGTGCTTGCTCAGGAGCCTGTATGTCCATGCAACTCTGTTTGTGTGTGCTGTGTGCGTGTATGTGTGTCATGTCCAGTCCAGCCAGCCAGAGTAATGGAGCAGCCCCATCTGGACCTAACACATGGGCCAGACTGTTCGACCTGTCAGGGGATGAATGCGCTCCTGAGACTGTGTGAGTGTGTTTTTGTGTGTGTGCATGCATTTGAACTAGAGACAGAGGCTCTGAGTGGTCAGCCAGGAGGAGAAGAGGCTGAAAACCCGCACCTGTTACTGCTTCGAAGATAGTCTGGGGAGAGAGATTGGAGTAAAAGAGGTGAGATATAGTACTGAGTAAAAGGGGAGTGAGAGAGATAAACAGAGAAAAAGGTAGAGTTGGTGACAGCTAAATGAGGATAGAGAGAAAAAGAGAAGCAGCAGGAAGAATGGTGACAAGGGGATGTGTTAGCAGAGATGAGTTTGTTTGCCTGCCTGTGTACTTGCTTCTATCTCTCCATTATGTGCTTTGTGGATCACAACAACATGATCAAGGCCTAACTTTATTATGGTGGCAGTTTTTGGCTGCAGTTGAAAAGGCTGATCAATTTGGCTTCTCGGTTCGACGTAGTCCTGCCATGCTGCCCATGACTCCGCAAAACATTCAGCTGCTTGGCAGCACAGAAGGAGCTGGCAGGCACCAAAAGAAACGAATTGTAGCTTTGCAAAATGAGAACTGTAGCCCAATGAATGAGCTCATTTTCTGCCCCCTTGCACTATCTCATCTGCATTGGCACAATGCAGAGTTGTGATGTACACAGAGATGTCCAACGTTTCAGCAAAAATGATTACCAATATCTCATTGTAATATCCATTCAATCATTGCCTTATGTCTAACAGGAGGAGGACTAAATAATCATGGATGTCCTCCAATTATATTTACATTTCCTCACAGCATAAGTTATGTCTGCATTTTTGGGAAGTGTGAACTCACTGTAGAGTTCATAAAACATAAATGGGTAGAGAATATAAGCTCATTTTTCATATCAGACATACAGCAGATGATGAACATATCCAGGTGGCACCACCAGTTCAGTAGACTTTACAGCCATTAAAATAGAGCTTCTTGTTTAATGTTGCTTGCTCGTAAGACTGATGCATTCCCTCCTTCCAATGGGCCTTTCCATTGCCCAACACAGTCACACTATATCACCTGCAACAAACCACAGCTGAACTCACAGTCACAAAGCTCCAGGCTCAAATATTTACCCTGTTTCCTATGCTGAAAGGTAATGAAACGCCTCTCACTAACACTCATGGCTACAAACAAAAAACACATAGACTTAAGCGTACATATGCACACACGAACACACAAGCGCACACACTTTTTTTGGCTACAGTTCTCACATCAAACACCCCCTTCGGGCATCCTGACAAAACGGAGCTGCTCAGGTGGAATGATTTACCTGTTGAACAGGAGGATACGGTTTTGAGAGCAACCATTTTTCACTGAGGGCTGACACCATCGCCCAAAAAGTCATAAAGAGACAGGGCACCATCCAGATAGCAAGCATAGCTCATTTCTATGACTGCATCTAGCTATACTTTACGATGTTTTTTCTAAACACTATTGGTATAAAATGGCCGTCATAAATGCATGTGTAATCCTGTCTGAACACTGTCATAAACTAGACGGAGATAAAAACACAAACACTCAGACTATGTGGCCTATTTGATGAAGATTGTCTTTAAATATCTCATGGCAGTGTCTTTATTATTATTTTATTAACAGTAATAATAACAAAACCCAGTTCCATTTGAACTCCAAAACCATCAAGGCCATTAAAACGAAAGAAGGAAATAATTTATTTTATGAACTAATATAAACAATAACTAACAAGTGTCAGTTGAATTTAAATTGAATAAATAACTCCAGAACAATCCAGCAAATGTGATAAAAAATAACAAGGAGCTCAGAATTATGAATCTTATCACTCCATAGAAACAACTAGGCTTAGATCTCCTTTACATTCAACCAGACATTAACACAGACCAGTCTGTTTACACGATATGGGAAGTTCCTTATATAGATGTGCATATGCTGGTATCGGTTACACATATGTCAGCGTATGGCCTGTGTGTCACGTAGACCTACTCGTGCTTTGATTATTTCAGACAGCAGAAAGCTCCACTGTGCTTGGCAGTTCAGAAATGCTAGGAAAATTATACCTTGTGCCAACTCCACCGCCCTACACTTGATCAATACCTCGGTATAAAAAAAAATTTGATTCTGAAAAAGCCATATACTTAAACTAGAGATGCTGCTAAATAATATGTTCATGTTGACAGCACTAACAGTTAGCATTTAATCCAAAGGAAAACACAAGTCAAATGTCATGCTCCAATTACATTACAAAGCTAACCAGACATGAAGGAATTATGGTATAGTGAGCCCCGAGCACTCTGAGAACAATATGCTTAAATGTTTTATCAAGTATGTGGAGTATCCACAGCACTGAAAAATCCAGTAGTTTGTAGCTTTTTGCAAGCTTCCCACTAACATAAAGCCAAACTTAAAAATCATAAAAAATATGTCCTTGAATGAAACCATGATAGCTTTTCCCGAAGTTTTTTATTTTTTCTAGCTTGAGTTTCTACAGAAGCATCAGGCTGACAACTGGACGCCCTCTTGGCCAATGAACTGTATTCAATTCTCCTGTCTCTCACTGGGCTTCAGCCTCTCCACTTAACCCTCCTCTTGTTGTCTGGTTTATAACCACTGTGCAGCCTAAATTGCCTCTCCTTTGACCCTGCAGTAACAGCACCAGTAGGTGGTGGAGCCCATTCCCAGTTCCATTCCCGGCCTGAGAAAAGACAGGAAGAGAGACAGAGTGAGAGAAAGAGAGAGACGGAGAGAGATCTGGGCACACTGCTGGTGTCACAGAGCTTTACGAAGGGGCCAGTTGGATTTGCATAGATGACTTGGCAGTGTCTGATTTGTTACATGATTTGGCCGCCGTGGCTGCAACAGAGCCTCATTTAAATTCATGTGTTTTTTTTGGGTTTTTTTTTTTTATCCTCTTCCACGCCTGCAATCTAGTTCAGAGAGTGGGTTTACATCAGTTCACGGAAGCTGCTAGGGATGAGATAAGTGGTCGTTTTATCGATAAAATTCTTGTCAGTTACTTCGGAAAACTTGATAATTGGTGAATATAGCATAAAGCGGCAGCCCACAGACTTGGACTGCTTCACAAGTGATACTTGCTTTGATAATGTTTAATGACAATGTTTTACCAATGTTTTGCATGTTTTAGCCCTTTCAGCCCAAAACAACATTTGTCTTGTCTTGCTCACTTCCCCTCTAATCTGTCTTAACTGGCAGCCACTTGTGTTTGTACATCATCTGTGTGTTTGTGCGTCGTCTGTGTGTGTTTGTGTGAGTTTTCAGCAACACAATACGAGCGCTCACACAGACCTGTCACACACTCACTCCAACATACACACATACCCATAGTTTTCAACCTCCAGCGCCCTTCATCTGGGCTCTGACACCTGTTCCCATGGCAACACTATCAATAGGGGACCGACCAGGGTCAGAAAGTCTTTCTCTCTCTCTCTCCCTCTCTTCCGCTCCTCTACTTTTCACAGGTCGTGACATTTGGAGCACTGTTTGGCTGTGTACTTGTTCACCCCTGAACAATTTCTCCCCGTTATACATGCACCTCATTGTACTGACTTCTTATGCTCTGCTTCTTGTTGCCTCTGGTCTGATCAGGTCTGTTTGAAGCACAGGAGCACACACAAACTACATACGCACTCAAATGAGTTTACTGGACTCGCAATCATCAAACTGAGGGCTTTTTTAGATTTTCAAACTGGTACAAGTAGCGCCTATTGCAGAGGGGAAAGGTGTTAACACGACAAACTAAATATTATAGTTTCATACAAAGCACATTTTTGTGTTTAACTCGTCTTTAGTGCCCAATTCTCCCTTTCATCACACCAAATCACTATAAATAAAAATAGCAATTTCATAATAGCAATAATATATGCCTATATACCAAGAATTCAGTAAATGCCAACTAAGCAATGAGTAATGAATTAAGCAAAACATTCAGGGATTTATTTAACTGGAACTCAACTTATTGAAATGAACCAATGGATTAGCTGAGATGGGTGTAATTATGAAATGAATGCAGTCGCATAATGGGCTTTGGCTTTTTGGACAATACATAGCTCCTCGATTATAGTCTTTTAATTAAAAAAAAAAAGTATAAGGCAAGAATTGGATGCAATGCTCCATTTTCTATGAGATTGTGTTGTTACTTTGTCCCTGAAAATTTTCAATTAATATTATAATTATAAGATATATATTTTTAGATCTCACTCTGCTTTCTAAATTGTGGTGTTGATGCACAATTAAAAAAGGGATGACATAAACATTCATTTCATGAAAAAATGTAGAGGGTAAAACTGGAGTCAGGGCAGTTTGCCACAACCACAGAAGAGTGAATCAATTCTCATCCACCAATAGTAATCAGGACGGAGAGCTGGCTCCATCTCATGCAATATGCAAAGTGCATGCTATAAATCTGAAGATGGTTAGGGATGTGTCAATAAGAACGTCACTTTTTCTCAACAAGGAGCTGGTGTTGTGGCCTCAGCTAACCTGTTTTAATCCTTGTCCCAGCGGTATACTGCAGAGTTGATCCTAGCAGCACACTTTGTTGGAGAGAATGCCAGTGGCTGTCAGACAGCCACCTGCCCATGTGTCTCTGCCTCGGGAAAAGCTGCCAGGCCAAAACCCAATGATTAGGTTATTTCAGAATCACATTTCCTCCTCACTTCCACCGTTTTTTTTTTTTTCCCTTAACTTTTTAGAGTGGAGTAAGAGGATGGCAGTCTTACAAGCCGACTAAACTAAACTAAACTAAACTAAACTAAACTAAACTAAACTAAACTAAACTAAACTAAACTAAACTAAACTAAAC
>JAPQRN010000010.1:11353298-11372971 GCA_037367275.1 Coranthus polyacanthus
GCAAATAAATTTGCAACTGTGCCCGAGTCGAGATACAGGGCTCACTCACACGCACAGGCACTCCTGCCACAAGCAGAATACACCTGCCGGACTCTAATCCTCACTCCCAGCAGGCACAAGTTAACTCACCTGCTCCGAGTGACCAGCTGAAAGCTTCTGAATAGGCCTCAGGTAATCTTCTTCCCTCTCACTCTCCTCACTCTCTCTGTCCCCTTTGGCTACTCTGTCGCTCTCTGTCTGTGGCCGTACACTGATGTCCTATGGGCCGCTCACCCTTCCTGGCTGTGTGGCTTGGCGTAAGGGCATCGATCTCTCAGCCAAGTGGTACGCGGTCCTGCTGTTTCCACGAGGCTCTGAGGCGCTCTCTCCTCTCCGCGGCTCACTCTGCCTCACACAGCTGCAGTGGAAATATGAGGACGAGCAAAGTGGTTGAGTGCTGCTCCACTCTCCGTCGCGCTCTCTCTCTCTCTCTCTCTCTCTTTAGTGAGCTGTGATGCTCTCTCTCTCTCCCAGTCTCTTTGGTTATCAGCTGATGTGATGCTCACTCCTACAGTGTCCCCACTCTGTCACTCGCTTGCTAAAGTGAACTGCATGCTATCTCACCATCTTTTTTTTTTGCTGTTTTCCATTGATTCCCCACGTCTTTCTCCCTCTCATTATTGATCTATGTATCTGTGTCTCTACTAGTGCAGCCTCTAGTGGCTGTCTGCTCTTCATGCTGCTTACAGAACAGGAATAAAATTTTACTCACAGAGTACTCGAAGCTGTGATGTGAATTTGCCCCAGGATTTCGGTAGGCACAAACACACACAAAAAAAATACACCCAAACAAACACAAAAAAATTGACTATATAAACAGAGCTAATTAATTTCCCCAAGACTTTGAGGTCAATGCTTGCCAAAGGGTAAGTGGTATAATTGAGAAAGATTTGGAGTACAAATATCCCCAGTGATGCAATTAGTTAGTCTTGTGTTAATAATAGATAACGCCCTTTACTAAGGAACCATATCAACACTCTCAGCTCATTGTGTGAATCTGTACATGACAAATATTTAAAACAATTATCATAACATTATAAACATCAATGATTCATTTATTTCAGTAACACACCAGATATAAATGGAAATGATAATTGAATTGAAACTTTTTTTTTTATTGTAACCCATTACGCACTAACTAAGCAAGAGCTGTTTTGAAGCTAATTAGTGGCTCAAAAGAATAACATCTGACTTTGTAATTTTTATGTAAAAACAACACATACACCATAGATTTACTGTGAGTTTGAATGTGTGAATTGGTAGATTTGCTGGATAAAAGTAGCCCATTCTATTTAAAAGTTTGTTATGCAAGAGGAAACAGAGAAAATCTTCCCTTTTAAGAACAATGCAGATACCCTTGGGCAAACAATCTTCTTGGCAAATCATCCACAGTGAATAGAGCTAGAAATATGTGTAGTTGCACTGATGCTACATCAATAATTGTTTTTTGGGGGGGGTTTGGGTTTTTTTTTAACCTACTTGTGCCCCATTGGGAAATGCAGAGATGCAGTGGACAGACGTGTCAAATCAAAGCTGGATAAGATGTCAGATACTGACAGAAAAAGATTACAAATGGGACAATTTGTTAAAGTTTCTAAGGCTGTCAGTGTTAACTACAAGGCCAGCAGTATAATCAAAATGAAATCAAAAATAGGTGTGTTTACCTGTCAAACTGAAAATGACACAGGAGCAAATGCAACTATTTCTGTTTAATGTCTGGGAGAAGCTAACAGTCAATAACAACTTAGAAAGAAAAAAAACAACATCTCATTAGCAAGTATTATAACTAGTTGTAATAAAGGAGATGTTTAGCTAAACCGGAGCAGCATCATTTTATCTCGCTACGGGTGTTCTTAATTAGTAATTAACGAATGTAATAAACAATTTAAACACATTTTAAAAGCAACTCGCGACCAAAACAGGTGTTAAACAAGGCTAATGTAGAAGAAAACTACGCGTTTGTGAATGAATCTAATCTATTTTGGTCTATATTTGTTGACTAAATCTCATTTATTCACTGACATCAAATTTGCACCTAGTTAACCCCATGAAACACTACGTCTAAGGAAAGTTTAGCCAGAATGATTGAGTAGCCTGTTTTCTGAGATTACATTAACAAAAAGTGGCGAACAGGCACACCTGTTATCAGTTGACTGTTCCAGATGCTTCGCGGCGTCAGAGCTGCGCCGCCATTTTGGACCGAACGCGCCACAGTTTCCTCTTCATCCCGCGTCTTTTATCGATACTTTATCTATACTCCTTAAACGACTTGTATCGATAAGAAGATAATTGAAAGGTAATTGTCTGTTTCATGGCAACATCAGCTACACTTCGGCCACTGACAGCTCTTCCTCCTTTGCACCTGCCCTCAGTCGTGGGCATTAGTTTAATGGCTAACCTAACCTAACCTAGTTGACTGTTCAGGAAACAAACTCACCGGGGTAAACGTGAACACTGAACGGTGAACTTCTCTGGAAAAACAACAAAATACCCAAACTATACCAATGCTAGGCTGGTTACGAACGATCAAAACCGAGTCATTTAGCTTAAATCAAACCTGGCAAATGTGTGCTCAGCGCTGCCCCCTGATGGATAGCAGCAGTACTGCAACACCACAAGAATAGCTGTTGATCAGGAGCAGGTTGACGTTACTACAATAATATACAGTACTAATGTAATGATGCTATAATATGGCATGACTGGTGCTTCTTATATTCAGTTTTATTCTCAAAATGGAAAAATTACTCTTTACACAATGTGCCAATGTAAATTTCATTGAGTGTAATGATGTGGAGATCATTTAGACCATTTAGATTTATTAATCTAGATTTAGCTGCAGCATGTCAGTAGATACTGCAGAGCTCCTGATAATAAAGTCACGCGTGCAGGTCAGCATTAAAAATCAGGCATTTATGTATTGTGAATACTGCAAAAAAAAAAAGCAAATGTTGATGAAGTCAGCGCACGTATGGCTCGGGTTCATGATTACATGTCTGATCCGTGAGCTAATTGAATGCAAAAAGAAAAACATTTTTGGGGTGTGAGTGAAAACTAAAAAGCCCGAGACGGTTGCAGGGAATAGCTGTCGTATAAATAATTCCAAATAAAACAGCAAATGTACAGAAAAAAAGATCCCCGTGCATTGTTGAGTTGTTTGTCTGGTTTTGAAAAAGAAAGGATCCAGGAGGAGCAATGATGTTTTATTCTTAGTAAGTCACACACAAGTGCAAGTGTACACACACGCGTTAACCTGCACTTGCAGTCATCAAATGTACACAAGGAGTCAAAGCGTATTCACACCACAGGAGATACACCAAAAATACCTCAAGCTTTCCAACAAACATGATAATGGTGAGTATGTGTTGAGAAAGCCAGTGAGTGGGCCGAATAAGACACTATAGCCTAGATAAGGATCCATGGGGTCCAATTAGACAGGTGTAGAAGGAGAACCTGACACTCGCTGTCACAGCTGATAAACAGACTTAGGATCACTCGCCGGCTTACGCAGAGATCAACATGCCAAGCTAATTAAAATTGCTTGACAGGAAAACCTCTTTTAACACAGGTTTAAAAAAAAAAAAAACAGCTTCAGACCCCACCTCAAGCGTGTTGTTCATGGTTCAGTTCATGGAAGTGAAAAGGTTAACTGTGTTTACAATGGATACAATGAAACACCTAAATATTCCAGGAGCATCTCTAGATGTTCAAATTCACTGCATTTGCATTTTTTTTTTTTTGTGTTGTCATATATGGCAAACATTACAGTTCAGTTATTTTATTTGGTTACAGTTTTTTTTCTGATTGCAAAACTCTACACACTAACCATAAAACCTCACACCAAACCTTCAAAACATGTTATATCCTTTGTAAAACTTGAAAAATTGGTGCTTTTGAGTCAGTACATTACACCCAAACCATCTCCCGGATAAGCACACAAAGCCACAACTACACACTGACAGTGTAAATGAAAAACAGTTTTATCGCACCGCAGGACAGCGCGATAAAGTATTGTCATACACGTAGAAGAGTGAACACACAGGTATCCAAATGTGTAAAGTATTAATGTGAATTCTCAACACAACGCACTAAATAAATAAGTGGAAATGGTTATTTATTTGTTTCATTCCTTAAACAATTCAAGCACAATAAAAGAAAACAAATACGTTTGTGATTAAAAAAGGGAAGAAGAAGAAGAAGAAGAAAAAAGTAGGCAAAATCTCGCCAAACCAAACGCTACCCGTGGTCTGTTTATGGTGCTCAGGTTTTGATTGATAAGCGAACTGGTTATCTCAGAGGGTTTCTACTTGTCAATGTGCGAAAGGCAATTGGCAGAATGTTTTTTGTTTTTTTTTACACGTGTGTTATAAAATTAGAAACTGGGTGTAATGTAGAGAATGTTCATTCAGGTTGACACACTTGGTAAATGCACTGGGCATAAGTGTAAATGTTTCAGAGACTGAGCATCAAGAATCACTGTTAGTGTTTAAGCATTCAGACAAAACTGTAACAGAACATTAGTCCACAAGACGATTTATGGTTTTCTTTTTTTTGTCTTTTATGCAGATGTTTTAATACTGTTCAAAATGTTGATATTCCACAAGTTACATGGCTCATGCATATACTATACTATATAGTATATATTTCTAATGTAATTTCAGTGTTATATTCTGCAGCCAAACACAATCATCAGCTGTCTTTTGGCCGTTTTCACAGAGAGACAGACCCCTGAAAAGACTTGGACTCAACCTTATGAACTAGGAAAAGACTGTGAAACACAATGTACAATGTAATTTACTATTCATTCTCAGACCTAAAATGTTGACCATGATTTCCAAACAGCCATGGAGATTATTTTAAAGAGCCATTTCTATGCAAAACACAATAAAAAGAAGAAAAAAAATCTGTATGGAATTCAGCACTCACTGCCGCTTCAATGGGTTTGTTATTTATTTACAGAAACATTCATGCAGGAATGAATGTAATGTCCATGACATTTCCCATATTGTATGGCCATTCATTGCATCGTTGTCATTTGTGAGAAAGTGAAGCATTTAATGAAAATGTGATGGTAAGGAATGATTTCAATCACATGTAGATAACCTCAGCCTGTTTCTGTTGTGCTCTCAGCTGCTCCCAATATTCTTCTTCCTATAGGTTGTCAAACAAGCCTAAACAGGTCTTATTCTTTATTTATGCTAGTGCATATCGTCTCGAGCAAAGCCCCAGGCAACGCTGTCTGTCTTTACTTGAGATTGGATGTGATGCCGGACTAAATAAGGTTTTTAATCCCCCTTTATCAACAACTCAGTTATCCTTATAGGACTGTAAGCCCTGTTTTGCCTTCCTGTGGAAAAAGTGTCTGTTGAGTAAAAAGTCAGCATGCGGCCCATATACTGACTGAATAATAACAAAGCTATAGTCTGGGAAGCTAATTCCATTTCAAAACCACAATAGGATTCCAGTCAGAGTCATTCTTCCTGGAAAATGCAGCAAATGCAGTAAGCCTGTAGTCAATGAAGACCTTGGTTTATCATTAAATAGAGACAAGGGCATCGCAGGCTATCGTGGATGTGAGGATCAGGGGTGCTGACTGGCAATAAAGACTCCCGCACTCTACTCAATAAGGCTTTCCCATTATTTAACATTGGTACTTGAACATGCCAATAATCCAATTAAAGTATGTGTCGTTTACACAGATCCTGGCAAGCAAAAAAAAAAAGAAAAAAGGAATCTACATGTGAGCAAGGAGAGAGTTTGGAGAAAACATGACAATAATTACATGAATGGATGTGGGGATGGCTGGATGTCAGACGGCTGAGGTGATTATTTGCTTTTACAACTCCTCATTCCAGGACAAATGACTAGGCAGGCACATGTCCAAATAAAACATCACTAAATCCCACTGAGACACCATTTTTAAAATGTGAATACGGCGTGAACATCTGCAGAAGTTGAATTGCCATGGGAAAACTCATATCCTTTTTTTTAAAAAAAAATTAAACAGGAAACATTCTTTCTTTACTTAATTAAACATCAAACCATTCTTTCTTTTTCTTCTAATTAAAGATCCGCTGAGCGGGCCGACTGAACTAATCTCTGGTGTCTAAACATCTCTCCACACTTCATTTCACTTCTCTTTAGCACCATGCCAGCACCAGGAGAGGTGTCTGACACTAGGAATTTGTCAACAGGAAACAAAAGGGAAACAACTTAACTTACTTTGATGCTTCTTCTGTGAACTTTCAGTCAGGAAATGTAACACAGAAGGGAGGAAAAAAATGAGTGCAGATGTGTCAGTGTGGCCATTATCACAAGAGTAAGTACAGGAGTGTGCCACAAGTTTATCTGCTATCATAATAAACAGCTACTGTAGTTTTCTATAGCACTTACCATCGTGCGAGAATCAAAAGCCGTGCAGAGCTTTCAGTTTTGACATCTGTTTATAAATTGGCAGCTGTATTCAAAAGCAACCCTGACTCGCAGACATTACATTATGTAATTCACTGCAAATGCATACATTTTTAAATGGTAAAAAAAAAATCCAGAAATTGACAGAATTATTCAACTTTTGATGGTTAGGCTTTGAGCACGGAAAGCACTTGGTTTAGGGCTTGCAGAAAACGATGTGAGAAAAAACGACTCACCATGTATTTATTAATATTGAATCCAAATCACAAGCTTTCCCTAACCTTCACCAAAATGCTTAAACCTAAACTCCTGCTGGAATTGGGATAAAAATTCAGTACCTATTGAGAAAAGGCAAAAGAAGATGTGGATCCTTAAATGAGAAATTACGCTTTCTTGCAACAAAATCAAGGCAAAAGTTACAACCGTAATGCGTCCTTTATTACATTTATTACTCATATTTACTACAAATCATACCTGGATTTGCAATTTAGTTGCAGATGATAGACAGGGTTGTTCGAAATGTCACAATACTGACATTAATATAAAATAATTACACTAAAAAAACAAGACAAGCACTAGACAAAGTAACGTTAAGATGGAGCTGTTAAGGCAGAGGCAGGTTCATGAGAAGATGAATAGCAGGTATGTGAGGCAGGGAAACACACCGAGGACTCCTAGTGGACAGGTGAGGAACTACTAGCTCAGAGTGATGACTAAATTCATTCATATCTTTATTTCATTAAAATCCAACAAGCTTTTTCCTTTCCCTTTCTTTTTACAGGTGTGTTTAACGGTCGCCTGCTTTTCGAAGCCTCCACAGAGGTGCTGTTTGGAGTTTTTCTCCTTTTTTCTTTTGTTCTCTGTGAGCGTTAATTTGTTCATTTTTGAGGACAGGCCAAAAGGTTCACGTTCAGACTGAAAGGAAATATTGTTAATAACTGTGCCTCCGCACTTCTCTCTTTCTCATTACTCTTCTCACATCCAACATCTGCTAAACACAGATTAGGTGCCCATCACAATATGGCCTATGTTTTCATCTCACACTGGGCCATTTCTGATTAATTAAACTAATTTATGTTGAAGCAAACCTTGGATAAACTGTTAGCACAACCAAAACCGTAAAGTGAGAGTTTTTTTTTAATGCGTTATTTGTCTGAGCATGTGTATGCATGTGTTTTCCTTATTAAAATCCTGGGGACAGATGATAGTTGAGTGTTAGGACTTGGATTAGTCTTATTTTCATCATTTATATCTGTATATCCGCGGAGAAGGATGTGACACAAGGCATTGTTTTGTATATTTCTTTTAAACTGTGAGGTATAAAAACACACTCCTTGATTGAAGTCAACAGTATATATCTGCCTCCTGAGCATAGGCTGCTAAAACCAGCATCGGTGCTCTTTTTTTATGCAGTTGGTTTTATATAACGAGCTTTTATTCATTTTGTTTCTCTGTTTTGGTTTTTTTCCGATGTTTCTCGCTGTGCTTACATCGCCCTTTGCTTTTATTGCTGTTATTATTTATTGTTTTCATTTCTGTCTTGGTAAAGCACTTTAACTGCCCTTTTGAAAAGTGCTAGCTGAATAAAAATGAAAAATATGCCCAATTGCTGCGAAGTCTTGGAGCAGAGGGAATGAAATTGGATCACACTGTGCTCAGCCTTTGCTGTGAGTAAAGAAGAGGATGCCAGTCTTCAGCTGAGGCTCTTCGGAGCTGGCAGCGGGTGTCACTGACTTTCAGACAGCACAGCCCACTCTTGAATGTTTTATCTGCTTGCTTGTGGCTCAGTATGTTATATCCAGAGGTGTGTCTTTTCTGTTTGTGGCCTGCAGATTTAATCCGCATGTTTCTCCGACTGGTTCTCTCTTGTCCGAAAGTACTTTATGTCCTCGACACTTCGTTTACAGTGAAACCCGCTTTCACAATTTTTTTGATAGTGTCTATCTCCAACAGAATTTTACAGCTGTCTTAAGTAAATACGTGTCTAACAAAAATGCTAAATTTGTTATTTATTTGCGTACTTAAATGTCATTTGTGTAAGATTTAGACGGATTTAGAAAGATCAAACTGCAGAAAGGGAATATAATATTGTTAATTCTGTTGTCATTAGTGTATAATCACACAAAAATGAGAAACACTGTGGGTTTTTTTTGCCTTAATAATGCGCCGTTTACATCTCCAGAGGGAGCAGGTCGCTTTTCACCTTATTTCTACAGTAGCTCAGAACCATAAATATAAGAAGAGAGATAGGAAATATGCTCTCAGAAGATGTTACCATAACCTCCGCCATCTTACCAGCAGTGAGTCAGAATGGTCTATTGCTGTGCGGCGGCAATAAAACAAACCCAGGAATGTATATTTGGAGTTTTGTAAACAAATTTTGGTAAACTGATCATCAAATTTAAACATTTTAAAACTAACTTTATGTGGACGTCTTCATTTAAGTTCTGCCAAAACCCGTTGAAAGCCTCTATCTAACCTAGTCTATCTAATCTAGTCTAATCGTCCTAATAATGCAGAATCCGACAGCTGTGAAGCTTATTTATATAGGACTCAGTGTGTAGTTGTCCTGTGCTAACAACTCACGCTGTGCTTTGTAACAGAGATTTCCTGTCTCTCTTTTATATCCGTGCTCAGAACGGTGGTCACAGTGGATGGCATCCAGCATTATAGCGCATTTCCGTACTATGTTAGAGTGCGGACCAGGTTTTTTTTGCAGCCACAGCAGGTGAGGGAGGGGGGCTGCCATAAAATCACACACTGAAGCTTTGACGTCACCAGCAAGAGAAAATCAAATGCACAGCTAATGCAGTAGAACCCCCTGCAAAACCTTGAATATATAATAAGAAAACAGAAAGATTCATCACCTCTACTAAAGTGACAAAAGTCAGTATGGTCGTGCGTTTGTGTTCACCTGGTTTGTATAGATTTCTATGCAAATGCGTCCAATTAAAGTGCTTCCTCTCTGCACACCTGCTGTGATTCTCCTGAAGTCCTCAAAGTTGACAGCAGAAGAGAAAGAGTTTTCTCACACAGTAGTTTTCACAGTTGTTGACTTGCCGGAGGATGCGAGTTGGAAACTTTTGACTCTCACACTAACAATGGCTCTAACAATTACGAGGAACACAAGCAGACAGAGATTCACACAGGCTTTTACAGGTGTCATTTCAGTTGAATGAGAAGATGTTCCCACGAATAATGAGATAAAGAAAGAGTGAGTGCGAGACAAGAGGAGCGTAGACTTGAAGAAGCAGGATGGTGTCTCTTCCTTCGCGTTGTCACTCAATCACCGAGGATGTGGTTTGACCCGACGGCTGTATGAGGAGGCGTCACCTGCTGGGGCTAAACACGACTGGAGTGGAGACGGCAAACAATGGGCAAGCGGCTCGGAGGAAAAAGATCAATCAAGTTTGACCCCGAGACAGAAAATCAGAGCAGCCGTAATATGAGATCTGCTGCGCAAATTCACGTCGTCTCATCCGAGGACGACACACATTTTGATCATGCTCGATGGCTGTCAAGTGTAACTGATAACCAAAGTAATCTGCCAAATTACCCAAGTACGTTTTTCCTCATCTTTTTCATTGTACTCCTTTTTATAGCCACGTTCAAACAAGACGTATGAGATTAGCCTGTTATGGGAACTGAAAGTAGGACAAAGGTAATACCTCACCTCTGTCAGGCAGCCCATTTAACAAGGACAACACATGTTCTGTCCTTATTTTATTAGGTAATTAAAGTCCAACTATATTCATCTTGCCTTGCGAACATTACTGTTCTTTCACTTCACTTTCAAAAGACAATTATGATGCATTTATGTTTTTTTAAGATTCTTCAGAGACAAACTGAGGACGTTATCTGAAGGCGGTGGCAGCTCATCACTTTGCAGATTATAGTTACACAATATTAAACAAATGAATGTGACACAAACCAATACTACGCGTCTTCGAACTGTCAGGTGTTGAAGGAAAACGTATCAGTGGTTTCAGGTTTGCGAAAAGTTTGTTCGTTTTTACATAGAGTTTTTGAAGTCACAAAGTCTTCTTCATCGTTCGGTTCGTAAAATTCAAAGTCACCTAATTTGGATATTCATGGTTTTTCAGGGGCAGCAGCACCTGCAACACGAATATTTAATATAATGAATTTCACAAGAAAAGTTGGGTCAAACTTGTTAAATATTGGTGGAGAATTTAGTACATTTTTCTGAATATTTCCCAAAAAAATAATTTAGTTAGATTCATTTCAATAATTAACATTTTTTAAGAAACTTAAATCTATTCAACAACGTTACGTGTCATTTTGTTGCCACAGTTTACACTCAACAACATCTCTCATTGTTCTCAAGATTTATGTAAATAAACAGCTTGTAATACATTTTTAACAGCCACAATGAGTTTTTAATGATTAAATTATCATTAAACTCTACTTACTTAGCAAATATTGTTTGTGTAAAAATCAAAATGACTGAAATTAGTGCCTTTAAAATGAGTAAAATACAGTAAATCCATGTTCTCACTCTTTTATTTTCAAGATTAAAGTTGCCTCAATATTGTTAGATTTATTTCTACTAAAATTCTTTGAAATATACACAGGAAAGGGTTGTTTTTAACCTTTTGCCTATTTTGCTTGTTTTACATTAAGTACATGTTGCATTTGTGTACTGAGTATTCATTTTTTGCAGTGTATAGAAGTGTACGTATCCTGCCGATTCGTTTTTGTCAAACATATTGAACAACATGAACTTTTTATTTTTACATAAAATACAAAAAAAAAATAGACAAAAACTTGAAAGATAACAATCCAGGACCTGCCTTAAGGCTTTTATCTCCTGAGACAGTAGTGCTTTTGTTATTCCAAATAACTATGCAACATATCATCCACAAATCTGGCAATACACAATAAATATGAGGCCTTCGGGGCTCCTGAAGGTCAGGGGCCCCGGGCTGTTGCCTGCTTTACCTCACTGGTAATTTAGCCCTGACAAATGCCTTGGGCCTTTTTCCCCCAATTTACACACCAAAAATAGTGTTTATTGTAGTCACAAGCTGGGCAACAAAAGGGAAGCACAGGTAAAATTAAAAGAGCATCAGGAACACAAGGCATTAAAAAAAGACAAGCACAAAAATACAGTCGTCACGGCATACAAAGTAAGTGCAAAAAATGAACTTCCTGCTTGTGGTTTTTCATTTTCCTCCCTGAGGTTTCACTTGCACACCGATTCCCACCTTAACCTCACATTATTATTTCAGGAGCAGGTATCCTGGTTATAATGGTAGAAAAAAAAATACCACCGCGAGACTAAAAAACACTGGGTTCTCTGTAGAAACTCCGCAGATCAATATGAGCCTTTACATTTCAAAAGCATGTGCGTGAATCCTGTGACCTGCTGACATTCAGCTGTTTGCACAGAGCTCAGGCTGACAAAGAACGGGGGTGGAATTACCAAAAATGTTAGGTTTAGATTGGCTCGAGTACACGTTACAGATACGTTAACGGAAGAGAAGGAACAAGACATTATCAAGTTACAGTGTGGTTAGTGCTGGTGGTTTCTTTCAGGTTTCAGTAGAAAGAATCTGTCTGTTCAATGTGCATAAAAAAAAAAAAAAAAAACCTCAGTGATGATCTTCTGAAAAGAGACCGTGTGTGTGTGTGTGTGTAGGAAGTTGTGTTCGCGCTGCTTAGAGAAATCCTTTCAAACAAATTCACTCAATGCGTGTACACAGTGGTTTTAAAGTCCTCTTTTAATTTAACAGACATTTAATTAAAGGTATAGTGTCTGGCCTGCTGAAGCAGCAGACCAGACAAGAAACAAAGTCAACATTTAGTCAGGACTCAGAAGAATAAGTGAAGCATAAAATGTATGCCTAAGTATACATTTTATAAATAAAATGTATGCCTAAGTATACATTTTATGCAAACACATGATTTAAAGCAACATATTTTTTTTATTTGATAAACTCTGCTCAAACTGGACAGAAGTTGTTTTTTTTTTCAAATGAGCTACATTAAAAGTACAATATGTAACTAAGTGAAGACATTTACGTGTATTAATGGAATTTTTTTTTTTACGGTAAAAAATGAGCACCTTCACGACAAACTGTCTCGGTTAGTGATGATCAAGAAGGATTGTTATTGTGAGGATCGTATCGTGCAATGTGACACAGTTTGCCTTTCGGATGTTTTCAGATTTTTCCCTTTTCAGTTCAGGATGAGAAGAACATCATGGCAAATTATAGCGCACTTCAGTAAAGAGAGAAAACAGATAGTAACATGAATGTTTAACGGGTATAAGAAGAGATAAGACAACGCGAGGAAACGGAAAAATAAAAAGAGCAGTACAGGAAAAAGGTCCAACGAAAGGAGCGAGGTGGCAGCGAAGTGAAAGCAAAGGAGATGTGGAGTAAGAGAAGAGGGGGGAAAGGTGGCTTAAAAGGAGCGGAGAGAGAGGAAAAAAGAAATGGAGATAAGACAACGAATGTGACATTTTACAGAAGAACAGAGGAGATGTCTGATGAGAACAGCAGAGGTTGGCTAAGAAAAGGCCAGTCATAAAATCTATAAAATCCTGTTGCATTTATACAGTAAATTTATTAGCATCTATGTGCATTTATACAACTAAAAATACACAGATGGACTGGAGTTCTGAGTCCAAAAAAAAATAAGAAGGCAACAATGCTGACATTTCTCCCCCTTTCCACTCAAACTGATAGTGTACCTCCTTGGTAAGAAGTTATTTGAGTGAGAGGCAATGAGAGAATATCAGAAAACATATTGGAGAGGAAGAGACTCAAGAGCAACATGAATGCCTTCTGAGCAGCTTAGTGATGTGCCAGAGGAAAAAAGCTCACAGAAAGTAATTGGATTTCATTTTGGTCCGCAGGAAGAAAAAAAAAGAAAAAAAGATGCATGCTGTCTCCTTAGAGCTCCGGCTACAGGTATCATAAAGCTAAGAAATATCTAAGTCACTCCAAGTATTCATACGGTCCACAAAGCCTGGCCAGAGGAAAAGAAAACTCGTCCTTTAGATAAAAGAGGAAATCTTATACCATTTAAAAATGTCCTTTTCCTCTACCGTGTGTATTTTTGAGATGATTGAATGATTTTTGCATGTCCAGCTGCATTTGAAGTCGAGTGTATTTCAAGCATGTTTAATTGTAATGTCGCTTAGTTAAACCCACAGCTTCTCAGTCACAGTGACCAACTCATTTCAATAAGCTGTTATTTGCTCATCATCACCTGTTGTTTACTTCCAGAGGAGACGGTGATGTGGTGAATTAGTATGCACCGAGGATTCCTGCTTTGGCTGGCATGCCTAATAATGATGCTGATAATGATGACAAGAAGTCAGAAGAACAACGTCTGCATCAGGCAGAGGTGCGGGTTAAAACCCACGTACAATTTGCTCTTTTTTTTTGCCATAAGGAGCCTTAAACCCTGTTTTCATAGGACTAGTATAACCTGATAGCACCTCACATCTGTGTTTTCTGTAGCATATTCACGCAGGATAAACAAAAACTTTGTTAATTTACTGACATTACATCCCAGACATTGCGACTAATAGGCGACTAAGGCGACTAATAAAAGGCGACTAATAAAATAAACTACTACTTATAGATGAGCCTGTTGAAAGACAGAGAAATGAATGCTGCCATGCATGTCATCATCGAATCACCATTCGAGATTTCACGTTTCTGAAGAATTTGAGCTTGCTCTTTCAGAGAATGGGTTTCCATGCTGTGGAATGAACCTACTTAATTTGCACCCAAAACGCTTTTCAAACCTTTCATACGTAATTGCCAGTGCAGCTTCCATAATTCTCAACCAGGAAATAGGCAGAATAAATGCACAGAGTGAACAAAAAAAAAAAAAAACACGGCAAATCACCCCAAATCACAGAGATGTCGATTCACTTGAAGTAATATTATGGGCCTGAAAAGGGTGGGTAAGTTTATTATTATTACAAATTATTATTATTACATATTAGCAGAGGTCCAAATGGTACAATTGTCATCTATAATTGCATGAAACCAACATAAATACAAATGTATGTTCTAACAAACCTGATTTGAGACATGTTTTTTAAAAGATTTTTCGAATTGCTCATTTTGCCGCTGACGCATTGGGTTTGTTTGACATGACGCTTGGTCAAAACTTTGACGAGGGAAATGTTTTCCAGTTAGTTTCCCTTCGTCGCTTTCGGGTGAACTTCTACGGCATTTTCTCAGGTAGGAAACTACAGAGCTGAGAAACCGACGGCTTTTTGTCATGTCACCGTTCGAGGAAGCACAGGTGGGAATGATAAAGTTAATGATGGCCGAATTCCATTTAGCTGCAGTTTCGGGGTGCTGGTTTTGTGCAAGTCGCCTCACTATCACATTGTTATGGCTTAGTGGAGCGCATAAATAGAACAGGACCATTGTTACAGCAATTAGTGTAAACAGCATCTCCTGTCCTCTTCTGTCTTCATGAGGAAACACTAAAACAAGAAGCCTCACTTCCTCGTTGTTTTACCTCAATAAATATTGTGACGCACTTCCAAATGCTCTCTTCTTTTATAAAAATGTTTGGCTGCACATCATTAGTTTGTAGTGACTTTCTGCAGATTCCAGACACTGGGAGAAAACCCACACACCCAAAACACACACAGGCACTTGAAATGTACGCACCATGCCCAGGAAGAATCTCAGGACATGCTGCTGGTGTCTAGAAATGTAGGTTTTCACCCAGTGAGAGGTTTAGGGGGTTAACTATTAAATACAGTTTGGGTCAAACTCACCCGATTTGACATTTGACAGCAGCGCAAACACCCGAATGCCTTTTTTTTTTTTTAGTGACCGAGATTTCACAAAAATAAGCATATTAAAAATGTTCTAGTTTTGTACGTTGAAGCTGTTCCGGCACCAATACCAGACCCGTATTTGTCGAAATGGATTTTGGTTTCCCCATTGTGAAACAAATCAAGGAAAATTGTGGGGTTTTTTTTGCAAAAGCGAAACTGGAAATGACTCCATTTCTGATTTCCACAATTCAAAATTTCGAAGAATACAAGTGATCATACAAGTGCCGTGTTTTTCATGCCGTTCGGAGCTCCAGACAAGCGCGTCAATCATCTGTGTAGAGACTTAATAATAAGAGGGACATAGCAACAGGATACGTTGTTTCGATTCCATGTATGAAGTATGACTTATTGATGTTATTACTCACTGACAAACATCTTAAGTGGTTTCTTTAATGCATAAGGTTGTGTTTTCCGTCATGAGCCTATGCTTGTTTTTGGAGCTTTTAATAATGGTTTCTTGCTGCATATTTACAGCCTATCTCAAAGATCTGCCTCTGCTGTGCATATGTAAGCAGCATAGCATCAGTATCCATGTAAAGTCCTGATAAACAGTTATGGGAGCGGGAACAAACATCCCTCTGATGAAAATGCCCACTCGCTTATACTCTTTTCCTCTGCACCGCTGAAGAAAAATTGCTAGTTATAGTTATAGGACATGCAGTCGCCATCTAGGGACACACATTTTTACAGTCTATTAATCTATGAATAATTAAAGGCTCTCAGTCGCCCCAGAGGAGATTACAGCACTTTGTCTCTCAATACAGTAACTTGTTTAGTGCTGTCCAAGTACAGCGCACTGTAGTTTCTATTGTCAGGAGGCTCTGAGCACCAAAAAAATGAACACCTGCACTAAATTTTACAAACAGCAGAATAAAATGGGTCAAAAAAAGAGGCTGCAACGCTCCTGATATCGGTTTAATCTGAAGAGACAAAAATATGCAACTTCTACTTGTTATGTTTTTGTTTTGTTTTTCCGAAATGACAAGAGATCACTTCCTTTTCATTTCCCTTTATGGCAACAGAGATTTTTCACCACTTACAAGGGAAAGTATTAAAATCATCGCTCATTATTCTGTCACATTTCTGCAGGATTGATAATAACACAGATTTTTTTTTTTTTTTTTTTTTTTCCAGTTTTCTGAGCCGCGAGGAGATGTCCAAACAACAGCTGTTGTGGCTCCTTTGCTTGCTTTGAGATTTCAGATGCTCACTCGCTGTGCCGGTGACAGTAAACAAGTGCTCATGTGTGCGGATGATAAAAACAAATAGTTTTCTATCACATCAAAGAGTGAAATAAAAAATATCCAGTGCTGTCTCCATATTAATGGGCATTGTGTTGGTAGGAACAGAGGACCTCCAGTCTGGCTCAAATGTAAACCTGCAGATTCAAATTGGTAAAGCGATGATGCTGTGACCGATGGTAATGACTGCCATGGTGATTGCGTTAGTCAAAACAATTTAAATTATCCCTTGTGCGATGCTTGTCTCGGTGAAAGCCATTTTCGGTGCTTACTAAAACAAAAAAGGGTCACTGAATAATTTTTCTGGCCTGAGTGGCCTTAACTCATTTCGTGAGTGCAGATATTTATTATGTTGGTGGTGTTTGTGTCTCCTAGACCTGAAGGAAATAATAGTGGGGAAAATGATGACAAGCAGACAGCACATGCATAGATAGATTAATATATGAATAAATACACAGATGATAGATTTTTTTTTTTTGCACATGAGCCCTGCACAAACTCTACCAAAACACCCCCATCCGTGGAGGACGTGGTAAGTAACAAAGTACTTCTATGTCACTGCATTTAAGGTATCTGTGCTTTACTTGACGTATTTATTTTTAGGGCCCGAGCACCGCTGGTGCCAAGGCCCTATTGTTTTTTGCTCAGATTCATATGAAAACGTTCGGCCAGTTTTTGAGTGGATAAATGTGCATGAACTCACAAAAATGTGCACATCAGAAGTGGTGAAAAATGTGATATTTTATAAGTTTCGCACATGAAACAGAAAAAAATGGCTCAGTAGCGCCCCCTAAAGACCACCGCTCCCGATGATATAACGCGATGTAACATACACTCGGTGGCTGGTCTCTAGCGCCACATAGTGACAGGTGGACAATGCAAAAAACTGTTCAACTCCACATCATCAGATCTGTCTCAAATTTCACGTTTGATAAGAATCCAGTTCTGAGGACACAATAATGTTTAAACTAAGTCATACCGTTGCCAGTAGGTGGCAACAGAAGCCATCCGTCATCTGATTGATATGAATTTTGCACGATGGGTTCTACATATGCCGCGATATGCGGTATACTTGGTGGGTGTTATACCAATTATGCCTCAACCTCAACGATGTTGGAGCTGAACATGTCTATGTGCCCACAGTTGTAAAACCCCTCGACCGCGCCTCCTCCCCAGTTGCGTGGGGGTGCGAGGGCCTGATCCGACCTGTTTGCGGTTACAAGTTCTTTTTACTTTTACTTTCTAAAAATAAACATCCGTACTTTCTGCTCTTCAAAACATTGCTTTTCTTCAATGCATTTGAGGGAAATTACTGATTATTGTACTTTGCGTCATTGTGTGCCTTCCCAACATCAACAAAAGATTTCAACCTCAGTGGATGATAATGCAAAGAAAAGACAATCCCTTGGCGTTTCATCGGTTGCTCAGTTGTGTATCACGCACAAGACACAAGAGATAACAGGACGAAAACACGCCTGCGGTCTCTCATTTTGTCATTTATTGCTAATTTTGTTCATTTTCTTTATTCTGATTTAATGCTGCAAAAGCCAGCATATACACAACCAGTGCAATGTGAGTTCTTATTCAACAAAACGTAGAAGACCAAACAGACACGAAAAGCAGACGGAACCCTGGAGAAAAGGCATCACAGTGTTTTCGACTTCTGTTGCTGACATTGAAAACTGATCAAACACGCGCACATTCAATTGTTGGAAACTAATCAGTGACAGGTAACAATGTTAGTCTTCAAGCATGAGAAACTTTTTGATCTCTTGAGTATTTACACTCTATCTACTTCGATGAGACTGTTTTTCATTGTAAATTGGCTGAGGAACACAGATAAATAGGGTTGTCTCTGTGGCTCCTTATCACTATTGATCAAAACATTTTGCGTTCAAGAGGCCACAGAACTCATTTTGGACGACAGACAAGCTAGTTTGGAGGGGGTGTCCACTTTGGAAGATGAAAAATATTCTGGAAATGAGGATCATGTCTGTGTCAGTTCGGAGCCTGACAGTGAATTTGATGAAGAGGATGAGAGAGACAACCAGTATTCAGCCTGCAGGGGGACAAATACGGTTGTCAAAAAACATCTTCTGCCAATGTAATAAGGACGCAACCAGGGTCCCACACAGATGACATGTGAAGTACATACGGGCTTGTTTTGAACGTTCAAACATCCAGAAACTCATCCTGGACTGCTTAAATTTGGAAGGATAATGTGTTTATGAAGAGAGGTGCAGCGATATATTTGCAACACACACGTGTTGTAGTTTTATGTCTATAGATCTGTGGTTCCCAAACATTTTCAGCTCGAGACCCAAAAAATCTATTTTATATCTAGAGTTTTATATCTAGAGCAAAATTTTCACAAATATGTCATGAACTGCCATGAGGTCTCCATTTTCGTCATTTTCATCGTGTTGCTTCTTTTTTTTGTCATTTTTTTCTTGATGCGTCTTTTGTCTTGTTTTTGTTCATTAACTCTTCCAGGGAACACTCTCCTATTACTATAATTAGGAAAATGAATTCACCAATCATATCATTGCCATGTATTTTAGCTGCTCCACGGAGCCCCTAAAGTACCACAATATTTTTATTTCATTCGCGCAAGATAATAACTTGTGCAAACAAGACAGAGAATGATTCCTGCAGATGACAATCCTGGGTCTAGTTCTTGAAAATCACTTTTCAGAGTGAATTTAAACCTTTCCAGCTGCATCATGTAACACTATCAGACAGTAACTGTAGCTACCAAGTCGATGAATGCTAACTTTCGCTAACCGTTTCAAATGTGTGGTTTTACTTTGAAATATGATATCAGTTCAGATTTTCACTCTCTTGTCTTTTCAGTTGCTGAGCAATAGGGAAGCGGTGAAATGATAACGATTTGTCAACTCCCTGCATTTATGCTTTAACCCTCGTGTCGTCTTTACTTTTGAGATACTCTGGTTTACCTCGGGTCAAAAATGCCTCATATCTCTTTATCTCTTTGATCGCTTTTGTCCCGCCTCCTTGATGTTGAAGGTGCGAGGCGTATAGTTTGAGAAAATGTTTGATGTTTAGAACGTTATGAATAACATTGTAAACGAGGTCTTTGAAGGTGGTCACATGACAGAGGGTAAAGAGTGACATCAAACAATAGA
>JAPQRN010000010.1:11373071-11385308 GCA_037367275.1 Coranthus polyacanthus
GTGTGTGTGTGTGTGTGTGTGTGTGTGTGTGTGTGTGTGTGTGTGTGTGTTCATGTTTGTGTGTCCCTGTGTCAAACCTATATGAAGGATGGAAATGTGTGACGTATAGCAGCATGTGTGCTCAGATTTTTAGTTTTTTTTGTACATGTTTATCACAGAAAATAAGCTAAGGCCGTTGAGTTTCAGGTAGAAAAAAAAATTACACTTGTACCCTTTTTGTTTTTGTAAAAATATGAAACGGGTCAATTTGTAGTACCGAGTACTGTACAAGGGTTGAAACAGTGGTAATCCAGTTTGTCTCTATGCAATATGTACCATACAGTATGTCTTTCCATTTTTTGTCCTTTCAAGACACTAAATAAATCAACAACTAACGATGAAAACCTTTATCATTTCTTCAAAACGAAGATGCTTTATTGCGCTGTCATGACTGAAACTGTTTTCCCCACAAAAAACAACTGGACACCGATATATGTAACAGAGGCAAATGTCAAATTTGAACCATATATACTGTCTAAAGAGCTTGACACTGAGTTGACGTTCATATCTGTTCAGTGTTTACTGTAGGTGAGTTGTCTTAAAAACCTCACATCACACAAGAGTCATGATAAATAAATGAATAACAATAACAAATCAAACCATAAACACAAGGTTTTTTTTTTGAAAGGATGATTTAAAAGACTGTGCTACTCAGAAGGTGTGGGGTCTAAGTGGCCATATCTCACTGTATCTCACGCTGTGCACCTTAATGCAATTCAACCATGCACTGCATTAAACGTTATCAGCAACATTTTAAATTGATTCTAAAACTCACAAGGAAACCATGAGGGGAGGAAATGGTGGGTGTAATAAGTGTCCTGTCTCCTGTAATTAGAGAAAAACCTAACAGCAGCATTTTGCACAAGCTGGAAGCAGGTGATTGACTTGAGTGGATAAGCCCTGTATAAAGGGAATTAATGGTCTTAATCTGATTATTTTCTGAGATATGTTACAGTGAAAAATGGCTACAGTCTCACGTTGAAAGAAGACAGATGTGATTACAATCAGTGAGTGTTAAAACAAAATTTTGGGGTCTAATATTAGATCCACAATATGATTTTTAAAGAAACAGGCAGATTAAGTGTGAACTGAATGCTGGGATGAAACTGGATTTGGGCAAGTGAGATAAACCTGGAGATGGATGAAGATGTGTAGTTTCATGCGACTGAACAGATCAAACTAAATGCTTGTAATGTGGTTAAAAAGCAAAAGAGGCAAAATAAATAAATGACATCAACTAGAAGGGCACTCAGAGCTCCGTCAAGGCCAAGAGTCCGCTGTTCTCCTCCTTGTTCCACAATGTTATTAAACCACAAACTATTGCCTATGTTAAGTTTCTTAAGTTACTGTGGGGAGCGGTGGCTCTTTGTCGTGGTAGAGAGATGATTTGACTCTCTTTCTTTCTTTCTTTCTCTTTAATTTATCGTCAACTCAGCCACCTGGCTTACTCGTGGTACATATAAACACAGTATGTGAAACTGAACTGTAAACATACTGATCTCCAGCGTTAAAGAAGGCGGACAACAATTCAAGCCTCGACTCCTTTTTATGGATCTGTTGTGAAATGCAATCCTTATACCCTTCCACCTGCAGTGGTTTTGCTTAATCCTGCTGACAGACAGGGCTGATCATATAATCTCCTTGGCAGAGGCAAAAAAAACCAAAAAAAAAAAAAAAGGGTTTGTCTCCTGACATTTCAAAGCAGGAAAAACAACAGGTGCAACTAATAACACTGATGATGGCTCTTCTCCATTCAAGTTTGCCAAAAGCAGCGAGCGAGCACACACACTGCTGACACATTCAGATGGAACAGAGCCATCATCGTTGCCTTTAGTTATTTGTTTGAAATTTTAAATATCAGTGAGAATGGTCTGCGGCGTTTCTTTTATCACTTAAACTAGCACTAATACAAGATGCTGCTGAGAACGTCTGGGACGCTGTAAGTGAAAACTGAATCGGGAATTGTGCAATGTCTTAAACTGAATTGTACACATGAGTGTAGTTTAGGGTTTAATTCCCACAGTAGACACCTGGACTTAACTTGTTAACTTAAGATAGCACAGGGGTTTCAATTAAGAGGCTACAGCGGTCTGTGATGGTTTACTTACTTCTCTCAAGAGCATGCTGAAATGAAAGACAAATTAATGAATTTCTGTTCCAGAAACTGTCGTTCGTAATTGCAAACAAAGGTTTTATGGGCATGAAATGCAACATAAACAGAAGAAAATCATTTTAATGCTAATTAGAATAAACAGCTGAAGACAGAAATAATGATTTTCTGCACTGAAGTTCTGCACTGACATTTGTAATTAGCTGTTTTGTTTCAAGAATCGTGTCTATATTGTGCTCGTAATCTCATAACGTTATAATGACCATGAGAATAAAATAGGCACACACCTACAGTGCTTAACTTTATCAAACAACCATACACTGTAACAAGACACAAAAGCATCTACCGCTTATCACAAAGCCGTAATAAGTGGAACCATCCCAGAAATGTATTAATGAAAAATGTGGAGAGAAACCGTGTCACAGCGCTACAGCAGAGAATGATTCATTTTCCATCAGCGTTATCGGGCAATTAGTTCCTTGCATTTATCACACACTGGGTATCACGCACACACTCGCATAGAAACCAAGTCAGACAAACATGTGCTCTAACATGCAAACACGCACTTTCTGTAATGACAGGTATGCATGCAGCGTTGTCAGCGTGGAGGCAAACACGCACACGCTGACAACGCACAGAAGTTCCTATAGGATTAGCATATCATTTCACAGAATGAAGTGTAGTTTCCATACTGCAACAGACACAGTAGAGGAAGCAGCAGGTTTCTGGAGATGATACAAATATTCATTAATATTTGAGGGCTGGCATCTTGATTTGGCTCTAATTAGTTCAGATGTTAAAGTGAAATGAGATGCATTCCTTCTTCTTCTTCTTCTTCTGCAGTTTATTTACTTTACTATTCAGGAACCAAGAAGCTACAAAACATGAAGGTAAACTAGACTTATAGAGATGAAGCGTCTGGTCATACCAAGGCTGAAACAGGCTTACGTGGTTTAGTTATGGACAGAAAGAAAGCTTCTTTATGGCAACTGTAGCTCACTATGAGGCTCACAGGGGAACTAAGGCGCACACCTTCAAAATCCCAACTATCCATTAAGTGTATCTGCAATGATGGTTGGTTGAGCAGAGAAGGATATCCAGGAGCATCGAGGTTGGGCCAACACCCAACTATGAATTAATCACAGAGCCAACAGCAAGAGCACACAGACAGACTATTTTATTTATTTTCCAGATGGGGGTTCAGTTAGAGTATCTGTCTTCTTTTCCTCTGCATTTCACTCAAGCGCATACAACACTCACCCCTGGTGTTAATGTTTTTTACAGTATGCTGGCAAAAATGTATGCATGAATCTCACATCTCTTTGCATAAATCAGATTATACAAACGTACACTTATATGAGTTTTGGGATTCACACTGCTTACAATAGGTACATTTATAACAATGAAACATTCTACCAAACTCAGCACGTCTTCAAATCTAAATGACAGAATACGCTGATTACAATCATAAAATAACACGTGCTTTACGGACGTGAAATGCCATTAATAGTGTTAAGAAGCAGTACATAACTGTTGGGACAATGTCATGGCTAAGGTTTGGTTTCAGGTTCAGACATAAAAAAACAACTTGGTTAGGGTTAGGAAAGGATTGTGGTTAGGGCTAAAATAAGAAACTTGCATGACGAACATCACAAAAATTTGCCTTCGGTCTGAAACGGACACAAACCCTGGTCTCCTTTATTAAAGTCCAAAGAGTTTGTTCTTCCACCAGCTCTGTCCTCAACCGCCTCCTTCTAATGCCAGGTATGGACTGTGATGTTGGGCCGTCCCGGACAAAAGATGACAAAACGTGGCAACACCTTTGATCGTGGCTAAAAAGCGGTGTTTGGGTGTTGAGAGAGGTTCACAGACGGCCCTTGTCCTGGTAACAACCAAGTATAACATGGGACAAAATTCTGACAGTGGCAGAAAGGATGACCATCCTAAATTTCACTGCTGGTACAACCTAACCCTAACCCTAACCCATACACGTAAACACCACTTTTGTAACAGTGTGATCGTTAGCTTGATAACATTTAATTCTTGCACTTCGACCTGCTTTGAAGCCTGACATTCGGTAGGTTTTATCATCACACAGTCTGCATAAGCCCCTTCAAAAATTGACCGGTATTTGTCATGTTTCTGGTGAGGTAGGATTGATGAGGTTTTCAGAACATTACAGTGTGTTTGTGGATACGTCTACCGGTTCAGTCTTTTAAAGCCAAATGTGATGCAGCCTCTTAAATCACTAGTATTACTTACTTTAGTTGAGGCGACAGCTATTTTTGCTGTGTGGGAAGTAAATATAAATAACTTAGCCTACAAACACAGTATACTCCGGAGTGTGAGTATCATTCTACTGCGTACATGTCAAAATATCGTATCTTTTGAACCGCTGCAACATGACAAGACTCTGTTCGCACTGTGCATATAATGAAGAGATCTGTATACTCTTCACAGTAGATTGAACCATCTTCACACGATTTGCATTTTTGCTGAAGTGCTGACTGAAGATTCATCTCCTGAGAATGCAGTAATTTGTCTGCATGTGTAATTAGCAGGGATACACACAAGGTTATGTAGGAGGGAATTTGCTCTTATTGCTCTTATTGCTTGTTACAGAAATCAGATAAGTAAGGAAGAGCCAAAGTGTGGAAGGTGCTTGTAACAGATGGTGAGAGATAATATAAAACTTCGCAGATGCAAATGAGCATCAAACCTGGCTGCACTACACTGAAATGCATATAATATTTTCAGATTTTTTTTCAAGTTAGGACTATCATTAGGACTTCCCAAGAGCTCTGAACTGAAACTGACATCTAACAGACACTCTGATTGCAGCGGTTGTTGTGTTGCCTCTTAGTGTTGAAGCGAGCAGCAGGGATTTCTGTTGCCATCATGTAATGCCGGAGGGCTTTTTCCACTCAGCAGTGGCAGACCGCGTAGATATGTGAGTTCTGTTTGGCCCCGTGTACCCCGCTCAAAGCAACAAAATTTACAGGGCAGACACTCTCGCCTGGACAAGCTCGGATGGATTATCGTTCACGTGTTCTGACAAGGACTAGGTTTCAGACGGACTCTTGAAGCTTTGTTGTGTTGCTCACTTAAGACTTTATTTCACTGACAGTTAGTGATGATGTTGTAAACAAGATGGAAAAGCTCCAGATGTGTGAGCGCAGCCTTAGTAGTAAACAAACTTAATAATCTAATTTCACTGGAATATTGATCCATTGCTGACGAATGTTATCTACAGGCAACTATAACCGTTAATTGCAGAGAACATTAAGTTGTTTCAGCAAAACCTGCATAAAGGATGATACACATTTTAGCTCATGAGATAAACTTTTCACATAGCTAAAACCTTTGGGGTGGAGTCATTTTTATGTGATTATACAGCAACGAAACTATAATTATGAATATTATATTCCATGTCTGCAGTTTGAGGAGAGGAGAGGAGTAAAAAGCAGAGAATTTTTTGACTACTTTTCATGAAAATACCAGACTGAGAGAGCACTATTGGCAACATATGAAAACCACACATGCAGCTCTTACCAAATGGACTGCAGTGTAAATGAAGAAGCCACTTTAGTGCCTTTCAGTGCCCAGTGTTATAACACGTGTGGTTATATGTGTGACCGACAGAACAGAGCTGCCAAAGGACACAATGGAGAAACAGAAATGCAAAAGAGAGCATGTGTAAAGATTTCTCAGAATAAAAACATCAGTGTTATGAACATCGAAAAGTGCAGGTCTTCCCTCTTTACGGAGGGTCGCGAGCTGATACGGGAAGGATTCGAACTCATTTTTCGGAAAAGAGCAGAGGCAAAGTAGTGATTCAAAATGTGCTCAACTCTCGCTGTCTGGAAGTGAAGTGTTAGCGTGGAGAGAGAGAGAGAAGTGAGGAAGAGTTGAGTGGAGGGGAGGAGCAGCAGTCAAGGCCTGTGCCAGCCGCTCTGTTCTCACGTGGGATGGCTGTAATTAATTTGGACACTTGGCTGCTGGGTGGCATCAGCGATAATGTGTGTGTATGCTTATGGGTGTGTGTGTTTGTGTGTGTGTGTGCGTGCACAGACCTTTTATCAGTGATGACACATCCCCTCCCTCCTACTGTATGTTGCCCTTGAGGTGGCTATTTGCATTAGTGTCAGAGCAGGGCACATAAGCTAGCTGACACACACTACAGCCAGACACTCACACACGTGCACTACGTAGACACACGCACACACACACACACACACACAGTGTATTGTTTTAATTTAAGATCATTTGTAATATGATACGTTCCCCAGGCAAACAAAAAAACATTATTCTGTATATTCCTGAATGAGGATTTTTTTGCAGTTTGATTATGAAACACAGTCCAATGGTAGTTATCGTCGAGCTCTGCAGACCTGCTGTTTGAATTTGAAACATAGCATTAAAAATACATGCATTCAGTTTCACTACCATGGGGGGCTGTGGGCTGTTGCCTATGCTAGCATAGAGTGAACAGAAAGCAAAGAAATATCCTGTGTGGGTCATCAGTCCATCCAACACATTCAGCAAAAAACACTGCCACTGGTAGGTTTCTGTAAACCTCAAATATATATATATTTCATATGCAACATTCAAAAGTACAGCACCGTCATATTGTTTTTGAGCATTATGAAACGTAATATTAGGTTTACACACTGACAGCACTTGATTAGGGTTTAGTTTGAATAATCCTAAACCTTCATTGCCTTCCCTCTGTAGTCGGGATGTGAACTCCAGTCTCTAGTGGCAAAGTCACATAAACACACGCTATCACTCACTCACACTGAATGGGACATGCCTTTCACTTTACCTGCATGTCTTTAAACACAGTGGAGCTGGAGAGAAAAGAGCAAAGAGGAAAAAACGCAGAATGTACCAGATTTAATTCCTGGGTCCTACATGCCGTAACTATTCTCACACAGCACAAAGAGTTGGTTCTACTTTGTCCAATCCAACAGAATTATAACTACCAGTATGCCTCTGATAATTCCTTGTCACGATGCTGGCAATTTTTCTGACAGGTGCACAAAAAAAAAAAAAAAAAGTCAAACTCGTGTGTCTGTGCTGCTGGAAACTTGCAGAAAGGAGTCAGAAATAGAGAATAGAAGAGTGGCTTCTTTTTCTGAAGAACCTGTATAGGTGTGTATTTCTTCCACACAGAAAATTGATCAGGAATCAATAAGGGGATTGATAAAGAACTGGGCTGATAAGCAGAATTGATGATGGCATAAAACCTTATCAGCTCCCATCCCTAACAGCATGCCTAGGACCATAACGTATTACCTATTGAGCACTTCCTACAATGGACACTCCACAGCAAACCCCCTCGAATCATGACAAGAGCTACTACCTCTAAGATGAGAAGCAGTAATGTTGTAGCATGCAAATGATGTGGAAGTGAAGGAAACTATACACTATGTGCAACCCCTTTCGCAATCCACACAAATATTTGATCCATTGTCAGTAAAAAATATTGTTTGGATCAGCTATAAATTCTGCTTGGCTTCTGAAATAGTAGACTGATGACCGCCTTGTCATGGACTCTCTGTTTCTTGCTGAATATGAAAGTTCAACTCTCTGTTAAATATTTTAAAAAGACCAATGCAAATGCCTTGAACTCACTTGATCACACTTTAGCATTTTTTTTTTTTTTTTTTACAGTTGGTCACTGAGGAGGATGTTTTAGTTATGGGGATACTCTTGCCACCAACTTTGTGAGTTCAAATAAGAATTTCACCCTTTACTTGGAGTCTGAAGATACTTGTAAGCAGGTCATCAAAGAGAGAGCAGGGGAGTCATGCAGAATGTCTCACCTCTGCACCTGTGGGGGAACACTGTCACCAAAGGATAAAAGGATTATGCAACTTCCATTGATGGTTTCCACCCCCTGGTGTCACAGGCTGGGTCGGTGGTCTCTACAATGTGGGACTCCTTTGCAAAATCTCTCACATGTGCTACTTTGAATTCTCTCACCATACGCTGTCAAACACAAACAGCAAGTACAGAAGTTTGCCCAAAATGTCTTATTTCAGCAGCTGCATGTGGATAATTAACTTTTTATTAATCTCTGTCAGACCCTCTTACATAGATTGCTCCTACTGTGAGACAGCAATTAATTTCTGTGTGCATTTGTAAGCACGCACTCATACACAGAGGCTGTGCACAGTGTTGAATAGGAAATGCCACTGTATTTTGGCTACACATCATTTGTTTTGATACAGGAACAGAGTTTACCCTCCTGGTGAGGTTTAGTTGACTTTAGAGAGTCTCTCCAACAAAAAACTGGCTGGTTGAGGCCGACAAAGTCCAGGTTCTCTGGGTTTTATTTATGGGTTAGGGTAGGAGATTTAAAATCTCAACTCCAAGAGTTGAAAAATTGCCTCTGCACAGGTCTATATCTCGGTCACGTTGACTGTTCTTTGCTAGGCAACAATTCCACGAGAATATATAAAGAAAAGAAAAGGAAGGGTGAAAAAAAACGAAAGAGGAAACTATTTAAAGACCATGTAAAAAAGTATGTAAGATTTAGGTGGAATATAATATCCATGATTAAGTTTTCATTAGTGCATAATTGCCTGAAAATAAGTATTGTTGTGTTTTCTTTAACTTAGAAGCAGCCGTTTACATCCACAGTGGGAGTGGGTCCTCTTCCACAGTGTCCACCATGTTTCTACAGTAGCCCAGAACCAACAAACCAAACACTAGCTCTAGAGTGGGTGTCTGGCATTTTCCACCTTTTAGCTGCCAGTGTAAGCTCTGTTGCATGGGGGACCTGGGGTATTCAGTTGCAACCTCACCACTAGATGTCACTATTCTACGCCGTGCAACACTTTTCCTTCGCATGGCTGCGTTCATTCTTGATATGGTATTTCTTTTACTGAAAGCACATCAAAATAAGGAGAATGGGATGCTCGGACCCATATTTTCGAGATGGTATTTGATCTTCCAGGATGATCAGGATAAAAGAAAGTTGCAGAAGTCCCACTGAGTTGCTAGCTGTGCCCCACCCTGAACCAGATGGATGGTGAGATTGATGTTTTATCTTCTGTCTCCTCTTTCAGAGCTTTGAACAGTGATTCAGTTACAACTCACTTAGACCCATCACGAAGGACAGACGTGAATGCAGGTTTGCAATGGGTCTGTAAAAAGTAAAAATCATTAGCCATGATGTGGTCCTCTTTCAGTCCCTTGAAAATACACTGAAAATGAATGTAATATGAAGAAAATGCAAGTGCATGTTCACTCTATTAGACCTGTCAGCCCACCACAGAGGGACCTCCCCATGACTCATGCCAGGATAAATTAATGTTCTGTCAATCCAAAGCACAGACTGTACAAATTACTGCTATGTGTGCACCATTCAAACTAAAAATCGACCCTTAAATACAAGGAGTTATTGTGGATATTAAGACTGCCACCTAATGGACCAATGGGGATTATATCACATGCACAGCTGTAATCGAGAACGAGTGCTGACATTGTAATGGGAAAAAAAAAAAAAGAATATGCAAATGTGTGAAACTGTGGGGGAAAAAAAAAGGATGGGATATAAAGAGATAAACATGAAGATAAATTAGAAAATTAGAGGTATAGACTGCAAGAGAGAGGAGGAAACGGAAAAGGGGAAATGTGCATGTGCCACAGTTCTAATTAGTCAACCTTGGGCAGCCTGATGAAGGACAAAGCATCGACAGAGGCAGTGCTGTGCCTGCAGGCAGGCAGAAAGGGGAGCACACGATACAAAAACACACACCCACACCCACACACTCTGTCTCTCACTCTGCCTCTCACACACACACTGCTTTAATTAAATTTACAGATGTCAAAGCTCTGATCACGAAAGCAAATCCCCCTCCTCCCCGCTGTCATTCATCTGTCCATCTTTCTTCCATCCGTCCCTTTTTCCCCCCACCCATCCTGTGCCACGAGGACAGCGCTCAGCGGTGTCACAGTGAATGTCGTGTCATTTGAACTAAAAACACAAACTCTTTATTTCTATCTCTAACCATGACGCACGCACACACACGCATACGCGCTCACCTACATTCACTCGGTCACGCACACATGCTCAGACGAAGAGGGAAAGTGATTCCAGACAGCTATTGATCTGTTATGTAGCTGATAGGACAGTAATGAACTTCCTGTAGAACAAACGGCTGCCTGCAGAAAGAGAAATGTGCTCCAAATGTCCCCGACACATCAAAGTTTTTTTGACGGTTTTATAGTTTTTATGGTCTGGACTGGACTTTTGAACAGCGTGTGTTTTCACAGCACACACCGCTGCAGCTCTGTCAGTTTTGTGTAACACTTGGAGTGGCATTTTATTGATGACTGTTCTCACCAAGGACACAGTGGATGCTTAAAACGACTGAAATGGAAATAATATAAGTCTGACAACTTTTTGTCTTTTAGAAATAATTACTTTTAGAAACGATGCTTAAAAACTGTTTTACTAAGTGTTTTATCATGCAGATTTACATGTATGATGTTACATGCAATTACAGTCCATTTCTATGTATTTCATTATACAGTATGAACTCTGTTTTAAAGGATCATATTCGGGGGATTTGGGGGGATCTGATTGCAGAAATGGAACATAATTATTCTTTCATTAGTTTATAGTTCATCATGTTGCTCCACCGTATTTCTCTCCTTTTTATTCCATTTTATATATTGATTCAGGTGTGTTACTGCCACATACTATGTTTGACTGAGGGCCAGAGTTATTGTCCACTAAACTAAAACAGCCAGACACTGGTTCTAACGAGGGCTTTTCATATTTTCTTTTGCATTTTTCGTGTTTTTAGTGGCTAGGGGAGGGTGAGGCGAGGGGTAGAGATGAAACTAAAGATTATGCACTGAACCGAGCAACTGAAATGTTGTCCGTTTTAAGTCACGTTAGTCACGAGTTTAGAGAATTTCGCATTGAACTGATGCGCAAAAAACATTTTTTTAAATCTATTTTAGAACAGTACTGGTGTCTAAAAAAATCAAATGGCCCATGTGACCTGTGAAGTAAAGTTACAAGCAGACGTGGTTTTGTACAAATTGGCAACAGTCAAATAAGCAGGGAGCCACCGAGTGAAACCAACCAGCAGGAATTAATTTTGGCTGCCATACAATGTCAGCCCTCACTGACTTTTCATTATCATTCTCACAGTAAGCAGCTAAGATGTAGAAGAGGCAGCAGGCAGAGCACACATACTCACTCACCGTGGCTATAGGAGGATGAAGCCTGCTTTTTATTGTCAATTTAGTTCAATGAACAATGTGTCAGGCATTTACATGGATGACCTAAAGTACAGATTGGCTCTATTACATCCTGTCCAAGAGTCCAAATGATCATGCTAAAGACTGACCTTGCTTCTCCTCCTCTCTTAACTGTGCAAAGAACGACTTCTCTTTGTCTCGCCCTGGTCTTTCTCTTTGTTTCCCTCTCTGCTTAGAGCTGTATTGCCATTAAGGTAATGGAGTTGCCAGAGCAAAGTCTGAGTGTGAATGCGACAGAGAGAAAGAGAGAGTATGTGTGCCCTAAATGCCCCTGGCAGCTCCCTTGAATTTAGAGAGGGACCCCATCAATCTTGGTGTCCAGCTGCCTGTCCACTAGCACTGAAACTGCAGTACAGTATCTGTATTCGTGTGTCAGTGTGAGTGTGTGTGTGTGTCCTGATGGGATTTTCTTCTAAAGGGAAGATAATGGGTTGTAATGGATATGAAGTTTTCTTTCTCTTTTCCCCATCTCCATCCCTCCTTCATCATCCTCTCACACATTTCCTTCACATAATTATTTTCTCCCCTCCGAACGTTTTACTCTGATTGACAGCCCACATGCTATACAGCTAATGCTTTGCCAAGGGCAGCTGCTGAACATAAATCTTAGATATTCCTGTAGGATGCACTGCAGCCAAAGACAGGGTTTAAAGTAAGGGTGTGGGATCCACTTTATTTTCCATCACAACTTCATGAGGAAAGCTAAATTCAAGCAGAACTCTGAAATGTATTAATTTTGCCTGCCTGCTCTCTCCTCCTTCACGATAACAAGCTTTTAATCCACTTAAGGTTTTTTTGTCACT
>JAPQRN010000010.1:11412809-11423483 GCA_037367275.1 Coranthus polyacanthus
GGGGGGGGGGGGGGTGTTAAACATATGGCCCCTGAACAAACAGGAACGTCATTCACAACTGTAGTCTTTGCCGCACAGGTGGTTACAAGTTACTCTCCTGGGTCCTTCTGGGCATGACTCATCCATTACCAATGTCCAAAAAATGCATGAGGTTTATGGCAGGAGCAAGAAGTGATAGATCAATTTACTTCCCTGCCGGGTATTTTGAGCATGTTTGTTTGTCGTCTGAGTGACAAGTTAAGTTACTTAATGCAACACAGCGCTGCGCGTATATCTGCCCCGAGGAGGCCAGCCCATCAGTCTCTCAACACTACCGTTTGTATCCCTGTAGCTTGTGTCCTCGTATGTGTGAACTTGCTTGTGATGTGGGGAAAATATGTGTATATACACCCCTTAATCAATGAGTTTTTGGCCTTAATCAGACAGTGACCAACGTAAACCTTCATTCCAAATATCTCCTGAACTGTCATCATCGTTAACACTCGGCATGAATGCCCTGAAACGCTGAAAGACCGTTGCTCATTAGGAATGTGCTGTAAAACTATAAACATCAGCAGAGGGCAAAAAAAAAAAATCCTGCACACAAACACACACACTGTGAGTGGATCATTTCCACGGTTTACACAGCAACAAACCCATTCCTTTCATGGTGATGACAGTCAATAAGAAACTCCCATGTGACTGAGCCAGAGGGAGGGGAAAAAAAGAGAGAGCAATGATTCCAAAAAGTGTAGAAAATGTAATTTTCTTGCATGTTTGAGCAAAGAGGAATTTGACCCCTGACTCCCATTTATGTTCTATCGTCCTTCATCGTTTCATTTTCTGGGAAAGAGGAGCGCAGTCGAAACATGTCAGCTGCCTTTCACATTCGCCGAGGAATGTTGGCGAGACTTCACAATGTTGTCAGTCAGTTTGCCAGATAAGAGCTCTCAGTTCATAAATACGATTGATGGCATTGCATACCACCAGTTCCTGCTCTGTGTTTTCCCATATAAGCATCTCTGCTATCTCACCATCTCATATCCTCTCTCTGCAGGTCCACACATGTGTACATGTTTTAGCATATTCCCCATCCAATTATCAAACCGCACTACTGCAGGATACATTTTTCTTCTGCTAAGTTGGGGATGTGGTGTGTGGGGTTCAGTTGTGCAACATGATCGAACATGATAAGCAAGTGTTTGAAAGCTGGCAAAGAACCGTCAACAGTTTGTCGAGGGAAATAAGCAAATAGATCATTTGTGTATTTACTTCCCATTTAATCACATTAGACCAGCTGCCTTTCGAAGACTCCAGAAATGTGAAAGAATACACTTCAGCGCAGTGGTTTGTCTTCCTGACAGGTCTGAGGTATCCTAGCTCGGAAATCCTACACACTGTTTGTTTTTACCTGCATTGACCACAACAGTGTTTTTAAAAAGAATACAAGTGTGTGATGTTCCGGCTACTCGTGCTTTGATACGTCTGACATGTTTTATTAAGTCTAATCCAGACAAGCGCTAAGAGGCGGCTGTGTATTCCTTAAAGAGTATCTACCTTCGCGCATAAGGAGGCCAGAGCATAGGCCGAATAGATACAAAATGTAGAGTCAAAACATGCTGGATTTTTTTTTTTTTCAATAAATCATCATCATCAAACATCATCAACAAAATAGCAAAAAAAAAAAGGTTTGGTCAACAAAAACAGTCCACAAAGCACGGTGCAGCTGAGAAGCATTGTGTTGTTTGAAATGAATAACCTAAACCATATACAGTAGGAGGACTTCAAACCGGCTCTTTCTAGGTCAAGCCAGTCTTGCTTATTGGTTAAAATGTGTGAAAAGCTCCTCTACCACAGCCATATTTTACATTTCACACGCATGTTGCAACAGTAGGCCTGACCGTCAAAGCATGTGAGTGGACAATGATGGCACCATAATATCCATTGTCCTTGTTATTGTCCTAAATTGTGAAGTCTCATTGTCACCGCTGCTGAACCGCCCCAAACTGGCAAAAGTCGATATCTGTATCTGTGCGTGGTTGTGTGTGCGCGCATGCAGAGCACATGGCGTGTATAAGAGGAAGATCTATACTGAAACAGACACCACTTGACAGAGCCCTCCGTTCTCTCATCTTCTAACGGCGCGTCTGGAAATAGTTCATAAATACGTTCGGGTGTGAGTTAAATCAGAGGCAGTGAAAGCTTTTAAGAACGCGGCACATGTTAGTAAAGGTGCACGGCAGCGTGCATGCAGGAATTTCAAACGGCATTAGCGGTTAATCTGGGAGAAACCTGTCTTTGTCACGTATAAGGTTACGTGTCCCTGTGAGAATGTGATCTATGTCAAGCATGCTCTTCATGGCAAGAGGAGAACAAGAGAGCAGGCCACCCGAGAAAGTTGAACCCAAAAGAATGCAGCTCTGGTATTCATTAATGAAGAGCACTCGTCTCTGTGGTGGAACAAGAGGACAGGAATGAGGAGATAGGGTGACAGTGTGACAAAGAAGTGGGAGTGAAACAGGAAGAGAAGTTTCATCATATTTACCAGAATAATGATTTTTTTTTCTCTTCACAACTCTCATTGGATAATCTGTGCTTTTTACGTTACACGTAACTAAGATAAACGTAGCAAGAATGAGCAAAAACATCTTCAAAAAAACAAACAAAAACCCAGTGTATATTTGAATATTTTATTGCTTTATGAAATGTTGAGTTCAACTGTAAAAACCTTCATATTGTTTGAAGTTCACAGAAATGTCATTTTGAAGTCAACACTTGGTTGGTTGTGTACAGCTTGACATGACCGTGATTGTCAGCACATAACTTATAACAAACATACATAAACTCTTTGGCATCCTGCTCAAAGCACTATCATATCTAAAATAACAATACAAACATCTGTATAAAATATATAATAATAATAATAATAATAATATTAATTAACCTGTTTGTTAGTTCAAAGCTCACAGTAAACAAAAACCAACACGTTGTTGTTTTCAACTTTTATCCGCGGGGTGATCCGTCCAGCAGAATCACCGCATCAGGAAACACACTCACATACCGTAATCACACATGCAAACATACTTTGAGAACGAAAAGGAAATCAGAAAAAAAAAAAAAAAAAAAAGATGAAATCAACACCAGATGCAACACCCTCCCAAAATTACACACTTTGTGTCAGTTTGGCAAAAAAAAAAAAAAAAAAGAAAAGTTTTTATATATTAAGCATCTCACTGTTCACATATTTCTAAGCTTTTGCAGAACCAGCTACTGAAGCTTGAGGAATATGGACGGGAGGAGCACTTCAATAACAGTGTTTTATGTGTTATAATCTTAAGTTGTAAGCAAAGTATCTCTTAAAACAGATTCATGAAATGGGAATGAGGTTACTTAGATTAACGCCACATTCTTTTGGAGAGGGGAATGCAAGTCTGGACTCCACATATTAACTTAATATTTGATATTTATCTAAAGGAGCAGGAGGCTCAAGTTAATATTTGGGGAACGTGGAAACCAGATAAGATAAATATGTAGCTTTTTAATTCATTTAGAAAGGAGATAAAGGGATAACAAAGCAGGGAAAAGCAGCAAATATATATATATTTATAGTATATAAATATTTTGGCATACACTCTCTGAGAACATGTTGCCCTATTACAATCCACAATACTGTCCAAGTACCTCGGAAGATTCATCTTTTCTCCCCCCGCTGGACAGTCTGCCTGCAGCTGTCCAGCTACGTGAGAGCGAGCGAGTCGGAGCACAGCTCTGTCTCTAAAATGTAATGTCCTTTTTTTTTTTTCTTTTTCCATGCTTTGGCCTTTTTCCACGACATTCTTGCTTCTTGCATACAGTATTTCTCTTCCATTCTTTCATTCAAAGACTTCACAGATTCCTCATTCAAAATCCACCCCTGACTTCCTTAAATGAAGATTTCTACTGCCTCTGACTCCAACTCATCCAGGCCTCTGAACGGGTTCAATAGCAACTTCTTAGGCACTGCCTTGTCTGGAAAAAAAGAGCAAGAGAAACAATAATTGTATAAATATTTTAAGGCGAAACAGTGGAAAATGTCACAGATACAGCTCAGCTATCATTGACTGAAGGTTAACACAGATTTTCCGCACTCAAACAGACCAAATATGCTCCGTCAACAGATCCGCATTATTTCCTAAGCATGCACATTCCTCAAGGCCCGCGTTACGAACCATGACCTGGCCAGATGGTATCTGATAGGCTGGTTAAGCCACAGCATGCTTAATCAATGTGAGCATCCATGAAGCTGAGGTTCAAAGACTCTTTTAACACTAAACTTTCATTATATACTGTGTGTGTTTTATGTAGTGAAATGCGGGCTCATGCAGGCGTGTCTACTGATACAGTCCCTTAACCGCGTGTCTATGTGCATTGTATTTGAACAAATCATTTTTTTTTTTTTATCGGATTAATGGCCCTCTTAAACACGCACACTCATGCATTTTTGATCGACTACTCACCAGTGTTGAGCTTAGTTACGCTGGCAGTCTCTTTGGCTTTGGTTCCTGCCATCTGCCGTTCTAGTGTTCCAGGTTCGGACTGAGCGGAGAACTGTCGGTTTGGCAAAGTCTGATCATCTGAAAGGCTCTTACCTAAATGAAAACATCACACAAATGTCAGTATCTGTCAAGAGTGCTTTAAATAGGTGTCACTCTCTTCCTGCTTTTTCATCGCTAAGGGTTTTATAATCAGAAAATGTTGCTTAAAATGCTTGTTAACACTTTTGTAGCACTACTTAAGATACATACAATATACAGTGTGTGTGTTTGAGTATGTAATGTAAGAGGTACAGTGGGCTGCTGCCGTGGTATCATCCCACATTAATGATTAAAACAAGGCAACATTATATTCCTCACCTCTGCTCTTGGTGGTGCTCTTGGTGGTGCTAATGGAAGGAGTGGAGGAGGCGGGTCGCAGAGGTGCCCCCACGTTACTTAAGAGCTTTGTGCAAGGATTTTGCTCCTCCTTCCTTCCTTGGTCCTGGTAAAGCCGCTGGTTGAGGATCTTGATTACAGCATCTTTTTCCAAGATCTGAGCATACAGAGCGCGGATCCTAACAGAAAACAGAGACACGAATAAACATGTTAGCAAACAAACTGTCACGACTCCTTGATCGAATTCTTTGAAAACAGGAGCGACTGATCAGAGCTGCTCACCTGTTCTCCATTTCTTGATTCCTGTAGTCAGCAACTGGCAGGTCGTCGTTGAAACTGTTGTTGGAAGAGTGGCAGGGTGAGTGGTTAATGATGGTGGTGTCTCTGTAGTGGGGGGAAAAAAATTGCACTCAGGGTAAATAGGATGAAAAAAAGTGCGCATATTTTCCAGTAAATGTATACTTATTTCAAAAGCCACACCTCTGGGCAGCAGCAGTGGCAGCCACCTCCATGGCAAACTGCCTCATGGTGCTCTCCTCCAGGTACTTTTGCTCCCAGCGCACCATGTCGGCCTCGAGGGCCAGGATGCGCTCTTCCCGCTCATGCAGACGCTCCTGGAGAGAGCTCATGGTCACTCCCGGAGGCTGGGACTGCCTCTGTGGTAAAGGGACAGAGAGTGAGACACAGATGGTAAGGCTAAAATCCATGAAGTGATAAACTGCAGAGATGTGAAACTGCCAGGTGTTTTTATTTATTTATTTATTTTTAAATGTACCTGTTGGGCCCTCAGACTCCTCAGCTCCTGCTCTAGTCGAGTCCTCAGCTTCAGCTCCAGACCTTCCCTCTTCTCACAGGTGGACTGTAGCTGAGCCAGGGCACTCTGAAGCCTCTCCACCTTCTCTACGTACGCTCTCTTTCTCCTCAGCTCCTCCTCAAGCTGACGCCCACGTCCACGAGCCGTCTCCAGGGCCTCCTCAAGCCGCTTCGCCCTGAGGCTCTGCTCCTCTGCTGTTGCCCTCAGTCGCTGCAGCTCGCGCTCTACACGCTCACGCTCGCAGTTCTGCTCCTCATCTGCAGCAATGAAGTGAAGGAGACCTGGTTAAGTGTGCGTTTGATGCATGAGGAGTAGAGTCAAGTGCATGGTTTTAAGAATAGCCTAGGCTCTAAAAAAGTTTGTATTTTTCTCCTAAAAGTATCTATGAATTCCAGTCTACAAATTTTGTCTTTGGAGTCTAAGTGCAGTAATAAGTACCAGAGCTTCTACGTGGTGGCCAGTGTTCTTCATTTAGAGAAGCACTCATGGTATGTTGAGAGGAAGAAGGAGGAGGAAGGGGGAGAAAGCTGCTCTATCCCTTTGACCCACATAGCACAGAGCATTCCTCATCAAGGCTATACAAACACCACGACTCTGCTTGAGTCCAGTTCCTTAAACAGACAACATAAATCACAGGTGGGGAACCTCATTTTTACCACTTCCACTGCCGCTCTGTGATTTAGAACCTGTTAGTTTCCCTTCTTCCTTTGCAAAGAGCTGCATGGATTGAATTCCCTATTATTAAGCCTTCTTACCAAACAAGCTGAGGTTATGCAAGTGAAATTCCTGCATGCAGGATGTCCTTAGCTACAAAAGGGCCCCTTGCTCTGCAACAGTCCAATCCAATCAAGCATGTTGATTACAAAGGAGGATGCAACACAGAGCCAGGGAGCACATGACATGCAACACTTACTTTGTTCAAGGAGTTTAGCCATGATGTGCTGGTTGTGGTCGGCAGCCTCTACTTCTTTTGCAACATGTGTTCTGGCATTTTCCAGGTTTTCTGCAACAACAAAATGTAAACATTAGACTATATTTTAAACCAATCTGTATTTGATACTACAGGAAACTACGGTGGTATGTAGCAGGTCTCGTGGCAGTAGTTCATACCTCTAAGGTCTCTGTTGAAGTCCTGCAGCCTCCTGATCTCAGCCACCAGCCTCCTCCTCAGTGTCTGCTCCAGGTTCTCTCTCTTACTGCTCCCTTGCATCAGTGTCTCGTAGGCCTCTGAAATTCGCTGGATCTCCTGCTCCAACTGGAACGGGAGGAAATAGGAAAGGGAAGAAGAAAGGAGTACAGAAATAGAGAAAGTAGAGAGAACGAATTTTTTGGTTAACCTACTTCACATGCCAGGGAGGAGCTGGAATGTTGATTCATGTTGTTACAGTACATAGATATACATATGGGTATGTACACAACTGTGTATACAGTACACCCAACGAGTGTATGTGTGTGGTATAATTCTGAGAAGGAATTCAAGCTCGCACCACTCCCTGTGAGACTGATTTATATCTACATTCCTGAGGGCTGATAGCTCTAGTTCCAGGTGTGAGCGCACAAGTGCGCACCCAAGAGCGTGCATGTACACAACACACCACAAAGCACAACTTCACAAGCACACAAAGACTCACACACAGAGGTCTGGGAAGGCTGCCAGTGGAGGGAAGGTGTGCATGCCTGTGCCTGGGTTGTGGAAACGGCAAAGAGACACCCACCATTACAGCAGTCACACAGGCATGTTTACTCAGGGCTGCGGCCTGATGGAGAAAACTTTCCAACCCTGGCAATTACCATTCTTTAAGGCTGAGACAACGCAAGAACCATGTGACATAACTCCAGCAGAGAGCTGAGTGGATTTTACGATGATTGGCTGAGGTGTCAAATGTCTCTGAGGTTGTTTCCACCATGTCAAAGAAGGAAAATATATCTTATTTTAGGCCTGTTTAATCAACAGTTAAGAGTGAATAAAGGCAACAATGGCAGCGAAAGGATTTGGGCTACAAGCGAGAATGCAGAAGAACCCCTGTCAGCTGCGTGCACACAAGACCCAAACCAACTGACTGCTGTCTGACGAGCCTTGGATTACGGTGAAATCACAAATGAAGCCTGCCTGACACTGAAGTGCACACACGCGCGCTCTAGCTGCTACTAGGTCAGCTACACAATGAAAGTAGTGTGTAAACACAGAAGCAGGCTGTGACCTCTGTTTGCGGTATGAAAGGTAGCAGCTGCTGATCTCATCTGCCCAGTCCAGATGAGGGAGTGTGCCTGTAGTTGGATGACAACTGTTGACTGGGGTTGTGTTTCATAGACAGGTGGCTGAAGTGGATAATGCCCGTCTGTTTGTTCAGCAAGTAATTAACACGTGGGAATTACCCTCTGATTGACAATGGGATTTCTAATGTGATGGCATTTCAGGTTTTTTCCATTTTCAGATGCAGTCTGTAAAGTGTGTTGGCAGTCTGGAATAATCTATTTTGTGTTATTTGAAAGAAGATTGTTTTGTGGCGTTTAAATGAAATCTCTCAAAGCTGAAACGTAAAGCTGGCCAACACAGCAAGAGTTTAGGTTTTCTTGCTCCTTCATTAAGGCCTATGCGGGAGATGTCAGCTACATGAAAAATATATCTCCTTGTTTGTTTCCTCTTACCTTTTGAATACGACCAGTCTTCTCCCTGTGAGCCTCTAGCTCTTGCCTCAGCCTCTCATTCTCTATCAACAGCAGCTCCACTTGGTTGGGCTCTTCCAAGCCAGCAGGTGGCAGGCTGTTGAATGTGTTGTAGCACGGGACCTCAGCTGGCTGCTCAGACTGTATATACCTGTAAAAGATAAACTGATGAGTAAAAACAAAACTAACATCTTTGTCATTCATTTCAAGCCGAATCACAACATTTCGGACTTCAAGCCGGAGTTGGGGATGTGAGAACAGATTAATTATGACCAAGACATCTGAAATATTATATTAACCTCTATTCTTGTCTATAGACGAGCAGACAACTTGACTCCAGCGGCTGTAAATAAAGTAAAAGCCTATATGTGGAACGTACTTTATACAAGCATTCAAGGCAACACAAGCATGTGAAGGTATCTTGTTGCAGTATGCCAAGCATTACAAACACCTACAGGGTAAGACTTGTTCTCCTGTAAGTATTTCAGGCAAGAAATGTGGAACAGTGTGACTCACATTCGTAAGTATGTGTTTACGCATGTGAAACACAATGACGAGTCCTGGAAGCTGATTACTAGGCGGGTTCTAGTACAAAACTGCACTTCAGAGGATGATGTAATGTTAAAGTAGTTTAAGTACAGAAAAAAATGAATCCATTAGTACCTGTGCTGCTGTGCGTGCACTGGCTCCTGGATCTGGTGGGGGATAAATCCTTGGCCCTGAATGGGCGCTGAGTACTCTGGTGGTGGGCTGCGCTTGTCCTGGCTCAGCCCCATGCTCTGCAGGCCTTGTGGTGTGTAGTAAGGCAGTTCAGGGTAGCTGTGAGAGGTACTTTTGATGGCCTCTGCTTTGGCAGCTGCATCATTCCTCTCTAGAGATATCTGCATGCGATGCTCACTGAGTGACCGTGCATGGCTGCACTTCAGCTCCATCAGATCGGCCTCTTCATGGAAGGCCCCCTCATGCAGGAGCTTCCCCTCATGGAGCTGCCTGATGGGGCTTGTGCCACTTGGGGCCCAGTGAGAGGCCAGATACTGAGAGTGTGCCTTGGCCTGCTCATAGGTTGGCAGCTCCTCCCCATGCAGCTGGTAGAGCTGATAGCCACTTTCTGAGTGGTGGTAGTCACCCTGGTGCTCCTGACCCTGGGGCTCCTGCCTCGCAGAGAGCTGAGGGAACGGAGGGTCCTCCTGGGTGAGACTCTCCAAAGAGGATCGTGGGCTTCTGCCCATGTCGCCTCCACTGCTGGGTCCACTGTTGCTTCCACTGCCTCCTCGCAGGGCCTGCTGCTGGATGGCTAATAAGGTGCGTGTGTCTGTGGGGTTTCCATAGCGAAGCTGCTCCTGGATGAGCCGGTGCAAGACCGTGCCAGACGGCTCTTCAGTGGATGACATATTGTTTTGTGAACGTTGGTATTCTCTCTAAGAAATAGTTGAGCTCTTACTCACTTTGAAAATCTTTAAATAAATCAGCTGTGAACCTGTATGAGAAGAGAAATTTAATTAGTATTATCATGATATGATACTGACAAACACATACTAGATGAGACAGATAGTTACCACATAGACCTACTATTAGTAAAACAATTATGAGGTTCTCTTTGAGGCCTAAGCATCTGACCTGAAATTTGCGTCATGTAAACACATTCCCTTCTTCAGAAATGTTTTGTTTCAAAGGTTATGTCAAAAAATAATGTAGCGTTGAATGTACTTCAGCAACAGCGACAACACAGAAATGTGGAGACATTTTCCACAGCAGGCAAAAAATACATGCGCCAAAAATTCCAATCTCACGGGGGAGCAAAAGCGCACAAACCGCATTGTAAAATAACTTCACATTCGCTCTCACAGTAAAACTGCCGTTTAAAATCGCAGCAAAAAAAAAAAAACACTTTTAAAGTTCTTAAAACACGCCAGATGTACATAAGTCCTAAAACATAACTTACAACGTACTCTACTCCTGTTTCGGACTCTTTTTTTTTTTTTTCTTCTTTTTCTATTGCGGCAAAGGAGGAAAATAAACGCTCTTCTTACCAGCTCACGCTCTCATCATAACAAAAGCCTTGTTCTCGATCTCGAAGTTAAATTCAGACTTATTCCACTAAATCCATCCGTTTTTTCGCAGTCAAACGTGTCTCATCTTTCTCCCCCCGGACGGGCTGCCACGGTCCTGCCTTGCTGTGAAATGATTGTGGAGAGAGCAGGCGGCGATAATAAGTAACCGAGGAGGGACTGAGGTCGGAATGCCAGGAATGTAAAACGCGAGGTCCCTCGGGGATCAAAAGCGTAAAACCACACGGGAGGGGGG